>CM052087.1:14702717-14764352 GCA_028453745.1 Agapostemon virescens
TTTGATATACGATACTTGTTTTAAAGCAATTCGTCTGATAATATATCAAGAAAAAATGTCGTAAAGTTCATTGAACTTTTACTATTTAGATTACACTGTTTTGGATGTGTTTACATATAATGTCATCGTTTTTTTTTTACTGCATAGAGTTGTATTGATATGTATACACATTAGAAATATATACATATACATAATAATAAGTTAATTACAATGATAGATTTTTACACAGAAATTGTTTTGTACATGCATTGGTAGATCCACTGTTTCTTTTCACATTAGAGCAATTTACTGTAAACGGATACACCAATAAAATATAATTGTTTTAGTAAAATAAACGGAGTATAATCTATATCTATAATATATAAGAATAATTTACATGTATGTATTTTTAAATATACGGATTATGAACTTTTTTTTTTTTCTAACAATATTCTAATATGTTTTGCATATAAATCTTTCATTGTTTTCCAGTTTATATGTGAATATAAGGTATAAAATACGGCCTAAGTTTGTATGCTCTCGTAAAAAATGTTTTCAATTTCTTTTGTTTTGCCCTTCATGGCTCATGGGCGCTCATAAATGCGAACCTATGCAATTAAGTGTCGAAGGCCTGCTATATCCCAGAGAAGAAAGTAACAAAATTGCACGATACCGTTACATTGGTCAGCACTGTATTGCAGAAAAGAAAAATTACATGCACTGGCATGTAATTTTATTTAGAGACGAAATTGGCGGGGGTTATAATCAAGGTCAGTCGATCCATCCTCGTATTGTCCTCTAACCTCTAACAGGATAATAACTTTATATATATATATTTATATATATAATATATATATATATAATATAGTCTTAGTCAATTCGATGCAAACGATGGGAAAATCGCATGTACATTTCTTCTTTTGCAGGACAAATAATTTTTACGCATCCAAAGTTAATTAGAAGTCATTACCATTAGTCCAAGCCATTGCAAATGTAAAATATGAAAACAGTTCTCCGATTTATTGCAAAGTCTTGCCCATTTATTACTCTACTTTATAGTTTAGTTGTTATCATCCTAACCGCGTACGTTAGCGAACGAATTACTCCAGTCTTTATGTTTTTTTTGCATTCAAGTATATTTGAACTGGTACTCTGTGTACAATATTAGTCGTAAGACGAAAATTATGGAAGTTACGACGATAGGAAGGAAATCAATATATAGCAAAGCAGCGAACAACACGGAATACAAATGGTACTGTGAGAAATGTGTCAAATATACATGCAAATCAACACAGCACTGCATTTTTTGTAGAAAATGTTTTCATTTTCGAGATCATCATTGTTTTTTCTTAGGTGCTTGCATACTACGACAAAATATAGGAAATTTCATTTTATTCTGTTTTTATGCATCCTTAACATGCATATATTCGTTGTGCACATTGGGGCCATACTTGTATGAAAATATGAATCGTGTAATTCGAACAGATACAGATTCTTTCAATATATTTTTAAACTTTTGTTTTCCTGTTGCTCTGGTTAAATTATTATATTCTAGAGAGAACAGTTATATACTGCTTGTAATTATGTTCGATATATCGGCTACCGTTTCATGCGTTTGTTTGGTGTACGCAACATGGAAATTGCATAGTTGCATGACTGGTAAACAAGGGTATTCGAGCATATCAGGAAAACAAAATCTAAACGAAATTTTTGGTAGTTATGGTCTTTCGAACATTATTTTTCCATATAATGGTCTCATAGGAACTAGAGATTTAAATGGAAAATATCAACTCAAACAAGTATAAGTTCATTACTATAGTTTTCACATGGAAATGCAACATAAGATGAAAGCACCAAACAGTTGTTCCTATATAGTTGTAAGAAGCACTGGTCATAAATGTATGTTTCTACATGTTTTCTAAAATTCTTGTGCAATAAAGTAACGCTTTTGTTGTTACAATCTTACTCGTAATAAAAGTACATAGTATTAAAAGTATAATTGTCGCAATATTATTTGGCGTTTACATAGATCACGAGAACAATTAATAAAGTTAAGTGTCCAGTTTCCTAAATTTGTTCTTACAAGTTACAGTAATGGAAGAATATAATTTTTCTATTAGTTTCTCATTTACAAAATCAATTCAAATGTATTTCTGGAAAATCTTTCCTCATAGAAATACAGAACAATCAGATACTGATCTGGAATCAAATTAAAAAATTTGTTGACACAGATGTCTAATCTTTGTGATATATGGTAGAATTATTTAGAATATTATTTACCATAAAAAATTGTAATTCTAACGAAATACATTTTATAATTCTGTATGCGCGGAATGTTGAGCCTCGAAATTATGAGGATGAATGAATACTCCTTCCGTCGATATCCACTGAAAACGAGGACTGGTGACAGAAATTTCACCCACTATTTCGTTTTGACCGCTAATTGGATGACCATAAACCCTTCCACTTACTGCTAAATACCTATAAAATGAAAAGAATTTTAATTGTACTTGTAAAAGATTTTTAAGATACACCTGGAATATTATAGTCTAACTTACGCAGTTGTGTCTACATGTTTGAACATAACATGAGAATCTCTTTCCCATAATTCGTTGTCGCATATCAAAATCCAATTGTCTCCATTGTCTCCTTCTCCTTTGCTATTTCCGTAAGCAGATATTTCTTGTTTGCCGCTAATAGGTGAGCTAAGACGGTGAGAATGAAGATTCTTTTTCGTACTTATATGTTCCAGCCTTATGATGTCTCCACACTTAACAGGCTCGCTATTTAAAATAAATTGTTAGAATCAAAATTAAAGCATAATGTATTTCATTGCTACAATGAAACAATGTTGTCGCATACCCTCTGGTGCATTGCTTATTTGTTGCCCCTTTAACAAGCCAATAGGAGTTTTCATCCCCTTTTGTTGACAAACCCGTCACCGACTGTTGACCACTGCCACTTCCATATTTTACATCGTGACTATGTAATGTAACTTTATAGTCTACATTCAATAGTGTTACTGCAGAACCGCAAGTCACATACTGCGTTCCTTTAGCTATTTCCAATAAATACGACATTAGTACATCGAGGCACACCGTTTATCGAGACAATAGGTTAACATAAAGATATCAATCGCATCGATCATGTATCGTAATATTTGTGCAAAAACAGTTGGTGAGAAAACAAAGTGTATCAATAGATTCAAGTTAATTGCAAAAATAATAACATTTCAAGTATACGTAGATTGACATTGACGTTTCTTCACATGTAGTCGATGGTGAAAGCATTCATTTACCTCTGACGGAACTTGTGCAAAATGTTGCGATTATTGTTAAAATCACAAACAGAAAACTAGTTAAATAATTTTTCATTTTCTTCAATCGATAACGAAATATTTAACTCTCGGAGGAACACGAGTCGAATGTTCGATACACGTGTACATCTATATACGTGTTAGCCTCCTATTGGCGATGTGCAAGATGCGACTGTCAGTGGTTCCCAATTCCTAATTATTCACTTGTTCCCCGGGGTGCTTTTATATTTTTTCGAACATATTTCTGAAGAATCTGTCAGAAATGAAGATTCTTACAGAATTTTACAGAATATCAAAGGAATTTAAGAAATTTAATACATGTTCGGCTTATGTTATATTCATATTTATTTTGTAAATGTTTTTATAAAACAATACTTTTCATTTTATTTAGAAAAAATAATAAAATTACTAGGCGTTCTATTAATCTACACGGAACAATTTATATGGAAAAAGCATGTATCTGTTACACTAAAAAATGCAATAATATACATGGAATCATATGCAATATCCGAATGATCCATAGACTGTTCGGTGAATTGTTATGTTATAAAATTGCACTTGAGAAATGTGGTAGATTACCGTTGAATATATCAATTCAAAAAATAACTACTTTGATATAGACAGATTTTACAGTAATGGTACAAGTACCCCGACCTTTCTTCTATATAATAAAACCTTATCGATATTCCCTTAATTGATATTTATGCTCTGATATTACACAACTTTTAGAGCGAAAAATATTTTGTCAAAAGTTGTACAATTAACGCGTAACATGTATATTCGATTGTTGAACGATAGGAATGAAATGCTTTCTGAACAAGCACAAAAATCTGCCTCGTCATTTAAATAATTTTAATTTCATTGTACAAATGTACGAAGGAACTGTCCAAGCATTCTCAGAATACACTTTGTATCGTGTTGAAACGATCAATGACGACGAACAATACTTCGATTAATACTCAACAAGTTTTGGACGGGTTTTAACGTAAACATATGCTGCTATTACAACGAATATGGCAGTGATTGTGGGTAACACCACCGTGAAGACACGTTGTTTGTTCTCTAGAAATTCCTTTTTTCTCTCCTTTTTTTGTTTGTTTGTTTCTTTCGTTTTTCCTTTCAGTTGACGCATCTTTCCGCTGTAAATAATAGAAGATAATGTGTATCGGTAATATAGTGTTATTAGTACATGCGTTTTGTTAAAAGCCTACTATCAGACAAGATAAAAGGGGACAATCGATTTCTTTCTAAATCACAATCGACAATTCGAGCTTTTTACAAAGTATCTCGTCTTATCGAATAGTTAACAACATGACCATTTGTACAATGCGTATGTTTATGACAGTTTTAAACACTGCTAAAGTACAGGAACTCTCAGATAAGAGAGTAATAATAAACTCGTGTATTTTATAGCGTATAAATAGGAGAGTAAATTTAAATACCTTTATCGACTCGTTCAAACAAATACGAAAGAACTTCAGGATTTCGTCTTAGGATCCTCAAGCAATCAGTAAAAGCAGATTTGCGTACATGACACGTAATAAAATACCGCTACCCTACCAATCGTAATTTCTGTCACTTCCGCGTGAAGGCAGACTACGTAGAATTACCTTGAACTACGTAGATTCAGTAGATTCGAATCGAACCAGTATTTTCTTGTCGTGTTTGTATTAAGTATATCTATTTATTCATGCCTGCTACGCGTTACACGTATATAGTGAATTATTTTAATAACTAACTAATAAACTAACTGTTTTTAGTATGACAAATCTTCATTCCAAACGAAACACACTCGATGCTTTTCATCAATCGAATTTTAAATCAGCTTACAGAACGCTCTCCGTGTATAATACGGTAAGGTTCAGGTTATTACATTCAAAGCACTAATATATAAAGTTTCGTCAACAGTTTCACCTTCGTAAGAGTGTTGTATGTTTTGAACGCTATCGCATACATACGTTACAACAGAGTTGGTCGAAGTGTTTCATTCGAAAATAAATAGGAAACCAGAAAAGTTCAAAAATTTAAGTTCATTGTCCGATTTGAAACTGGCGCTGCGAATGACTATTGAATATCGCTGCATCAGAGGGATCTTTTATCAAAGAGTAGAGATCCCTCCTACTATTTACTCCTGTTGCTCGACTACACGAACGTAGTTACGATAGTGCTGCAGTAATTCAAATGTATATTGTAATTTTTGGGGCACACTCTTTAGAGGCAAATGTATTTACTAGCTTAAACTATTTTATTATTGATTAGATACAATCAGAAGTCCAGAATAGGTAAAGAGACAACGAGACAGCAGCGAGGATGTCCTCTAGAAATCCTCGACAGGGTTTTATTTGGCGAGATAGTTGAAGAACGTACGTGAAATCACGCCATTTCCCGGAGGATTCTCTTTTAGTTTCAAGTAGACGAGTCGAAATTCGATATTCTCCTCCACGTAATTTTGGCGAGACTTTACCTTGCGCTAGGCAACTTCCAAAAATATTCACCGCGTACGCACGCCGCCAAAGCCTCTCACCACCAATTGCCATCAAACTGCAATCGGAAGGAATACTCTGATGATCCGCTGAATCAGCGTTCAGTTGGAAGATCCTATTTTTCTATTGGTCCAGAAGAAAACGTAGGAATAAGAACCGATAGGAGTCTCTAGACCTCCTTAAAAGAAATCAGAGACTTTATTAAGCCAAATAATAATAATAATAATTTTCCATCCACAAACAGAGTAATACGTGACACTCCTATTTCGGTCAATGATAACACGTTGGTTCCAGATTACTATTGTCGAAACCTAGAGGGCGTTTGCAAGGATCGTTTCGTAGCATAGCTATACTACAGTCTATATGTATCCATGTGTTTCACGAAATTCTGTTTTAGAGCAACAACGGGTCGCTTCACAGTGTATTCGTATCACACAAATTTGACATTTTCGAGTGTGTATATAGTCGACTGAAACACGTTAGCGAATAAAAGAAACGTAGACGTAGTATGATTTCGAGCTAGAATTTCACGTTGGATAATCGTGTTATTCAACAAATAAATTACAGTATCGCAGCAGAAGGATTTATCTCGTAAGATAAATATTATCTTGTAAGAAGATTTATTTCTATATAGGACTACCGATCAGTCAAAATAAATCATTTGTAATTCTTTAAAAAAAAAAAAAAATGATTATTTCACCAGATTCCAGAAACATACAATTCAATTTTCCTAAAGACTTTCCGTCAATTGTGCCGTTACGATTTCAAAATGTATTATTTTGATTTTTTTTCACATAATACACAGAGTTATTTCAATTGAATTTCTCTTGTTTTTTGAATACGAATCAACCGATTCATGCATGCTCCAAATTTTAGAGTACAAGAGGAAACATTATTTAACCGATATGGATGTCGATGAAAACAATGCAGCAGCTCCGTCAGAAACACTGATGGAAGTTGACGATGATAATACTGAAAAAAATTCAGGCACCACAACTACTTCATCGAGCGCTATCAAAGTGATGGCATCTTCGGGTACTGTTGGATCCGTATCGATCGGTCTTCATCCATTGGTGATAATGAACGTCAGCGAGCATTGGACCAGACTTCGTGCCCAAGAGGGATCGGATCAATTAGGTAAATTTACTTTTGGACATTGTTGTTCTTTGCGTGATATTTAGGAACCTAGGTTTCATGTTTATTCCAACTTTTTCGTGTTTGCAGTGTATGGCGCGTTGATTGGCAAACAGAAAGGACGTAATATAGAAATCATGAATTCCTTCGAGCTTATGTTCACATGCATCGGGGACGATGTTATAATCGACAGAGATTATTATACTACCAAAGAAGAGCAGTTTAAGCAAGTGTTTAGCGAAATGGATTTCTTGGGATGGTACACGACAGGGGACATGCCCAATGAGAAGGACATCAGAGTGCACAAACAGCTTTGCGAAATCAACGAAAGCCCTGTATTATTGAAACTAGATCCCAGACCAAAAAACACAGATGTACGTACAGCGGATGTTATCGGTTTGTTTCTTTCTAAGTCAGTCTTGATCATTTTTCAACGCATTTTACAGCAATTATCCGTCTCTATGTACGAATCGGTAATCGATTTGGTTAACGGGGAAGCTACCATGTTATTCGTCCCATTAACATATACATTGGCAACGGAAGAGGCAGAAAGAATCGGAGTCGATCATGTAGCGAGAATGTGCACTAACGATCAAGGAGAAAGTTCATTGGGTAATGTCGTACAACGTTATTTCGTATTTGCGGTTTGCAAATTAGCTAACAACGAAATAACTTTACGGTGAATTTGTCCACAGTTGCGGAACATCTGACTGCACAACACAGCGCTATAAAGATGCTGCACTCGCGGGTAAAATTGGTATTGAAATACGTACAAGCGGTACAAAACGGCGAAATAAAAGGAAATCACGAGGTGCTGAGAGCCGCCTGTTCCCTAGGACATCGATTACCGGTTTTAAACAATCCGAAATTTAAAGCTGATTTTTACAATGTACGTATTTTTGATTATTCGTTCACGCTTACTCTTCTCACAACGTTTCCTCGTTTACGCATCTAACGCGTCGTACCGTTAATTTTTTCAGCAATGCAACGACTTTGGTCTGATGACTTACCTTGGCATCATAACGAAAGATTGCAATAATATTAATCAGTTTGTTAATAAATTCAATATTTTGTACGAAAGGCAAGGTACCCTTAGCCGTCGCTTACGATGTCACTATTTGTGATGAGTGAATAGAAGCCATTGTTTTTTTTTTTACAATTGTCTTTTTTTATTCCTTACAATTGTGGTAAATATTTTCGGAATACGAAGAATCGAAACCGGTAAAGCTTGTTATTGGTGAGTAATTTGAATTCTATAATTGCTGCTTCTCTTATACGTATAAAATAAATTTTGAAAAATCAGTTGAATCATTGTACTGGTTACCACCTGACAAACAGCTAAACAATATTGTCATTGTTCTACGATAATGGAAGACACGTTACGTTGTTTCGTTTCGTTTCGTTTCGTTTCGTTTCGTTTCGTTTCGTTTAGTTTAGTTTAGTTTAGTTTAGTTTAGTTTAGTTTAGTTTCGTTTCGTTTTAGTATATTATATTATATTATATCCGACTTCAGACTTTTTGTATTTGTTGAGTTTTGGAAATTTGTATCATCTCGAAGGTCACGTTACTTTCTCATTACATATATTTCATTCTTATTATTTACATGATCGATTTGTATAAATTATATTTGATATAAAAAAGCAGTCTATAAAATACGACTAAAAATCTTTTCCTAAAAGTCTATGATGTTATTACATAGAATACAGACGCTTTAATCCGACACATACAACGACTTTAAATATTATACTGTACAAAATATAGTGTGTAATATATTGTGCCTCGTTAGTTATTGCAGGTAACCGTATCAAGTTACATAATCTACGTATATGTAAGAACATAAATCTGAATTGACTTTTCCCGTGAATAGACTATTAAATCTCTATAAATACTGTTAGGACAACAATGACAATATACACCAGAAAAATTCTATAACACAGTTGTTTTTCGTACAACCTGTAGTAACAATTTTTTCTTAACTTTGTTCGCGTGTATCGTTCGTCTAAAAAACTGTTTAAATTCTCGTTTGTATTTGAAGGATTTTTCTTTGTACACCGAATTGTGCGGTTTTATTTGATATTGCATCGATATGAAACATTTGAAACCCACATCGACCGCGTTGTTTCATCCGAATTTGTTCGTAAAAATGTTGGAAAGGCGCGTGTAAGGTTTTTACAACGGTCCTTGTACGTACGTTCTCCTGGAACGTTTCACCCGGCCCGTTCGTCGTTGGCTTAACTTTTGCCATTTAAATTGTGTAAAAGAAGGTACTTATTGATTACCTAGACACGAGTGGGAATAAGGGGTAGGAGCAGGAGTAAGAGTCGTCGAGGTGTTGTCACGTTTGTTCCCTTCTGGCAATAATTGTTTGAAACGTTCACGCCAGGCTGTCTTCGATCATGGTGGTCAGAACGTCCACCAGAACGGACAGCATCGAGTCGGGCTAAGGACTCGGTTTGTCCATACCGATTATCTCCTCGAACAACGTATTTCTCCCTTCCATTCTTTCTTCCATGATTTGCAAGGAAAATCTCAAGGTGGCAGCAGCTAGATCGCCGACCGACCAGTGCCTGTCCATTAGAACCCTGCTCACGGTATCTAACTGAAGAATCGTTCTTTGTTCGATCATCGACATTTTTCTCTGTCCTCGCATACGCATACGTATACAAATAGCATAGAATATCTACACGCGAACGCGTGTGTACGCATACGTATGTATGTATGTATGTATGTATGTATATATGTATATATATACAGGGTGTCCCAAAAGTAATTTGACAGCTGGAAAGGAGGGGTACCTGAGGTCATTTCAAGCAACTTTTTCCTTAGGGAAAATTCAATCTACGCTCGAACGAGAGCGTTCGACCGTCCGTGAGGCAGGCGTGCGAGCACAAGTCGGAAAGTTTCGAAAGTCGCGAACTTTCCGAATTTATTTACTACGCGACGATAATAATTTTAAGAAAAACGCTGTTGATTCTTATTTCGGAATGTTTAAGGAATAATCTCTAATTTTTCCGATCCGAAATAATAAAGAATTTAGCCGTGTCAGCCGTTTTAATTTTCTGGTATGCGTGACATCTCACGTGTACCGCATGGAATTCTTCTATGACACGTACTGCGAAGATAAACGATAAGTAAAAGACCACCCCGGCCTCTCGCGTAGAGCAGGGTCGTTTCGGCCGATCGAAAAGTCTTATGCCTGAGCAAAACCGTGAATTTACGCGAAAGAACAATGGCATACCTAGCTGCTGACGTAGGGCCTCTACGTCATCCCGGGACTTCTCGCCACGACGAGTCGTGGAGCTTTTTTACGACCCGTTGTCCCCACTTTGCGGGCCCGCGCGATTAAATCGTTGTCGATTCAACAGCGACCGGCTCGCCCGACGATGGTGTTGTTATTGAAATTCTCATCGCTTCATGCGATATTTACTGTAGCGTCTCGAGAATGAAATTAGAGAACGTCGAGCGCCGACAATTTCCAACACTTGTGATTAACGCAAGTATCTATTATTTAATTAGTTTTGTGAATCGAATCGAATCGAATTCTGTTCGGACACAGAATTAGTTAAATTTAAATATCGTTTACGTATTTCGACGGGGTTACTTATTGTTTATCTTCGCAGTACGTATCGTAGAAAAATTTCATGTGGTGGTACGCGTGAGATGTGATATTATATCACATAAATTAAAACCAGAAAATTAAAACGGCTGACATGGCTAAATTGTTTATTATTTCGGATCTGAAAAATTAGTGATTATTCTTTAGACATTCTGAAATAAGAATCAACAGCGTTTTTCTTAAAATTATTATCGTCGCGTAGTAAAAAGAATTGGGAAAGTTTTTCGCTAAGGAAAAAATTGCTTGAAATGACCTCAGGAACCCCTCATTTCCCGCTGTTAAATTACTTTTGGGACACCGTGTATGTAGGTTGATAGGTAGAAGGGAGTAGAGAGGGATCCGGTGTTACCTTTGACAGTTTCGGATTCCCTGCGGTGTAGTAAATCAATTTTGGCACGCCCGCTAAGGAAGCGGCAAGCCATTGAATAATAAGCTTCAACTGGGGGTTCCCTTTCAATCGAGATCCGCATCCCCAGTTTCCAGTCACGACGGATAACAGTCCGCCGGATTGCGGACTATTGTCTCTTGGTATCTAAAAAATCGTATTGATCAATTTCAAGCGACGACACGATCGCGCGGAAATTGTAGGTCCCGCAAAACGCAAACTAATAACAAGAAAAAATACAATTTTAGCAACCATAAAAAAGGAGTATTCTCGACGAGTAGTATTCTCGGGCAATGTTACTTTGAAAATGATGGAAATGTTACACGTCAATACAAAGTGAGAAAAGTAAAAGACAATCATCAATCAAATAGAATGAGAGACAAATGATTAATCGTTAGAAGAGGTGTACGCGCGTACGCGACTACAGCAATATCTTCGGTTAAAGACACAACTTTTCTTGTTATTCGACATGCAACAGCGAGCAGCGATGATCCGTCTATCACAGCGTGCATAAATCATCAAATTCTATATCGTTTCGTTTCAACCAATCGGGTATAAGTCGAGTGTTTGAAAATTTAGTTTTGTAAGCACAGCAGTGTGTGTGCGTGTTCGCGCGCGTGTGCGTGTGTGTGGATGAAAGAGGGTGGATCAGAGAGAGGGAGGGAGGGAGGGAGGGAGGGAGAGACCGATCTCTGGGGATCAATTGGAATAGATTCATGCATTACATTTACGGAACAAGAATTTACGAATACATGTGTAACAGAAAGTTTGCTCACGTCAAGTGTGACATGCGATTCGAATTCTTGCGCAAGTTTATCCTTTATGGGTCCAGATGTACTTAAAGAAACAGGATTAGACAGATACACGGTAGTCTCGTCATCGACCAACGTTTGAAACACTTCGGACGTGAACGTTACCGCTTTAAGCTTTTTACGTTGGATATCCTTTAGCTCTTTCGACATTGTACGATTACTTAATGCGTCTTCGTAATGCTCTACGTCTTCGGATTCCGAGACCTGCGTACCGTAATGATCCGATGAGACTTGGCTACGCACGAAAAAGTGATGTATCTCGGATACAGCATTAGTTTTCAGTTTGTCTCTCATTCTTCGACAACGCGATCGATCGAAATAAAACAATCTTACGTTAATTAAATGTAACGTGTACGGGCGCGTGCTTTTGTGCACACGTGTGTGTGTGTGTGTGTGTGTGTGTACGTGCGTGCGTGTGTGGTGTGTGGGTGTGTGTATGCGCGCGCGTGTATGTGTGTACGCGTGTACGCGCGCGCGTACGAGGAGCGAATATGCGAGTTAAGAATAAGGAACGTGGGGCTGTGTGCGTGTAGACGCGCGAATAATCTTTTCGTTCGAAAATGTTATCGCATACCGATCGGGTGTGATTTCGACTGAGAAAAAAAAGCAACTTGTTTCTTACTGATTGCTGTCTCCTATTTTTTTGACGGGCTAGCTCTAAACTCAAACTTCTCACGGCCAAAGCTAACTTGTGCCTTTGATTTGCATCGACCGAATCAACGAGGGGTTGAGGTTCACCCTCCTGTACCGGGACGCCGGCAAACGATTCGCTGAGAGCTCTCTTTAACAACGAGCCCGCGAATCTAACTACCGCCCTGTCCCTCGCGTCCATTTCACGCGATTCGTCCGCCGCTATGGGATCTTCTAACCATTTTGCTAGTTGCTCGTATACTTCCTCGAGCTCCGAACAAAAATCTGAACGCACGAAGAGTCAAGTCGGTTTCACTGGTTATATTTAGGCAGTGACGAAAGATATATTATTCAACGAACGCAGAGAGAGAGAGAGAGAGAGAGAGAGAGAGAGAGAGAGAGAAAGAGAGAAAGAGAGAGAAAGAGAGAGAAAGAGAGATGCGTTTCGTAATACTTGCCAGAATTGTATTCGGTGCTGAAACTGTATTTACTACTAGCGTTCGTATCTCTTCTTTGAAGCGTCGACTGATTCTGTCGGAATCTGCCCAACCACTTTTGCTCGGCTTCCAACGATTCCTTGAGAAATTCTTCGTCCACGGTTTCGTCTCTGAGAACGAAACCTCTCGAGCCACCCCTTTTCACCCTGTAACGCATTCTCCTCCTTTTAAAGCATTCGTTGCTCTTTCTTAGGTGCGAACGATCGCGCTTCGACGCACGCTAAGGAGATCTATTCACGGTAGGAGAAAGAGAATCTCGCTTACTTGATATCTTGATCGTAAACGTGACTTCCGGACACGCTTATCCCTACCGCGTAGCTACTCTCTCCGCAGGATGCGTTGGACGAGGCCGCACCACCGGTGGCTGTGCTCTCGCGTTTCAAAGCTTCCCTTAGACGCTGGGCAAACGTTCCTCTTCTCTCCGGCGTGTCCAATTGGCTGCTATACCGTTTGCTCAATCTCTGTTCTTCCTCCTCTAAACACGCGACGGCGGTTGGACGCGCGTGTCACAGCGAGTCGACTCGCAAACATTTTCGAATATCGAGAGTATCGCTTACCAGGATCCTCCTCTATCACGTCTTTCGCGCTGTGGAAGCTGTCCGTGCTCTGACTGTTGCAGCTGCTGTAAACCGACATCTGACCGAGCGATTTCCGCGTCACCGGCAAAACTTCGCCGCTCGAGCCGAGAACTATGAATCGATTTCTTCTACTCGCGCAGCTAGTCTCCTTGCACGCTTTGCCCGAGGATTTTTCGGATTTTCCGTTGGGCTTTCCGTGAACCTCCGCCGAGACGCTATCCTCGCGGTTGCTTCGTTCGGATTTCTCTGAAAGAACGTCGCGAAACGGTCGAGATTCGATTCGATTCGATTCGATTCGATTCGATTGGATTTTTCGTGTTGCGGTACCTCGATTCGTGTCGCGATTCGCAGACACGGGTTTGTCGTCGGCGTCCGTTTCCGGCGGAGTGCTGCTAAAGCTTTCTCCGATCGGCGACAATCTGCGAGATCCGAGAGCACCGTCCGGTTCCATTTCCGATCTGCCGACGAGATCCGTCGAACTGCTCGGCGGCACGTACCTTTGACGAAATCCTAGCAAAGATTTGTTCATTTCTCGCAGCACGTTGTCCTCTTCGAACTGCGCCAGAGGCAACATCGAATAGTCTTCCGGATCGATGCAGCAAACCGTGACCTGTCGCGTTCAATGAAAATCGAGCAAAGTGATCTCGTCGTCTCGTGATCCCGCGATAAACCGTCCGGCCTCGGCTACTCTACTACGCTCTACCGTGTAACTACTCACGACATTCGGTTTCGACAGAGCTTCGAACGTTGCTCTGTTGCGTGGATCGCTTATTCGGGAAACGTGCCTAACGCCTTCGACTATCAGGGCTTCGTTGTCTTCCAGAGCCTCGACGGATAGTATCGCCGCGAGCATCTCGGGATGGGTCGCTATCTAAACGCAACGGAAACACGGTTATTCGAACGTTTTCGGCTACTCGCGGTCACGTTTTGTTCCCATGTTATACGAACTATACGATACGATACGATACGATACGTTACGTTACGTTACGTTACGTTACGATACGATACGACGCGATAGTATGCGATGCGATGCGATGCGATACGATACGATACGATACGATACGATTAAATACGATTAAATTGGATTAAATGCGATTAACTACGAAGCGAAGCGAAACGAAACGATACGATACGATACGATACGATACGATACGATACGACACGATAAGCCGCGGTTCACGATCGGGGTTAGGCTTGTCGCGCGGTTGCCTTCAATTATTTACATGTACAGTTTCTTGCGTAACGTCACCGTCAAGCACACCGTCGCCAAACTTCGCGCTCGCGAAGCAAACGCGCAATACTTTTGTTTCCGGTTCCACCCTCTCTAATCGACCCTCGTGCCTTATCATCAGCGGACAGAGGGGCGCGTTGCTCTCGAGCCAGTCCTCGATGGTCAGCCATTGCTTGGACGTCATCACCTGGTGATTTGGGATTTCGTTTTGTACAGTATCTCTCGCCGCTCGTCCAACCGTCGAAATGGAACCAACAGGACCAACGGACAAGTGTAGCCTACCTGTCTGGAGATCACCAATTTACCATCCAACGCGTTCTCCGTTTCAAGATAGTCGTAGTAGCGAAATATACTTCTCAGCTTAGCTTTCTGTCCGTTACTGGAAACCATTCGAGTTTACGCGTCGTCCTTCTCTCACCGATTTTCCTATTTCTAACCATCTAAACCATCTAAATTCCTAAGTGGCGCGAGTAGCTTACTTTCGAAGGTGCTTGAAGAAGTTGGTGAAATTGAAGTCGCGCAAGGTCGGGTGCGTTTTCGTCGTTCTCTTCGGATAGGTGGAGAAGAACGCGTTTGCGATCAAAGAGGAGACGAACCCGTAGCTGTACTCGACGCAGTCACCTGCGACACGCGTGTTTCCTCCGGTGTTTACGTATTCGAGATGCAGTAATTACGTATAGATCGGTTAGTCACCTTGCTGCTGGAGACTGAAGTGTAAGCCCATCGGAGGTTTGCAGTTTCTCAACGCTTTCGCGCGCTCCACCACCCGCGGTATCGTCTTCGCGAGCACGTGTTCTCGCTCCGTCGAGTCGAGATCCTCGTCGAGGAACGCGATCAGTTCGGAGAACAGGTCCGGATCTTGCGAATCCTCCTCAGGATCGAGACTTATGCTGAAACACACGAAACGTTGTAGGATCTTTTCGAATCACCCTCTCGTCCGTTTCCACCGTTATCGTTGTCAAAACGATCAGCGATCATTACAGGGTTGTTCGTGGCTAGGGGTGCGGCTGGACGGCGACGAGGACGACCATCACCACCACCACCACCACCACCACCACCGTCGCAACCATTCCTATTTACATGTACAATGTGAAACACGAAACACCTAGTGGAGCGTGGTATGTTCTTATTCTGTGCAAAGGTTTGCTGCGTAAAAGCATTCGCAAAGGGTACATATTTTACTTCTTACTGATACTTGGAGATAATCTTGATCGAATACCTTTTCGGCGAGCACTGTTCCTCGCGTCTTTTCAATAGCATGCGACAGAAAAATCGAATTCGTTAATTGATTTCATCGCGAAACGACACAAGTATTTCGTTCTATTCGATTTTACGATTTTCTTCCCTATCGGTTACAGCGTATCTACGAGTTCTCGAATTCGAATAACATTGACAATCTATCGAATTTTCAGGAATTCGTTGGAATTTGTTAAAATACATCGACGAACACGTATGGTAGCAAGGTTACGCAAAGAAAAGTTTCTCAAATTTCCGAATGTTTGGATTTGTCGTCGGGCGGGAGGAGTAAACGAGACTAGGTTTATTCGTAACTCGTAACTCGTAACTGGTAACTGGTAACTGGTAACGAGGCCAGGACATTGGCACGCGGAGCAATCCGCGGTCGTGCCTGCTCCTCGCGTCTACATCCGTCGCATCTCCGACTTTGACTTGGACCAGATACGATCAGGTTCGTGCGCATTAGTCGAACATACTTACTTGCACATGTCGTGCAAGCGCTGCATCGCCTCAACGAGATTCTCCGAGTTTCTGGCAGCGGCTGCGCGATCCAATTGCTTGACTACTGCCGGCCACCATGGCAGGTCGCAGGGTAGCATCACCAGTGCCATATTCGCCGGTTCACCTGTCACCGAAAACCTAACAGAAAATTAACAATTTACAATACGAAATTGGGAGAGCAGATGAGACGCGACGATCGTTGTCCGAGCGATATCGGCACGGCGTGTCCTATTTTTGCGCGTCGCGCGCGCACCGATTTATTCGCGAGCACGAGCTAGCCGGGGCAACGTGTACCTTGTTTCGTGCAAACGGCATAAATACACCGGCACCACCTCGGCTCGTTCTCGCTTCGCTTTGCCTCGTCTTGCCTCGTCTTGCCTCGCGTCCAACAAAATAGATCGCCGGTCGACCAATCGAATTTCAAATGTAAACGCTTGCCGTTCGAATTCTACATCGATCTCGATCTCGATCCCGATCCCCGCGAATTTTCTTGGAAAAATAATGATACCGTATCGTAACTACGATACGCGTGATCGTTGGGTATTCGTTGTAAGCGTCGATGCATCTTGGTTGGCAATGCTGACGCGCCGTTACAGCGGGGCGGTAACGATAAGACCGAGTCCACGGTAACCAATTTGCACGCGCAGCCCTTTAAATTCGAAACGAACGCGGGAGTTGCAACGAATCGACGACGCGGAGGGTGCGCGTACGAGTACGCGCGAATCGTTGCATAAAAATATGCGTTCTATGCTTATAAAACGAAACGAGGTCTCTCGGGCCGTGTAACTCGATACACCTTTTACCCTTTGCGTAAAAATACATGCGACAGTCTTTGGACGGGCTCGTATTTTCTCTTGGTAGAACGTTCGACGATCGATCGTTATCTTCGTTAAAGTTGTCGTTCCAATCAGAAGAAAAACTAACAAAACTCGATCGACGTTCGCGAAAAGAACGACAAGGTGCGCGAGCGAGTCTAGGAATCTCCTGCAACTCGTAACTCGAATTCGCTCGTGCGCCTGTCGGAAGGGGTTGTCCTATCTGGTTAGCGAACCTCTCGACACGAGTATTCACCAGTATATATAATTAGTTTGTCTGTAAGCGATCGGCTAGAAAACCGAATGTTCGGCGAAAAGGAAAATGGTAGGAGAGAAAGCTACGTGTATAGATGACGAGAGAGAGAGAGAGAGAAAGATAACGTTATGGTCGATTTTAAAGTAGAATTAGCGTAATCACCTAATTTTTTCGATACACGCTGTCGGTCGGCTGACGTGATCGAAGCGCGAACGAAGAAATCACATGTTAAGGTATGCCATTGGGGCAACGGACATGCCGCGAGTCACGGGCTAAACACGTTAAACACGCTGAACACGCTGAACACGCTGAACACGCTGAACACGCTGGACACGATGCACACACCGTACGCGCTGTGCTCCCTAAGCCGCTGCACGTTTCACGCCGTTCCTCCAAATCACTGCTACGCGGACCGTGTCAAAACACCGGTACCGACGATCGATCGCGTGGCGAGCGGAGATCTTTTTCTTCGTACGTTTCGTTCGCGTCGTTGCTCCGAAAGACAACGTTCGGTAATCCCAGAACGCCGACAACGGGAGACGTGTCGCGTATACGCGACACGAGAAACGGTGGAAAACGTCGCCGCGGAACGCGTTCGGCTTTCTCGGTCCGCTCGACAGCTGTCGCGAACGCGTCGAATTGATCGGCACGCGGCGGTTCGGACCAACGACCGAATCGAATCCACACGTTCGTCCAGGGTAGGCGGCGAAAAGCGGCGAGAAGCGGCGAGAAGCGGCGAAAAGCAGCGAAATCTACCACCGTAAACTGGTATCGTGGTCGTCGCGCGCATCCGAATGCTGCCTTTTCCGATGCCCGATACATACTTTGTCCACGAGCCGCAACCCGCCGCTTGGCGTTCTACGCGCTATTTATAGAGCGGCGCCGGCGCTCGGCCAAGCCCTATATAGAATTTTTCCGAGGGAACTTCTCTCGCGAATATAAAATGTTCCGTAGGTAGAGAGCGTCGTCGCGACGCTTTCCCGTCAGCCGCGCGCGCGACCTCTTCGCTTCCGATCGAGTTACACCCGTTGCCAGAAATTCCAGCGATCGGTTCGAATCCGACGCGTCGTAATGATAGAAAACTTTTTGTCTTACCGACCATCGATAAGTACATTATCGACACCGCGCGAGAATGGTGTCGCCCATAGACTCTTCGAGATCCGAGATACGGAACAACGAGCGCGCGATCCACGATCTCGATCGATCCAACGAGCGTCGAGAAAGACAAAGTTAACCGGTCGATGCGTTTCGCGCTATCGTCGATCGTTTGACTTTTAAATTAAAAAGTCAATTACGACGTTGGACCACGGAGACACGCTGCGCGCACGATTTTACGCGACACCGTTTCGCGCGCCTACGAGTATGCAACCTAACGTGCACCCGCGAATCCGGCAGGTGTCACCACCTCGCGGAACGCTGCACCTGCTCGTAATATACACCTGCCGAAATTCAGCAACCAGTATTCGAGGGGCTGCGAGTTCCTAACATCGGATCGTAATCGGTAAACGCTACTACAAACTGTATATGCGAAATTTCCACTCGATCGACGGCTCGCGAACGAATCGATCGAACGTCGATGTTCGCGTTATCTTGGTTGCACCGGGCACTCGTTGGCGCACCTCTCTCCCCCTTCCAGCCCTGGTATCGGGCATAGACGAAAAATAGTCGAAGCAACGAAAGAAGGTCCATCGTCGTGCGATCGATTTGATTTGGAGCCGTTGGTATTCGTAGAACGCGTTACCGCAACATAGACTTTGCACGGTTTCAACAGGTATTCGTTGTTTCGATCGAGCATTATTCGTTTTCATCGTACATCGGAACGGTGGAAGGAGAAGGCGGTGATCGCGATGGCCACGGCGACGGCGATGGCGGTGACGGCGGTAAGAAAGGAGGGGAACAGGTAGACGCAGGAGCGTTTCGTTCGTCGGCATCGCGAGGCTGAGTTCGAAAGGTGTCTCGAAAAGAGCGATCGCGCGAATAGCGCGACGTACCGGCACGGAAGGAGGAAGGAGGAGGCAAAGAAGAGAACCGGAGGCCTTCTCGCGTCGGTTCAGTGAGCCGAAGCACTTCGAACGACGCTCGTCGGCAACTGTGCGATCCGATCCGATTCGATCCGATTCGATCCGATTCGTGGCGAGCCGAGCCGAGTCGAGTCGAGCCGAGCCGAACCGAGCCGCAACGTCCAAAAATGGCGTTTCTCGTGGTTCTCGCGTAGTTCGCCGCAATACCATCGAACCGTTTGTTCTCTCGGTATCGTGCCAGCGTCCGCGACACCGGACAAGTGGGCTTTGTCCGACGGGGAATCGGCGCTGCGAACTACGAGCAACGAGCCGGGAACTGTGACAGCCAGCTACGACCTACGAACATCGCGCAGGATCGCATCGTTCTCGAGAGGCTGCTCGTCCAGCGAATCCAACAAACACCGACAACCGATGTAAATATCGCGTCGCGTGTCGGGCATCGTTGCAAGCTCGAACGCGCGCGAACCAACGTACGCGTTCGTTGCGAGCAAAAGTATTTTCAACTCCGTGATTCCGTGTGTACTTCGAACAATTTGCTCCCTAATCGCGCCCTTTCGACGAGGACTCCGATTGGCCGGTTCGACGACGGATAGCCAATCGACGCGACGCGAGGTCTCGCCAGGACCCGTCGCCGGTCGCGATTATTATTCACGAGATCAACGGTCTCGTACAAAGAGCTCCGTTCCGCGGCTAATCGGACGTCGATCGACCGCGCGGCGCGATCCACCGAATCGATCGAGCGCGAGAACATCGCTGCCACGTTGTAGAATACACCGATCGACCGGTCGATCGTGAAGAAAAATTTGAATAGCGGTGAAAGTGGCGGCGGTAGATGCCGAATTTCGTGCGCGTGTGCGTGTGCGTGCATGCGCGCGCGAGGCGACGAGCGTCGCGGCGCCGCGCTAACGCGTCTCTCCCCGGTTTCTCAGGAAAACTTGCAGAAGAGTTTCGCTTTTCATCGAGATCTCGTGATTAGGCAGGTTCCCGCGGTCGACGAACCGGGCGATCGGACCGGAGCTTCGCCGATCGGACATGGTTTGTCGGGGGACACCGATGTCGTGCGTTGGCACGACAGGAAATAGCATAGCGTAAGAAGCGTGGCGTAGCGTGGTAACGCGTCGTTCGCTCCCGAGACGATCGAGTCGCGAGTCACGATCGCGTTCTTATCCGGTTCGCGATACTCTGTAGCCGCGTTCCTACGGTTACGCTCGCTCGGACCACCTAGAACGCCTCTTTACGGCGTTGGTCGTTTTCGGAAAATTAAACGGATCGTCGGATGCGCGTACTCGATGCGAAATATCGATACGGTCGTTTCGCATCGAGAACGTTTTACGAGCAAAACGAAAACCGGCTCTCGTTCGTAGGCGCTTCGCCGTTGTTGCGACGAACGAGCGCCGCTGCGTCGCGATTCTTCCCTCGGTGCGGTGTATCCGTGTTCTACGCTTTCTCGTTTCCTTTCTCTCGACTCAAACCACCGTGAAATATTCAACGAATTCGAAAGAAAAAGAGGCGGACGCGCATCGCGCGCGACGCATCGCGGCCATTTTAAAGGACGCGGAATCTAAAATGTAGTCGACGAGCGCCGGCGATCGCGGCTGAAACAACAGGTGTCCGAGCGGCGGCGCGTACTTTCACCGCGTGAAACTTTACAATCGACCGATCTTCCCGCGCGACGAGAGCATCGCGAATTGGTTTCGCGAGGAGACGATCGCGCGTACCCGAGCGCGAAGCTTCCGGGATAATCGATCGAGTTCGTCCGCGCATCCTCCATCGCGATCGCCCATCGCTTTTCCTCCCGTTCGACTCGACCTCGCGCGAATTTATTCGCGTTTCGTCGATCGACGTTCCAACGATGATCGTTTTATCCGCGCGAACGTCGGAATCGATCGCGACTTCTGATCGTGGAATTTCTGTAACGACAAGGAACGCGGAGAACCCGGCGCGACGCAAGATGGAACCGACGGAGCAATTACGACCGGAACAACTGGTGGGTTTGGTGGCCCGGTCCGCGGAGGGCACGGCGGCGAAAGGGATGCCGATCAAAGGACACGAGGACCTCTGGGTGGAGATACAGGCCAACACGTTCAGAAACTGGGTGAACGAGCACCTGAAGCACGCTGCCGACGTCGCCGACGGACCGGTGATCGATCTCGCGGAGGACTTTCGCGACGGCACGCGGCTCTGCGCCCTCGTCGAGGTGTTGACGAAACGCCGATTGCCCAGATGGAACCCCAGGCCCGCGAATCAGCATCATCACCTGGAGAACGTGTCGACGGCGCTGCAAGCCATCGAGGCCGACGGCGTCAAGCTCGTCAATATAGGTGAGCGTGGACGACTCGACTACGCGATTCGTCGCGTCTCCTACGGCAAAAGATTTACTCCTCCCAGGCAGGTGTACGCGATTACCCGTGTCGTTATTCTTCTTCGAATTACTTCACCGACCATCGGTCTTTGCTTCGTCACCGTTCTTTCGCAATTATCGTTCGTAACGCCTTCGCGGATGATCGAGCGCCGCGAATAACCCACGTACATGCCGACGTTTGGTCGACGTTTGTTTGCTTTGATTTGATTTCGTTTCGTTTCGTTTCGTTTCGTTTCGTTTCGGTTAGTTTGATTTTTCAGTCGAAATGGCAAAGGGGCAAGACGGTCTTTGTAGAATACTTTTCGTTGGATCGTCGAAGAGAAGCCGAGTTCGGTCTCGCGGTCCGACCCGTGCCGTGCCGCGCCGTGCCGCGCCGCATCGGTCGCTGCTCGGTACGCGATTCCGTATCGGGGTAAACGCTTGGTTGCGAATCGACGAGCTGCGGTGCATCGCATCGTAACGGATAAACCGTAATAACGTCTACGCGAAACGCATCGCACCGGTTACGCGTCAACGTTGAAATCTATGTATAGTTGTTACGTCACGGATCGCAAATCGAACTTCGAGGTCGTTGCCTTTCTTGCGCTCTATCGGCGCCAACGAGATCGCCCGATTCCTATTATACGATCGTGCTCTTGCAACGCGCCGTCGACTGGATAAACTCTCGGCGAGTCAGGGAATTGGCAAACGAGCAAACGAGCAAACGAGCAAACGAACAAACAAACAAACAAACGAACAAACGAGAGAGCCGTATGCCGCGCCGACGCGAATCGCGACAGAAAACCCAAGAGATCGTCGGCGATCTCGTGGAAAAGTCGGGTTTCGATCGATGCTTTGATTTTCTCGACGCTTCGACGCGTTTGTTCGCAGGCAACGTCGACATCGTGAATGGAAATTTGAAACTTATCCTCGGTCTGATATGGTCGCTCATCGTCAGGTACCAAATAGGCAAGTCCAAGTTCCCTCCAAGGAAACTCATGCTCGCATGGCTCAAGGTCAGTACACGTAATCGCACCGGCGACCTTGCCGCATCGCGCTCGTCGCTCGCACGCTCGAAACGCGCGGCGTCGATACGCGTAGACGCGACGAAACGATGCAACCGATGCAACCGATGCAAATATCGACGTCCGCGTTTCGCCGATTCAACGATTTCGTTTTCAGGCTGTTCTACCGGAGTGTAGAGTGAACAATTTTACGACAGATTGGAACTCTGGCGTGTATCTGAGCGCGTTGCTCGATTATTGCCAACCGAATCTACTCCCTCACTGGCGTCAGCTGGACCCTACCGACAGGTATCGCATACGCGCGGCCGGCCGTGCTTTACTTACCGCTCGTTGCTCGAAACTCTCTTCGAAACAGGCATCGACCGTACGCGCGAGTACAGCAGACTTTTTCTGATCGCAGCGTGTACAATTGCCGAAGAGCCATGGAGATCGCGAAACGCGATTTCGATATACCGATGGTACTCGAACCAGAGTACCTTGCGTCTCCATATTTGGACGAACTATCGGGAATGACCTACTTGTCCTACTTCATGAAGGAAGGCTCGCCCGGGTTTCATGCCACGTTACGGTGGGTCAATTCTCAATCGCCTCGTCGCACGGTGCAGAATTTCACGGTGAGCGTGCATACGCGCGATCGATCGCTGTCCTTAGCCGTCCGCGTATCGCGGTTCGAACATTAAAAACGGAACAAATTGGATCGTGTTGCAGACCGATTGGAACGACGGCCGAGTCCTCTGCGGCGTCGTAAGAAATTTAGGCGGTCCGGCTCCGGCTTACGAGAAAATCGACCCCGACCCTGCCTCGTGGGAGCACAACATCCAAATGGGTAAGCAGGAATTTCGATTCGCCGACTCTGACGACTTCGCCGACTTCTCCCGAGAATATCTCCGATCGAAACGTTCGGTCGTTTCGCTCGCTTCGACCCCGAACGACGCGACGTAACGCTGGCTTTGTATTTTCCCGAAGGTATCGACGGAGGCAAGAAACTGGGCGTGGAGCCGATCCTCAAGGCGAAAGACATGGCTGATCAGAACGTGGAACATTTAGGCGTGATGGCGTACGCGGCATACTTTCAATGGGTGAAGCCTCGCCCTCAGGCCAGCAAACAGATACTCGTCCACGTGGACAGCACTTCCGCTAGAGTACAACAGCCGGTTAGTCTCGGAAGATCGTGGTTCTCCTTGGAACGACTCGCCGCCGGCCACCGCGAAACGTTTCGTCGTCTCGCCTTCGTTTCCTAGCGAAATTCAACGAAATTCAATGAAATTCAATGAAATTCAATGAAATTCAATGAAATACAATGAAATTCAGCCTTCGCTGAATTCACCTGTTCGCGCTTTCGAGCTCTCTCTCGTTCCGTTTCGTCGGCCGTGATTTTCCGTGCTCGAGACACCGAGAAGAGAGCAGACGTTCGTGTCCGCGGATACGATCAACGATACGGTTTACCGATTTCGCATCGACGAAACGACGAAACGCATCGAATTTTCGCGCTCACGGTGATTCTCTCGATCGTTCCGATTCGCAGGCGCATTTCAAGCTGGAGTTGCTCACCAAAGAAGCGAACACGAGGGAGGTGCGCGGCGAAGTGATCGGTCCGAGCGGACGAACCGAGTGCAGACTCGCGTGGAACGGGATTCACGGAAAGGGCACGTTCGTCCCGACGGAAATTGGAATGCACAAGGTGCGACGGCAGGACGAATCCACACCGCGCCGCGTCGTTCGCTGCGCTCGCGTTTTCTATCGGTGCGTCTCGTGTTTCAGCTGATGGTGTACAACGACGGCGAGCTGGTCGACGGATGCCCGTATTACTTTCGCGTTTTGCCTTCCCTGACCAAAATCAAAGCATCCGGCATGGACCCCTGCGCCATAGGTTCCATCGTCGAGGTTCTAGTCAACAGTTATGGTAAACGAAAGCGAAAGCGAAAGCGAAAGCGAACAGCCGCGGTGCGACGTTCGCCTCTGTACCTGCGTCGCGAAACGAGCACGTTCCGTGCTGCAGCGTTCCAATTTTTCAGGAACTAGTCATGACGGCATCGACGTGACCGCGTGGTCGCCCACCGGCAGATCTCTGCCGTGTCCGGTGAAAGAGAACAACGGCGTGCACACCGCGACCTTTCAACCGGACGAAACGGGAGAGTGGAGCATAGCGATAACTCACAAAGGAAATCATATTCAAGGCGGACCCTTCACCTGTTTCGTGTTCGATCCGAACGGTATAAAGGTGCGTCGCGAGCATCGCTCGTTCTCCTTGTATTTCCTCGGTTCTAGAATATTTGCGAAACCGTTACGGATAGATTATATTCTGATCGTACGGTATTTTCTCAGTTGATCGACACGGAGGGTGCCGTTCCCGGGCAACCGTTTTCGTTCATCGTGGACGCGACGGGAACCGGTGGCCTCGGCGACGCGATCGTCGATCTGGTTCACGACAAGCGATCCGTACCGTTCAGGATGGAGGATTACGGCCGCATGAGGTACCGAGTATCTTTCGTTCCGTCCGACTCGGGCAAGTACAGAGTCTACGTATACTTTAACGGTTCGGACGTCCGTGGATCTCCGTTCTCCATTCGAGTGGGGACGCACAAAGGATCGAGAAGGTCCAAGGAGTCGACCAGCAGCCTCGAAAGATCGAAATTGTCCTCTCTGGAGAGACGAATGAACGGTCTGAACGGACTGAACGTCTCGGTCGGAATCGACCGGACGAGTCCCGTTCAGAAGCCCTGCTACGAGTCGCCCAGCCCTACTCAACGTCTCGCTCGCGATTATTCTCCTCTGCGGCAAACCAATTCGACCTACAAAACCAGCACCACCGGCGCCACCGCCACCACCGCCACCACCGGCACGAACACGAGCACCAGCATCGGCGCTGCTACCGCTACCACCACCACCACCACCACCACCGCCACCAGCACCAGCACCAGCACCACCACCACCACGAGCAGCTACTCGATGGAGAATTCGAGCTCGACGTATCATCGTCGCGCGTCCGCGTCGTTCGATCGCGCTCGGTCGCCGAGTCGGTGCGAGGTTCAGGATCGAGAACAGGATCAGAATCAGAATCAGAATCAGAGTCAGAATCAAAATGAAAGTCAGAATCAGAGTCAGAGTCATTGTTTTGGTTCGATCTCGCAGAATCCTCACAGTTCCTCGACGATCCACAAAGAGACGAAGGAACTTTACTCGAGTAGCGTCTACAGCCAGTCGAGATCCCCCACCGTGCGGAGCCCTACCCCGAAGGAATCGAAGGAGGCGATGTATTCGACGAGCAGCGCGGCAAACAGTCCGACGCCGCTGTCCCACGGATCGTCGAGGTACTCGCCGTTGATCAAAGAGTCGCGGGACGTCTACAATTCTGGTTCTTTGAAACGGTCCGGCCGATCGCCGAATCGCAGTCCCATGGCGTTCCGCAGCGCGACCCAGAGTCCGGTCAACGGATTCGGCAGATGGAGCTCCGCCGAGTACAACGGCGCGATAGACACGAGCAGCAACGTCAGAGTGTCGTCGATGGTCGGCGGAACTTCTCGACGCGACTCGTGGGACGCCATCGAAAAGACGAAATCGCTGCTGTCGTACGGCAGCTTGGAGTCCCTCGCGAATCTTGCCAACAACTCGGTCGCGGCCGAAACGATCGCGGCGAACGATCACGCTTACTCGAACAACAATTACAAAAATACTCAAAGCCGAAACGTCTGCTCGTCGCACGTTCGCGTAGCCGGCTCGAACTCGGCGTCGACGCAAAAGTCGAGCAACGAGAATCAAAGCTCGCGGACTCAAACCCACGGTATTTTGAAGAACAAGAACAACGATCGTTACAAAAGCGTGGACACCACGGACGGCGCGTACGATCGCTACGATACCGCGAACAACGGAGTCTCCGGATACGGGAGCGCGCAGAGCAAAAGTTCCGTCCTCGTCACCGGAAGCGCCCTCGAGATGCTTCCGATCCACAGACCGACCAGTTTCACCGTCGACCCGAGCCTCGACTCGAACAAAGTCACGATCAGCGTTTCCGGTACGTTTGCTCGTTTCGCTTTTCTACGAATCGAAATGTATCTTCTCTTAGGAGAAACGGAGAAACGGAGAAACGGAGAAACGAAAATACGAAAATACGAAAATACGAAAATACGAGAAACGCAAGAAATACGCGACGAACGCGCGGTCGTCTCGTTGCACGGCGCGCGAATCTCTACCGCGTTTCGCGACGGTTTCGAGTCGATGGCGCGACAACGCGTCAACGTTGTTGTCGCCGCATAGAATATACGTATTCGAAAGCACGGTTCGATCGGACAACGGTCCGCGCAACCTATAAAACCTACGACGCGTTCCAGGTCCGTGCGGAAAGACGATTCCCGTTCAAAAGTCGACTCTTCGCGGTTCGACGTACGCCGTGACGGCCGAGGAGGTTGGCGAGCACACGATTCAGGTATTGGTCAACGGTCAGCACGTTCAAGGATCCCCGTTCAGGTTGGTATCGAGCGGAACCGTCGAACCTACCCTCCGGACGATTCGGATCGAGAACAGTTTCGCGTGATTGCAGATCGCAAGCGTACAACGCTCGAGCTATCCAAATTGGCAAGATCCCGAACGGCGTCGTCGATCGGCCCGTAGAATTCGAAAGTAAGTGCCGTAACGTATCCGAGCGACGAATCTTTCGCGTTGCACGATTTCGTTCTAAAGATAAGCACCGCGTCGCGTCGCGTTACAGTCGACGGCTCCAGGGCTGGGTCCGGAAACTTGGAGATCCTCGTGAACGGTGGCCACGTGACCAGTTTCGTCAGAGCGTTGGGCAGCCAGCGATTCCTGGCGTCGTTCGTGCCCCACGAGGCCGTCGTACACCTGGTCGAGATGACGTTCAACGGCGAAGTCGTCCCCGGTGAGTCTTCCTCTTTCTAATATCTCCCGCGAGCGACCGAACGCCGCCGTCTCGTCGACTCGAGTTTCGAGTTTCGCGTTTCGAGTTTTACGCTCGTCCGACGACTTTCCGTTCGTATCGAAGCAGCTAGTAGGGAGTCGTCGGCCACGGCAGAAATTTCCTGGTGAAAGTTATCCGCTAGTTTGCGTCGTTCGGGGCGGGTGCTCGCGACTCGGTGTCGCCGCTTCGAACAATTTATTCGCGTTGGTACGCGAAATTGGATGGACGCAACGGGAGGGGTCCGATCGTCGCCGCGTCTTCCTGCGTCGACCATATTTTTCCCATACGTATATCTGGATATACCTTTTCGGAAAAACGTTTCCAAACCGAAGGGTCGCGCGTCGCTCGTCCCGCGTCCCGCGTCCCGCGTCCCCGTTTCCGATTAAACTTTTCCGGGATTACGAGACGTTCGTAAGTTTCGCGAAGAGAGACACGACCGGCTGCTGTTCGGCGAGCGAACAAAGCTCGGTTTCGTCGTCGAGTTTCGTTGCGATTCGTTGAAAAATTGCGTTCGTCGATCGGCGCATGCGTCTAGAATTTCACCGCGTAACCGAGGAGGCACCGACGAGCGTCTTCGTGTCAACGGGTCGTCGGTCGGGTCGTTGACTTGCGATTTCACGCGTCCACGCTACGTTCCACTGACACATATACGACGTCGTCGTTTTCTTCGCGTCCCTCGATTTTTTCCTTTCGTTTATCCAACGAACCGCGCGACGCGCGAACGCGCCGCTACAGCCGATTCTCGCGTCGCTTACATATTTTCGCGGTGCCAGGCGTCGAACGGATTGCTCGAAGAATCGCCACCTTTCACCCGAAGGACGCGAACGCGCTGCTCTTTCCCTTCCGTTCCGTTTGCCGCGTCAACAACGATGGAATTTCTCGTGGAAATTCTTCGTGCGAGCGAGCACGCGGCATCCCCGATATCTAGTTATTCGTTCGAACGAACGAACGCGTGCGATGGAAGCGGACACGTTGCCGTTGCGTTTCGCGCGTTCGAACGATCGAAAGGAGAATTCGTAACATCGAACAGCGTCCGGTTCTCGAGAATCTTTTCACGGAAGCAAAGCCACGATCGAATCCGATATTACGGTATTACGATATTACGATATTACGATATTACGATATTACGATATTACGATATTCGGGTGCCTCGCAAAGAAGCTTATTCCGCGATCGTAACCACGCGTTTCACGTGGCCTGTAGCACGCAGCGGAGACGTCGATCGGGACCTCGTTCCGCTTCTAAATCACCGCGCGCGAGTATTAGCATCAGAATGCTTCGGATTCCGTTACGATCTCTCTTCCAACTAGATAGTCGTTGCGTTCTTCCCTTCCCTTCCCTTCCCTTCCCTTCCCTTCCCTTCCCTTTCCTTTCTCGTCTCGTCCCGTCCCGTCCCGTCGCGAGTCGTACGTATCTACGTATTTCCTGTTTTAATCCGAGTCACACCGACAATGGTGGTCAAGGTCGACCCATAGAAATTCCTAGGCGATCGAGCCATTTACCGATGCGCGTCGTATCTCGAGAGGAGCGCGGAACGCGGAAAAATCGATTCTCCAAAGGTTAACGATTCGTTGACCCTCTAAACCGTAGGTACCCTCTAAAGCGCAACGATATCCTCTCCGCGATCGGTGGAACGCGATGTCTCTTTTTGTAGGAATTCGTTGACGGTCGTCGTAGCCCTGTATATTCGTCAATGCCGACTCGTCCCGTACGAACGCGTCGACGTTTTCGTTCGACTCCAGCGATTCCAGCGATTCCAGCGATTCCAGCGATTCCAGCGATTCCAACGATTCCAGCGGCATTCGACGGTCGGTGTTCCTTAAACGCTCGCGTACGTTACCAACCGAAAAGGAGTATCGTAGAGACCGTGGGTGTGGTCGCGACGCTGAAGCCGTTATACGCTCGGAGACGTATTTGGTTACGGGTGAGAATAGAGTCGGTATCTGTCTACCTACGTGGATGTAAACGCAATGGGTCGCGCAACGACGTCGACGTTGATTTTCACCGCGATATTTCCATAGTTTCGCGTGCCGTCGCTTCGTGGATCGTCGCCAAAGAAAATCGTTTTCTCGATTGGATCGCGCCAACGAAGAGAAATGCTCTTGGTAACTCGCGGTAGCGTCCACGCGATTCGATAAATCGCGAAAAATTGGGGAAAAATCTTAGGTCTCCGATTCTTTTGTAATTTTGCTTACACGTTTCTAGATGGGTAGGCAGAGTGTATGTCAAATTTTAGCTCGATCGGAATCGAATTGCAGCCGTGGCGCGACTTTGAAATCTCGGGGCGATCAGTGGCGAAAATGGAAAAAAGGGGGTTGATGAAATGGATCGCCCTGAAGTCCCCTGAAACGCTAGTCTAAAAAATGAGGGCTCTTCTTAAAGAGGAAGGTTTGACGAAGATTTTCGCGTTTGATTCATGTCGATAGCTCTAATAGTTTGGCCGGGGCACGACTTCAAAGATTTGCCAAATATTGCCACAAAATCGCTAAATATTGAAGGTATACCCCTTCTTAAAATCGCGAAAAATCTTTAGGTCTCCGATTCTTCTGTAATTTTGGTTACACGTTTCTAGATGGGTAGGAAGAGTGTATGCCAAATTTTAGCTCGATCGGAATCGAATTGCAGCCGTGGCGCGACTTTGAAATCTCGGGGCAATCAATGGCGAAAATGGGAAAAATGGGGTTGATAAAAGGTAGCTTCCTGAAGTCCCCTGAAACGCTAGTCTAAAAAATGAGAGCTCTTCTTAAAGAGGAAGGTTTGACGAAGATTTTCCCGTTTGATTCATGTCGATAGCTCTAATAGTTTGGCCGGGGCACGACTTCAAAGATTTGCCAAATATTGCCACAAAATCGCTAAATATTGAAGGTATACCCCTTCTTAAAATCGTGAAAAATCTTTAGGTCTCCGATTCTTTTGTAATTTTGGTTACACATTTCTAGATGGGTAGGAAGAGTGTATGCCAAATTTTAGCTCAATCGGAATCGAATTGCAGCTGTGGCGCGACTTTGAAATGTCGTGGCGATCAATGGCGAAAATGGGAAAAATTGGGGTTGATAAAAGATAGCTTCCTGAAGTCCCCTGATATGCTAACCTAGATTTTGAGAGTTCTGCTTAATACGGTAAGCGCATTACGTTACTTGACTGTTTATACTTTGATTCGTCTATCGGCGAGCAGCCCGGCAAGGCCCGCCTGACGGCTAACCGTGGCTTGAACGGAACGGCACAGAAATTCGGCGTGGCGCTTAACGTGTTAATACGCAACGCGGTCGATTTCGGTGACTTGAACGCTTCAAAGCTGCAACAGCGACGACGCTGCTCCGTCGAGTCTCCGCAACGAATCTCGCGTCTCGACGCGTCCGCGTCGACCGCGTCCGCGTCGACCGCGTCACTCCCGACGCTTTGCGTAGCGCGTATATCGCTCAGGCATGCGAGCCAACGCGACTTCGACGTAGCAATGTCGACGACAAACGACGATCGAGATGTAACGATCTTAACGCATCTAGGTCGATCTTGCGACAACCTTGACTCTCGAGTTCCACGTCCGTGGAACGACTCGATCGCCGTTAAAAGAACGGTTGCCTGTGGTAGATCATTCAAAGAGCAGTCAGCGCGCGCAATCATTTGGATCGATTCCGATTTTTCCAACGTGCGCCACGATCGTCCGCTCGTGACGATCGAACGACGTACGAATGGACGAATGGACGAACGGACGAACGGACGAACGGAGGGACAGACTCGTAGTCTCAGAGTTAACCAAATTCTATCGATCGACGAAAGGAGCGTGACGCGGTCAACGTTTCGTCGCGAGGAAAGACGGGAGCGATCGCACGCGCGAACGTTCGACGATGTAGATATTTCCGAAAATTTTCGAACCAAGAATCGTCTTTCACGGTGACCCGTTACGTCGGGGAATGCAGGCGACTCGCGAAACCGAACCGAACCGAACCGAACCGAACCGAACCGTATCGAGTCGGGACGAGCCGAGCCGAACCGAGCCGAGCCGAATCCAAATTCATAGCTAGCAGTCTCTTCGACGTAATTCTGCTCGTTGCAAATGTGGCGCAAAACGATTTCACTCGATTTGGGAGGAAAACGCCGTTTCGACTACTTCCGTGAGCGAACATCGGTAAAAGTAAAATTGTCTCACCGATGAGACGCGAGAATTCCAACGATCTTACCGGTTGCGTTCGCGGCGCAAAATCTGCCAAGAGGCGCACAGCGCGGCTGCTTGCGAAACGTCGGGCATCGTTAAAATTTCGTAATTTCGTGATTACGGAACGAATCGGGCGTCCGTTGTTTCTCTCCGATCGTCGTAGAAGCGCGACTCGCGCCGTCGTAAACTTCCCAATTGCTATTAATTGCTCTTGCTTCGCACTCGCCGACGCTTCGATGGAAAATTCATCGTTGCAACCAGAATGCGAATATTTATGCGATTTCGCACAGTTTTATAGTTTCAGGAATCGCCGATAAACGAACCGTGGTATCGTCTTGTACGCTGATAACGCTACCGAGCAGCGCTTCTTGCGAATAAATTGTTGTTCGAAAAAATCCCAACAAAAATGAACCAGTCACTTTTATCCTTCGGCGCGAAGCTGATTTCACGCGATACCGAACAGGGTCCGACGCGTAACCAAAGTTTCCGTCGCGATCATGGAAAATTGCACTTTTCGTTCGACGGGAACGATCGGTCGCGCCCCTCGAACGGAGATCGCCTGCAACGTAACGCGGGCCACCGCGATAGGCCACCTCGAAAAGTATCCGCGTTCGATGCAAACAACGAGGTTTCTATTTGCGGGGCCGGCCGACCTTAAGGTATCGAAATACGCAGATCAGGTATCCTGTAAACGTATAGGTAGGTATAGCGGAGTGGTGTAGACTGTAGCTGGTCGAACGAGCAAGAAACGAATGGGAGAACATGGACGTGTACCGTCTTCTCTCGAGCCCCGTCCCAACGTCGTCGATTCCACCGCATGCCGTCGCCGAATTCCAACAATTTTTCTCGGTTCTCTGGCAATCGCCGATTCCCACGAACCAACGAGCAATTTTTAGCTGCTCCAGCCATCGTCGCGACGCGGATCGCGAATCACGAATCATTAATCGTAAAGCGTGACCTTTTAATTTTAATTTCATAGTAATTTCTCTTCTCGAATCTTCTCGAACTCGAGCGATTCAAAGTTTCGTAAAAATTAAGGAAATCGTACGGATATCGTACGGATATCGATATCGCGATCGTAAAATAAACTATGTCGAGAAGTAAGTTTCGATGTTCTAGAATTTTGGTTATACATGATTCGATGATCGTGATCTTGGACGATCGACCGTGTCGAATCGTGAAAATTAATTTGAATCGATCGACGTTCGAATTGCCCGATTCGAATGTGTTACACCGAGAAGCGCACGGCCCTGATGTTGGGCCCGAACTGCAATCCAGTGGCAAGCACACTCGTCCCGTCGCTCGACTGGTTCGAGTCTCTGTCGTGAATCGCGCTCTGCTGACGTTTCCTCGTCGAGAAGTCGAACCTGAAATATACCTTGTGGATTCTCGTTTTCGTTTGCATTTTCGTTTGCGTTTTCTTTTTCGGATCGTGCTCGGATTTCTTCCAGTGTGTTCCACGGAATTCTAACGGCCTTCCGTTCTCATAATGGATCCGCGACAGAATTATTCGCGATCAACGCTTATCGAACAGCGTCGTGTAATCGATGTCGAATCGGTTCGCGTGCCACTGTGAAAACTCGGTACTCGGTTCTCGTGCTTATGGACCGTGATCGAAGCGTCACTCGCGAATAAACTATTCTGTTGTTGTTATCGTTGTTGTTGTTGTTGTTGTGTTGTTGTTGTTATTGCGGGTGGTTATTGTTGTTGTCGACGAATACGTGTTTAATTTACGAATTTTTCTTCGTCCGTAATTTCGTTTAGTTGGTTTACACTTTTTTTTGTTGTTTTTTTTTTTGTTTAGGATTTCTAGCATTCTTTCAGGTTACTCGATCTAGAAACTAAGGGCGATCGAGGTAATTCGATCCTTTCTCGTTGTTCGCATTCGCGATTGTCCTCGTCGCGTAGATTCGTAAAGATAATTCGGTAAATCATCCCGCCGTGTATCCAGAAAGTATTTTCCTTCGTTGTTGCGCGCGTGCCACTTACACGAAGGTTAGGTGACATTTGATTGGAAGTCACGTTTGCACTTCCGGGAAATAAAAATTTCATTTAAAGACCGATCTCGCAGGGATTGATTGTTTTGCAAAAACGAATGACGTCGACGTTTCAAATTTTATCGAATAAACGATTATTCAGAATTTAACCGTTCCCCTATTCGTCTGCGTTTGTGTATGTAGACAGACGCGGTACAAATGCACGCATGAGCACACACACACACACACACATAAATTTACTACAACAATATTCTTTCTATATAATTATTAAACTAGAAAGATACGATTTGTGTTCCCAATTTTTGTTTATTCTTTTTTTGCGAGTATGACTGTTATATCATGAAAAATTACATGTTTTCAGGATCGCCGTGGCGAGTGGGCATCATGCCAGCCCCAAAAATGTCGGTAATAGGGGAGTCTATAAGATTGGTTCCTGCCGGTAGTCCGGCGTTGTTCGAATTGTCTGCCCTTGGTTTCAACGGTAACGAGATAGACGTCCAAATTATTGGTAAGTTCGACGCGTGGCTACTACATTTAAAATAATACCAACCGTCGTGAGAGGACTTATCCTAAAGTTCAACAATTTCCTTAGCTCCTTCTAAAAGGCATTTATCGGCAAGGATAGAAGAAGAGCCTGGACGTCCCGGAGAGTTTCGCGTCGAATTCACTCCGACCGAAGTGGGCAGTCATCTGGTAGAGGTGAGCATCGCGGGACAAAAGCTACCGGCTGGACCTCTCGTCGCCAAGGTGTACAATAGCAGTTTAATCCAAGTTACCGACGTACCCAGCGCTGTGGTGGGACATGCCTGCCAATTTAGAGGTAGGACGCGTCCGTCGTACCGACGACGTTGCGTCTCGCGAAGCTCAAACTTGCTTTCGTTCTTGAATTTTAGTTGACGCTAGCGCGGCTGGCGAAGGTCAACTTGAGATCTCTATAAACGAGGGAGAAGTGCCTAATCACGTTCAAGTGGTAGGCGGGGGGCGTTGTCTCGTCTCCTTCACTCCCGAGATCGCCAAGTCGCATTACATAGACATCAAATTCAACGGGGAAGCGGTGAAGGGCTGCCCATTTGTTTGCAATGTTTCCGACACGAGCAGAGTAACGCTGAGCTTAAATCATTTGGAATTAATTCCGGTCGATCACCCTGCCAGCTTCCACATGGGAGTGGACGGTAGCGGCAGCGCGGAACTCGCCGTTTCCGTAAGAGGTCGGTGGCGATAGATCCAGATCGCGTCGTTGGTACGGAATAGAATATCGAGAAACTTGATTTTGCAGGACCAAACAACGAATTGCCCGTTAAAGTAACGGGTGACATAAAAAGTGGTTTCACGGCGGAATTTATTCCCAGAGACGTTGGCGTCCATTCGATCAGCGTCGAGTACAATGGTCATCCGGTAAATGGCACACCGTTCTTAGCCAAAGCGTTCAATGCCGATAAAGTATTAATCGGTCCCGTAGCCAGGGGCAGCGTCGGTCAACCAACGCACTTTACCGGTACGTAACTTTTAGTCTTACGCAGCGATCTTTGAACGTCGAACGTGTCGAAATCACCCGAGTCGCTGAAATCCTTCCTTTGTTTGTTCGACAGTCGATGCGAGTCAAGCCGGCGAAGGAAACTTGGAAATTACGATATCGGCTCGCAATCAAAATATTCCCACGCAAGTGACGCCACAGGGAAATGCTCGATTTTCGGTCAGCTTTGTTCCGTTCGAGGCATGCGAACACGTAATTAATATAGCCTTCAATAAACGAACCGTGCCAGGCTGCCCGATCGTAACTCGGGTAGGTGGCGATAGTCATGTAACAGTGAGTGGGCAGGCATTGAGCAGTGCTGGATTAGGACGACAAAGCTATCTTACCGTTAGTAACGTTGCCGGTAGCTTAGAAGATTTAGAAGTGAACGTTGAAGGTAAATGAGTTTCCGTTTCCGTTTCCGTTACCGTTATCGTTTCTCATTGTTATAGACGTTGTCTAACGTTAATCTATAATACGTATACGTCGCATGTGTATCGATCAAAGTTCGATCTGCGTTATTATCGCACAAATATCGCTACTTCCGCATCGACATCGTACACCATGTGACCGTCATTTCTTCGAATTCTAATATCCCAAGCCAACGACACAAGATAATTAAAAGAGTTTCTGCACAAACGGTTCCGCCGACGACCGAAGTATGTATAGAGAGCACCTTCTATGTTTCGTTTGCCACGTTTGTATGAGAAATTGTTTTCTTTTTCTTTTTATTATTGTTATTATTTTTTATTTTTTTTAACTTTTGTCCAACCTCTATTATGGTGGAAATTTGCACGGAATTGTGCCTCTCTGTGTGTGCGTTGAATGTCTTCTTAATCTCCAGCTTGAGAGCAATTCTCTCTCTGTTGCAGGTCGGCCAGCTTTCAGACTACGACATTACTAGACTTGTCAAACAAAACTAATCTCATTTTTACCTTAATAGCGGAGTACTTTTAAACAAATTGGTGGTGGGTTTTCTGACTTGTTCTTCTATGCGTGTTCGAATAGTTTCTTATGCTTCTCCCGTGATTTCTAATCGGTGGTTACCATGTCAGAGTATTATAAAATATGGGCTTTGGTTTCGCTTTGGTTTCGCTTTGGTTTCGCTTTGGCGGATAAACACTGTAACGGTGTCTAACACGCTTCGTAATTTTTGTTCTATACATCTAATCTATTGGCTGAACGAAGCAATCGTGCGTATTTGTATATTTCTCGTGACAGCCATCCTTATGGTGCTATATACCGTAGAATTATCGACTGTTTCGCGTTAATCGTTAAGTATTATGTGGCACAATCTTCGACGTATCATCGAGCTCGATATTCGTGTATGGTGTAGCCAGCGCTTGTATACAAAATGTGCCAACCATTATCTATTAGTACGTAGTTTAATTGCGCGTGTGACGTTATATCGATCTCTAGCTTAGCGGTTCCATTCTATCGTGTAGTTTAGCGCAATCGAGTCGATCTACGAAACGATTAGCTTTTGTTTCTTTCACTTAATAACTCGACTGTGCGTTTCTTTCTTAATTTCTCTCTTTTTTTTTCTTTTTTTTTTTTTTTTTTTATTTCTTTTCTCCCATAACACGCGCAACGGTCATACCAGTAGAGTTAACCAAGTATTAATCACAAATTATGTCTTAATAGAAGCAAACTAATGTTTTTATCGAATGTACGTTTACGCGCTCGTACATCCGCAGCGGTAGCAGCATTTTGTCATAACAACCTCATATCATTGCTTTCGTAATCGAACATCTTAACAACTAAGAAAAGAAGTTGTTGGACGCGCGTAATATAATCCCGATCGTCAACTTTTGGTGTCCTCCGAATCGCCCCAGTAGTCGGCTTGTCTAAATTGTATCAAACAACTAACCGGCGGACTTGTTAGGACCCAATGGACAGGCCGTACCAGCTCAAGTAACTGACAACAAAGACACGACGTGCAGCGTGGCGTTTACGCCGAGAGTAGTCGGGGAACATAGAATTTCGGTAAGCCATCGGAACGTTCCTGTGGTCGGCAGCCCGTTCAGCTGTAAAGTCTATGACGTAACCGCTATCAAAGTGAAGGATGCTAAACACGGTGTGATTGGAATGCCTGTAACTTTCTTAGGTATAGACTCGCCTTATGACTCATCGAATAACGCATACCGAACAATATGTCTGTATCACGCGGTTTGTGCTTGCTTCTCGCTGCAGTTGAAACTAGTCAAGCAGGACCTGGAAATTTAGAGGTGACGGTGAACGGTGGTCGCGTGCCTACGTCCGCTCAAGCTCAAGGTCCGCACACGTACGCGATATCGTTCACGCCCAGAGAGCCCATCGTGCACACCGTCGATTTGCGATTCAACGGAGAGGATGTACCGGGTAGTCCTTTCAGTTGCCAGGTACGATCACCTTGGCCGGCTAGTTTTTTCTCTTGATTTCGACGCGCGCTACCTCGGCCGAGTTACACATATATTTTACTCGATCACGATGTTATACAGGTCAGCGACACGGCCAAAGTAGTAGTGACCGAAGGACTGGAGAAAGTGTCTGTGAATCGGCTGACAACCTTTGCGATAGAAGCGGACGCCTCGTTTGGAACACCCGCTGTAGAAGTTCTTTCACCCACCAGAGAGAGTCTGCCGGTTCACGTGAAGCAGAACGGCCTCGGATGTTACACCGCAGGCTTTACTCCAAAAGATGTCGGTACGTTCACCGTTCACGGGATCGATCTATAAACGTCTCCACTGTCGCAAACACGTGCACGCGTAATTTTCTAGGTGATCACAGCGTCGAGGTAAAGTTAAGTGGATCGCATGTCGAAGGAAGTCCATTTTTAGTGAAAGCTTACAACGCGGACAAGGTAAAGGTGACGGATATAAATAGCGGTGTTGTCGGGAAACCAGTTTTCTTCAGCAGTGAGTTACATACCGACATTAAAAACTCGGCTTTCGACTCGATCGGTCGATGAACACGCGCAACAAAATCGATTCGTTCGTTATCTTTGAATTCCAGTTAACGCCAGTCAAGCAGGTGCTGGTAATCTCGAGATCATCGTTGCCGTGAACGGTAAAAATGTTCCGAATTACGTTCAAAGCGAAGGAAACGCAAAGTTCAGAGTCAATTTCAAGCCACAGGAAGCTGCCGTTCACAGTCTTAGCGTTCGTTTTAACGGTGAACCAGTTCCAGGTAAGCTACTAGCTACGACTCGACTCGAATCGAATCGAATCGAATCGAATCGAACTCTTTCACTTGGCACGTTCGCTAGTGCCGACCGTGTAAATTATACTGCTCGTTTCTATACAGGTTCTCCGTTCAGCTGTAAAGTAGTCGGGGCTGGCCAGGCAATAATCGCGGGTCACAATTTAAAAATGGGAGCCGTGAAGCAGTTGATGTCTTTCACGGTGGACCCTCAAGCTCCATCTATGAATTGCGACGTGATCGCAATGCCGCCGTCCGGTATATCCATTCCCATCACGATCGAACCTGTCGATGGAAAATACAACATCAGCTTCGTACCCACGGAAGTGGGCAGGCATAACATCAGCGTGTTAGTGGATACCGAGCACGTGAAAGGATCTCCTTTCGCTTGCAACGTTTACGACGTGACTAAGGTAAACTTTTAATTCGGCGCACAGTGCCGAAGAAGTGCGGTGGTCGGCCCGTCTCAAAATCCTTGCACAACACAGGTTCATGTGTCTGGTCTTACGGAAGCGCTGCTGGGCCAAGCAACCACGTTCACGGTCGATGCTGCCGAAGCTGGTGAAGGAACTTTGGAATTGGTAGTGAGTACGGAGAACAATACCGTTAAAGCCGAAGTGGTTGCCTGCGCTCGTGGATTGTACGATGTTACGTTCGTTCCACAAACTACTAGTACTCACTACGTCAACATCAGTTTCAACGATGACAATGTACCAGGTCGGTGACTCGATGTTCTTCCCCCTGCGTCGCGTAACATTCAACGCTTGCGGCAACATCGTAATAACTATGTTTCGTTGTCGCGCGTCAGGAAGTCCATTCAAGTGTCCTGTAGTAAGCACCATGTTGGATGGGCCATCCATCATTCGAGTCGGTAATACAGCTTACATGGATCTGGAAATGTCGGGATTAGAGGGTCCTGTGTCTGCCGAAGTTACCGGTAAATTTTTCCACTTCTATTACTATTTGGCCGGAAATGGATCGGTACTCGGAAATCCCTCTAATCAAACGCATTATATCGCAAACATATTATATTATATAATTAGGTCCTGACGGCATAATTATTCCGTGCACGTTGACCAAGTTATCGTCCCATCTTTACCGTGTCGAAGTCCGAACGCGACAGGTTGGAACGTACAGCGTCATTTTTAGCGACGGTCATAAGATAATTAGTTCTCAAACGCTTCAAGCTTTCGATCCTGGAAAAGTAACGATCAAAGAAGTGTCGGACGTGGTGTGTCATCGTCCTGGAACTATCATAGGTACGATGTTAGTACTTGGATACTCTTTACATGTGTATACAGTCTGTAGAGTAGAGTAGAGTAAAGTAAAGTGGACAGAGAGAGAGAGAGAGAGAGAGAGAGAGAGAGAGAGAGAGAGAGAGAACATATAAATTGAATTCAACACGAATTTATTTGCAGTGGTTGCGTCGAAAGAAGCTGGACCAGGAAAACTGTGCGTGAACGTCCGTGCTGCCGGTGCTGATGTTGACAGCGTAGTCAGAGAGGGAGAGAATGGCCTTTACGAAATAGTGTTTCATCCAACGCGAGCCGCTCCTCACAGAGTTCACATAAAGTACAACGAAGTGCATGTTGCAGGTGCGACAATTACTTTACTCTCATGCTACTCTGATTGCTCGACGCGACTCCGTGTTGTTCACTTTCCCTGATTTGTCGTTCCGTTGTTAGGAAGTCCGCTCGACGTAACCGTGCGAACTCCTACCGGAGGACGAGAAGTAACCGCAACAGGTCTAGGACTTTATCAGTCGTGCGTTGGCAAAGTGACTTCGTTTACGATCGAAACGTTGGGTCGTTCAGGAAAAGAATTCGACGTTGTAATTAGCGGACCACAGGGAAATGCAGTTCCAGTTCGGTGCTACCAGCATCGCGATGGAAATTTACTCGCTGAATTCACCACGAACACTGTCGGTGTGTAATTTTTGTCGACTCTGACTGAAAACGGCAACGCGATTAAAAGACTCTTCTAGGCTCGAGAAACATGGATTTCTTTTGCTTTTAGGAACGTACAAAATCGATGTTTTGCAAGGTGCTAAGCCGGTTCTGGGTTCGCCGTTTTTCTGTCAAGCTTTCGACGTTTCCAAAGTAAAACTGCAAGAACTGGGTCCGATGACAGTGTCTGTACACGATCACATCGCGTTTAAGAGTAAGCATACGTTAAAGTAATTCAAACGCGTCTGGAAACTAAAGCGTTGTTCTCATCGTCGTGTTGTCATCATCGGTCTTTACAGTAACAAAGACAGACGCGGGAATGGCAGATTTGGATGTGACCGCAACGAGTCCTCTAGGTCAAGAGCTCCCTCTTCAGGTTACACCGTTAAACGATGGCGCTGAAATGGTCGAATTTTCTCCCAGCGCACCTGGCACCTACATGATCAACATTACGTACGGTAAGATCGTCGCGCGGCAGGTACGAATCGATTCGAAGCGCGAACACTGTCGTTCGCGTTTCAGAAATCGTTGCTAACAAACATCTACGCGCGCAGGAGGATGTCCTATACCTGGCAGTCCATTGGTATGCACGGTCGACGCCGCTGGACAAGCTCGCGCGAAAGGCGAAGGTTTATTAAGTGGCCACGTGGATAAAGCAGCACATTTTATCGTAACCGGCACGAGAAGTCCTCCGGCAGTTCAAGTAGGTGTTCCGAGAACTTTTCGTGGTAGAGATCGATCGGTTCGATCGTATTGCTTCTCCTTAGATTTCGTTTTTATGAATTGACGGCAAATCGGTAAATCGATTGGCGCGTGTGTCGCGTAGGTGGACGGTCCGGACAGTGTTTCCAAAGCGGTCGTCGAAGCAGGAGCTAATCCAGGCACCTGGAACGTGTCTTACGTTCCTTCCGAAGTTGGAGTGTTCGATATTCGAGTTGTCTCCGCTGCGCAACAACTTCCAGGATCTCCTTGGCATCCGAAAATCATAGACACGCGAAATCTTCGTGTAATCGGTAGGCAATAAGGTTCGAAAAGCATCGTAGAACTGGGCCAAGCTAATATAGATTTACCTTTCGTTCGAAGGTGGTTGGCCGGCCGTGTGCGACGACATTGGCCGTTTGAAATTACACCAATCGAACAAGATCAGTTTCGATACCGCCGAAGCAGGCCCGGGTGAACTTACCGGAAAGATAGGTGACCAGACGTTATCGTTCGAGATGACCTCGAACAACAGACTGAAGCTTATTCCACCGCAGATAAACGGCGGAGAGCACCGTTTAGAGATATTATTTAACGGAGTATCGTTCCCAGGAGCACCGAAATTAGCTATAGTTCAAGATTTAGAGGTGCGCGATGCAGCGAGTGTCGAAAACAGCTACAAAGAAGAAAGTTAAGAAGAAACTCGTAGATTGCACTTTTATTTTACTTTGATTTCCAGCCACCTGTGCAAGACACGAGTCGCGTACTGCTAAGGGGCAGAGGCTTGACTTCGGCAAAATGCGGAGAAGAAGTTAGTTTCACGATAGACGGGTCTCAAGCCGGTAGCGGAACGCCAAAAGTTCAACTTTTCTCGCCGACCAACGAACTGAACGTGATGCTGCAACATTTAGGTGAATACCTTGTCGCTTTTTCAACGATCGTAACGCATTCCGGTTACGTAATATTTTCTCCTTAGAATTATGTATTTGATTTCACGCGCGCGCAGGGGACTCGGTTTATCGTGCAAGTTATATACCTCTGACGCCCGACCCTCTCTTAATGACCGTGTCATGGAACGGAAGACAATTGAAAGGATGCCCGCTGCAGATCAACGTAACGAGCGCGGCAGACGCGTCGCGAGTCATTTGCTCCGGCGATGGATTGAAACACGGTATCGTCGGCCAAGAGATACGAAGTTTTATCGATACTAGACGCGCAGGACCAGGTAGGGGTAGCTTGCGTTCAGATCCTGAAATTCGTCGTTACCGATCCATGTACTCGAAGAGAACTTCTTTTCTTTTCGTCCAGGCGAGCTGACTGCGCATTGCGTCGGTCCTCATAAAGTGGCTTACTGCGAATTATACGATCACGGCGATGCCACTTTCACCTTGAACGTTAAACCTCAAGAGGCTGGACGCCACGCGTTGACAATCAAGTATGCGGGAGAACATGTTCCGGGTTCGCCGTTCACGTTACGCGTATCCGGTGCCCCGGATGCCTCTAAGGTGACGTAGGTGCCACTAAAGATGGCTCTATACCAGAGACGACACCGCTAAAATTATAACAATTTAATATGTATGTGTGTCGTATATGTCGTATTAAACACGATGAAACTTCTCTCGACGAAACAGGTACGAGTGTACGGACCGGGAATCGAACACGGAGTGCTGGCCACGTTCCAGTCGCGTTTCATTTGCGATACTCGCGGCGCTGGTGCTGGTCAGCTAACGGTCAGAGTTCGTGGACCAAAAGGGGCGTTCCGAGTGGAGATGCAGAGGGAGACGCAGAAGGATCGTATAATTCTTTGTCGGTACGATCCGACCGAACCAGGCGATTATCGAGTCGAAGTTCGTTGGGCAGGTGTATTGGTTCCGGGTTCCCCGTTTCCGGTCAAGATCGTCGATACGCAAGACGAACTATTGATGCTGACACAGGTAAACGCGCGCCACCATCATTCTCTTCGAACGTTTGTTGCTCGACGAAGATCGAGTTTCTAAACAGGGTGCCCCAAAAGTAATTTAACAGCGGGAAATGAAGGGTTCCTGAGGTCATTTCAAGCAACTTTTTCCTTAGCGAAAATTCAATCTGCGGCTTTGTTAACAAGTTATGGTCGAAAAATGAGAGCGTTCGACCGTCCGTGGGGCAGGCGTGCGAGCCCAAGTCGGAAAGTTTCGAAAGTCGCGAACTTTCCGAATTTATTTACTACGCGACGATAATAATTTTAAGAAAAACGCTGTTGATTCTTATTTCGGAATGTTTAAGGAATAATCACTAATTTTTCCGATCCGAAATAATAAAGAATTTAGCCGTGTCAGCCGTTTTAATTTTCTGGTATGCGTGACATCTCACGTGTACCGCATGGAATTCTTCTATGACACGTACTGCGAAGATAAACGATAAGTAAAAGACGCGAAGTACAAGAGCATAAAGAAGGCGAAATCGAAAAGCCTGGAGGAGCTGCGGGGCCGTTTGCGGAACTTGGTCGAGAACGGGAACAAGATCCCAATATCGTTCGAGCAGTCTTACGCCCTGAAGAATACTCCGTAGCTACCTTCTCCCACCCCGCATACAAGCTGCTCCCACCCCTGCCTCTCGCGTAGCAGGGTCGTTTCGGCCGATCGAAAAGTCTTATGCCTGAGCAAAACCGTGAATTTACGCGAAAGAACAATGGCATACCTAGCTGCTGACGTAGGGCCTCTACGTCATCCCGGGACTTCTCGCCACGACGAGTCGTGGAGCTTTTTTACGACCCGTTGTCCCCACTTTGCGGGCCCATGCGATTAAATCGTTGTCGATTCAACAGCGACCGGCTCGCCCGACGGTGGTGTTGTTATTGAAATTCTCATCGCTCCATGCGATATTTACTGTAGCGTCTCGAGAATGAAATTAGAGAACGTCGAGCGCCGACAATTTCCAACATTTGTGATTAACGCAAGTATCTATTATTTAATTAGTTTTGTGAATCGAATCGAATCGAATCGAATCGAATCGAATTCTGTTCGGACACAGAATTAGTTAAATTTAAATATCGTTTACGTATTTCGACGGGGTTACTTATTGTTTATCTTCGCAGTACGTATCGTAGAAAAATTTCATGTGGTGGTACGCGTGAGATGTGATGCATACCAGAAAATTAAAACGGTTGACACGGCTAAATTCTTTATTATTTCGGATCTGAAAAATTAGTGATTATTCTTTAGACATACTGAAATAAGAATCAACAGCGTTTTTCTTAAAATTATTATCGTCGCGTAGTAAAATTATTCGGAAAGTTCGCGCTCTCTGACTTCTGCTCGCGCGCCTGGTCGGCAGACGGTAGAACCCTCTCGTTGGCCAGTCATTTTTCGGCCATAACTCGTTAACAAAGCCGCAGATTGAATTTTTGCTTGAAATGACCTCAGGAACCCCTCATTTCCCGCTGTCAAATTACTTTTGGGACACTCTGTAGTTCGGATTATTAATTCCAGGGTGGAGACAATTATTCGACGGGACATCACACGATCGCGTCATGGCGTGGATCGCAAGCTATGCTGTAAGAAAATCGCATATAAAGTTGTTATTATTTTTCACGGACTAATAATATATTTTGATAATATATAATTATATTGTAACTTATCTAAATGTTTGCAATAAAATCGATATTTTGACAAGTCTCGTTATTCCGATAACGATGCTTCGGTGATTTTTAAAAAATATAAACTTGTTTATTTGACATACTTATACGTTTACGATCACTGTACATAGAGCCGAGCGAAAAGCTCTCCGGAACGGTACGAAAATATAATATAATGTAATATGATATCTAATATCTTACTAACGCGTATCTCGCACACCACACGAATGTTCTCTATCAACGTTTCTTCTTCTTCTCTAGCTTGCCAAGTTCTCTGAACACGTGTTTCTTCATTTCCTTTTGTCTGTTAAGTTTTCGCGCTTCTTCGGCAGAAATTTGAGCGTGGTACGCCCCGATTCTTTTCCTCGTGGCCAGCTTCAACTGTTTTTGTTTGTGAACGTAATTGGTTCGGATCATTTCCAACAGCCTCGCCACCCTTTCTTCCTTGGGTTCGCGCACTACCGCCACCCTGCCGTCCTTGAACTGCGGCTTGCGTTTTCCAGGGTGCGGCATCAGCTTTGGCTTGTCCTTGTACGGAAGCTCTTTCTGCAAACTCCGAGGGATGGACAAGGGTCTAAAGACCTCTGGTTCTCTCTCGACGTTCGTGTACATCGAGTCCGTATTGGCTGGCATGCGAATATTTTTCTCCCGCTTCAACTGACCGGTCGTTTTCATTCCTTGCCAGCGGCTCTTCTCGTCGGGCGGTAGCAAAAGCGAAGTGACAGGATTATAGAATTTCGGGACGTCGACTTTGTACCAAGTCCGACAAAATACGATGTCGCTGAGAAGTATTTTGTCTTCGAACGTTGCCCGGTAGCAACCCTCCGGTTTCGACACGGCTTTCTTTATTTGACCGCGTATACCCGACACCGTCTTTATCTTGGCACCCTCGAACTTTGCCACTTCGAGGGCGCTGTTGAACATGTCCTTGATGAACGCGGTCTTCTTGTAGATCTTCATGGGAACGCCGGTGAGCTTCAGCTTCTTCATGATTTGCGTGCTCTTGTCCATCTCGACGACAGAACCGGTCGCCGCTATCCTAAATCCCGATATTCTATTGGCGACGTCCTGCACGGCCAGAACTCCGGTGCTCTGCGGTGTTATAGGACCCCAAAAATGCGCCATACAGGCAACGTGTTCCGGCGTGTACTTTAACATTCTGCTTCTTAAATTATCCTCCAGTTTCGAGAAGATCGGAAGCGTTTGAAATCGCCTCCATCCCACGGAAATGATCAACGGATCTCTGTTCTTGAGAATCTTCGAGTACCATCGATGCTTCTTGATCCTCGTTTGCACGTACCCTATGTTCTCTTCACCGTGTAAGAGTCCTCCGATGATCAACGGATACGTGGGATCCAGATGAGCGATTAGCTCGTAAGGCACGTTCTCCAACTCGACGCGGACGTACATGCCGGGACGGTAGCCTTCCAATTGAACCCGAACATCGTCCTCCACTCCTTCGAACTCGGACTTGTTCAAGTTCGTCTGTCTCTCCACTTCCGACTTGAGCTCGTCGTAATAGGTTTTCGTCTCGCCGTTGTCGTACTCCATATCAAACTGTTCCTTCAATTTTCTCTTCTTCTCCACAAGTTTTTTCTTCTCCTCGATTTCGTCGTTCGTTGGCTCTTTTGGCGCTTCCGTTTCGTGTTTCTCCCCAGTTTCCAAGTCCTCGAAATCCCCGTAGATATCTTGGTCGTCGATATCGTCCAATTTCAACAGTTCCTCGGCATCTTCCGATTCCTTCCATTTTCCCGTCACGAAACGGTTCACTACGAGCAATTTATTTTCTTCTTCTAACCAATCTCGCGACGTTTCCGGAAAAAATACGCGTTCCTCTTGGTTTTGTAGCTCTCGTTCTTGAATTTTACGCTTCTGTTGTTCCTGCACCACGCGGAAAATACCGCCAATCTCGTTCTCTTGACCCTCCTCTGTCTCTTCTCCCTCTATTTCTTCAGCGAGATTTCTTTTGTCGAACACTCCATACACCAGCTTCATTAAGTTCTTGTTGTCACGTTGACGATTTTCGAACGCGTTCTTGGCTTTCTCGGCCAAATTTGTTTTCCACTTTAATTCGTCCACAGTTTCCCCGTTTTCGCCGTCGTCGTCGTCGTCGTCGTCGTCCTCGTCCTCGTCCTCCTCTTCCTCGTCCTCCCCCTGCTCTTGTTCCTCTACCCCTGATTCTTGAGAAAAGTTCATTTCGTCTTCTGTTTGTTCATCATTGTCGTACTTCTCGAGTTTAGCACGCGAATCCTCATCGCTCAGTTCATCGAAACTCTCGCTCCCATTCTCGCTATCCGAATGTTTGTTATGTTTGTTCGAACCAGCTTTTAGAGAATCCAACGCTTCCGTGATCTTATTTTTTATTTTTATGTCAGACTCTTTGCTCGTCGAATGATAAACATCCGTGGCACTCGATGTACCTGTAAGTTCAAAATGGTTCGCAGACTTTTGTTTCGTTTCTTCTAAATCATCGTCGTTGTTCATGTCTAAATCATTCGAGGGATCGTTCTTTATCTTCTTGCATTCGACGATTCTGGATTTGCTACTCTTTTTCTTTCTCTTTACACCGTTATCGAGTTTGTTCTCGCTTTCATATTCTTTGTCCTCATTCTCCTCATCCTCGTCGTTGTCTTCATCGTCGACGTCGTCGACGTCGTCGTCGTCGTCGTCGTCGTCGTCGTCGTCGTCATCGTCGTCGTCGTCGTCGTCGTTCTCATCTTTGCAACTCTGCAAATCTGGGAACAAAACTTTTCTTCTAATTCGATCACCGTCATTCACGGATTCCCCAACGTAATTGCCAAAAGATTCCTCAACGTCCATTGCCTTGATCGAAGCACCGTCGCTAAACAGTTTTAACTCGCTGTGCTGTAATTTCTGATCGAGAGTCTCCCGAGTGTCCATCAGAGCCCCGACCAGTCCCGTATCCTCCTCCTTGTGAGAATGACTGCCACCCAACTCTACGTAAACGGCGTCTTTGTCGTAGACTATACCACCAACGCCCGAGAAAGGTGCATAAATTAAACGTTCCTTTTCTACCAACGCGCGTTTCTTTAGCTCTTCCGGTAGGGGGCAGGGATCCGGAAGGAAACTTACGTCCTTGATCTTTAGATCGCCGCAACCTGGAATGTGTACGGAAGTCTCCTTGTTCAAAGGAACTCCTCTCACGTATCTGCAACAAACAATAGAAAGTAGTCGCTAAATAGTAGAGTACAGCGCGCCGCAACTTTGCGGATATACCGTAATTTTTTACGTACCCGTACAAACTTATCGTTCTATCGGTTTTTGGATTTTGTCTAATCGACTCTGGAGGAGTCAAATCTTCCGCTCTATCGGTCAGAATGTAAGAATGCGTACAGCGCCAAGTCAGAGGCCTGAATTTCATGACCGATACGAACCTTGCCAGGTTTTTCACCTCCATGCGCAAATATTCTCCGTGAAGTAATCCAGAGAGGTAAAACAATTTCGCTCCGGCGTACACTTCTGTCCAAAATCGTTGTTTCAACGTTTTCTTGGTTCTTTTCAATTGTTTGGCATTTTTTATCAAGTCTAAATGGGTCAACACACCCATGATCCTCGGCATCCCGTGAACCTGACATATATTTAAAAATTCGAAAATTTCCATTTCAAAGCCGAAAGAGCCATCTATCAGCAGCAACACCAAATCGGCCACTTTTGCTATGTCGATCATACAATTGATGTCGTTGTTGCATTCGATAAAAGTAATCCTTCTTTTCTTGCCGGAAACAACGGTAACCGGACCTACTATATTCGTCAATGGTTGTTTAGCGTAACTCTTGATCAAACATTGAATCACCAACGATTTCCCTACCTTCGGAGGACCTACCACTGCAACCAGAATCGGCGGTGGTTCCAAAGGGGTTCTGTCTACCAAAGGCACGTGTTGTTTTTTGGTATCTATATCTTGTTTACGTCGGAACCGCCTTTCCGCCTTAATCGCTGAATGAAACGCGAATGCCTTTGGATTTCTCTGTTTATCCGTTAGCTCTTGAACATGTTCGTCCTTTGCTTTCTTTTTCACAGCTTTGCGACCGGCGTTCCGTTCTCTGTGAGTCTTGTGACTCGTCGTACTTTCTATTTCGTTCGACATTTTCAGTTTCTTTTCGCGATCCTGTTTGGTCAACGTCGAATCTATTACACCGAAGAAACGCGTGTGCTCCGATCGCTTCTCAACTTTATCCGCATGCTCCGACTGGCATGTCTAGGTTATGCTCGGGCAACGTTTCAAATACCGTTTCGGTCTTGGCAAAATTTCTACTTACCGTAAGTATTTGGTACAGCCCATGCGAAAACCGTGCGAAACGGTTGACACATAAATGTTTTACAGTTTCGACAGTTTCAAGTTTTATCGTATTCGATGCAACGTTGGAAGGTTAAACGCATGGTAACCGATCGTGAACATCAAACACGTGACATCGACGCAAAGCGATAATTGGCCGTTTTTGCTAATTTATATAATATTAGGAACAGTGGAGGAAGATTCGATATCCAGAAATGTGAGAATCACACATTAAAAATGAAAACGCGCGATTATACGGATGCGAATTCTTTCCGCTTCCACATACAACACGATACAAGAAACATACATATATGTATATAGGAATTCGTTCGCTCTACCCAACTTGGATAGGCAATCGAAGATGGGCGATGGTGGCGTTATTGGTGGCAAAATAGCAGAGCTTGGTAAATAAGAAATACCGACGATATCGATAGTTTGGTAACGCGATCTATGGTAAATTCTCGCAACAGACGATCTTGCGTGGATTTTTGAACGAATAACTTCGACGAGATACCGTTATCTCGCGAGTATCTCGAAGCTGTTAGTGGGAAAGAAAGTTGTCGACTTGGACGCAAGCGGCGCTACCATCGTTCGCCTATATAAATTTTTCGATTTATCGAAAAAAAGAAAAAGATGTTCCCGTCGGTAAGATTTTTCCGCAAGAACCGCGCAGCAGCAGCATCAACATCAGCACAGTTTGGAGTTCCCATCGTCGCCACCATCGCCACAGAGTATTCGTATTTCATGGTAGGCGAGCAACGTTCGTGGTAGTAGGTTTGGTTGTCTCGCTTTCCGTTTCAACTCCAATGTGAGAAAAGAGACAGAGAACAAGTTACCAGCGAGATTTTACCGTGGATACAGATGTCAGTTCGAAATCGCCAGTACCGTGAATCAGTGTGTATAAATACAAGTGGGAGTCACATATGCGTCAGCAACAGGTTGTCGAGTCGCGAGTACACGTTCCAGCCGTTCGTGTTTCCAATGTAAGTTGAAGCAAAGAAAGAGAACGTTTCGCGAACGAGAACGTAAATTTATTTCCTACGAATCGAACATGGTTTCGTCGAATTTAGGTCGGATCGTCGATAGTCTCGGTTACGGCAGGTATCCGTCCAGTGTCGTTCGAAGGCAGCTGTTTACCGTTGGCGCGTTAGTCAACGATCCGTTTATTCTGAGCGCGTAAATTCGTCGGTTCGTCGTAACGATCGCAGAAGCATCGACGGATCAACGTCGAAACGTTGTGCTTGGCTCGGCGAGCGCGTGCTATCGTTCTTTCACGCGTTCGTGCCATTCGTGACGTTCGTGGCATTGGTGCGTCTCGCGTTCTACGTTCCGCGTACGCGCGTACGCTCGAAATTTCGTTTGAAAACAAAACGATCGTGCGAACTTTCTCGTAGCATCGACGAGACGCATTTTTATCCAAACCTTTCGCTGCTGGATTCTCGCAGCGTAATCGTTTTTGTTTATCGAGAGAGGTTAGGATACACGGTGTGTCTACACGGTGTCTATCTATATAAATGCGTGCGCGTGTACGTGTGCGTGTGACTGTTGGTAATCGTGCGTAAGCGCTCGTAATCGTAACGTAGTAATTCTTTTTCGAATGATCGCGTATCGACGATACTACCTCGAGGCGAGGCGAGGCGAGGCAAGGCTAGGCGAGGCGAGACGAGACGAGACGAGACGACGACGACGACGACGCGAACGTTAACTCGATTTCCGTCCTACTTTAGAAAGCGGATTATGAAAATTCGAAGAACGTCGTCGCCGTTCGGACGACTCGCGTTACGATCGTACCATTTTCTACGTTTCAGTAAACATCGATTCTAGAGGACCGACCGAACGAACGAACGAATGAAAACACGTTTATTTGGAATGAGAATGAATTATTTATTTTCAGGCACCTGCCAATGGCTGGTCGATACCATCATAGAGAAGTCAAGGTAGACGATATTCGAATGATCGAAGATAAAGTAGACTCCATGGAAAGGGCACAGGGTACGACGTTCGTGGAAGGGGACAATTGTCTTCTGGACTATTGGGAAGAGTATCAGAAGATGATGGAAGAGACGAAATTGTTGGACGATTATCTCGAAGAGGAATGTCCGCGCAGCTACGACGGTGAGGAGGTTCGATCGTTGCGCGACAGCGATAGAACGATAGAACGATAGAACGATAGATCGTTCGGACGGACGTCGAAGCAAAAGACGTGGAAAATCGTGAAAACCTACAACGTATCGGTATTTTCAGATGGAGAGGAAGAAGCGGAATGGTTGCGCACAGCTGGATTGGGGCAGTTGACCGAAGCGTGGAAAGTCGGGAAAGAGGTGGCGGCCGAAGAGCTGGGAGCCGCGTTGCGACCGTTGTCGCGAGCTCAGGCAGAGGCGGTGAAACGACGCGTAAAATCATTGAATCGCACGGTGAGGCAGCGTTTCAATCAACGGCAACGCGTACGCAAGCCCGACATCAGAGACGTGTTCAAAGACGTAGAGGTACGAGAGAACGGGAACGCGCCTATTCTCGCTTATTCTCGCTTATTCTCGCTTATTCTCGCTCGTCCGAGCGAACGCGAGATCCGACCAGTCCTGTTAACTGATTTTTCGTACTTGTGTTCGACACGCGTTAGGCGTCGAGCACGGGCACGAGATCTCGCAGCGCAACGCCGGACTCCCTGGATTCCGTGGCAGACGCGTCGCCGGAAAACGCTTCGCCTCCGCCACCCTCCGCGGTCGTCGGTACCGTTACCGAGACGCATCGTCCGAGGTAAGTCTCCCGACGACGCGCTCGCGGTACGCGATAAGCGATAAGCGTGGCGATTCTCGGTCCTCCGTCGCTTCATCTCCGAGCCTCCTAATCTCGTCGCCGTTGCTTTCCGATCGAGAAGCGTCACCGTGCCACATTTCGTATCGGTGTTTCAACACCGACCGTCGCACGAAGCCAAGGAAACGGTGCGAAGAACTCCGAGCGCACCGTCGTCGTCGTCGTCCACGGTTCCCGTCCCGCATCCCGTTCAAGAAATATTTAGAGGCGCCGGGAACTGGCTGCGAGGAGACGTTGCCACCGATTCAGGTATTTCAACTATCCCGATCGTAATCGTAATCGTAATCGTAATTATAAATCGTTATCGTTACCGTTACCGTTACCGTTACCGTTGGTATTCATCGAGCCACGATCCGGTGGTTACGTCCGTTACAAACGGCGACGTCGTTCGATTGCAGAGGGTATTCAATTGACGGGATATCACAGGCTGGGTACGATACACGCGTCGAGGCCAACCGCGCAAAGACGGAGCGGCAGCGATCCCGACGACATAGCTAGCGCGACGACCGAGCTAGCGCCGAACGAGCAAATAATCTCCTCCCCGGCAAAGACGGGCATCTCTTCCGAAGATTCGACGACGTTGAGGTAAGAACGCGGCGTCTGGTGGTCGCGCGAGAGATCGACCAGTCGCTGGAACTTTTGCAAACGCTTTCGGTGTATCGCGGTTACGGTCCGTTTCAGGAGAAACAGCGGCGGGCACGCGACGATCACCCGAAGCCACAGCAGTCTCTACGGTTCGAGCAGACCGGCGGACGAGGGCTTGATCGCGCGTCCTCTGAGTCGCACGTCGTCGCACGGTCGCTTGAGCTTCGAGGAAATGTGTAGGGCGAACGAGGTAAAGTCGCAAGTTTGGATCGGAAACGCGGAAACGTTCGGGACCGACGACGTACAGCGACGGCTAGGGATCGAAACGTTGTCGCAACGAGACCTCACCAGGCTGCAGCCGTTGTTGTGGCTCGAATTGACCGCCGTGTTCGACAAGTACAATCTGCCGTTGCAGAAACGCAAACCGAACAAGCGTCGAACGAAAGGTGCGCATGGACCGGTCGAAAAGCATCGAACGAAAGATCGATCGATCGGTCGGTCGGTCGATATTAACCGGTTGTTATCGCTGCTATGTTCCTAGCTGGAAACTTGTTCGGCGCGTCGTTGTCCACTCTGCTGCTTCGAGACAGCCAATTGACGTCCGAGGAGAGCAATATTCCGTTGGTGTTTCAAAAAGTTCTTAACGAGTTAACCAAACGCGGCGTAAGGGAAGAGGGAATTCTTCGCGTCGGAGGACACAAGCAGAAAGTACGAACTCTCGAGCAATCGTTAAAACTATAGATATCGCATGCGATATCTCGATCCCGATTCGCTCGGCCAGGCTAAATCACCACGTCGTTGTGTTCAGGTAGAGTCGATATGCGTGCAAATGGAAACGGATTTCTATTGTAAACCGAAAGAGATGGATAAGTTGTTCGAGCGCACATCGTGTCACGATCTGGCCGCGGTTCTGAAAAAGTTGCTGCGAGAATTGCCGCAGCCCCTGCTCACCGTCGAATTGATCGACGCGTTCTACCAAAGTCACGGTAAGTAAACGAGGACCGTCCGCGTCGCGAGCGCGCGTTTACCCCGTTCCCGTTCCCGTTCCCGTTCCCGTTCTCGAAAATGAAAATGAAAATGAAAATGAAAATGAAAATGAAAACGAAAACTCGCAAACTTTCGATATTGGGTACATGTGCTTTCTTTTCTGCGTCCAGGAGTGAGCGACCGGCGAGAGTTGTCGCACGCTTTAAACTTGTTGGTGCTGCTCTTACCCATAGAACACCGTTGTACCTTGAAAGCGCTGGCGACCTTCTTGAAGCTGGTCGTCGAGAATCAAACGTCGAACAAAATGTCGATCCACAACGTGGCCATGATCGTTGCACCGTCGCTGTTTCCGCCGCGGTACGTTCATCCTCGCGATCGTACCGATTTAACGGCCCAGGTTAACATGGCGGCCATATGTTGCCGAGCGACGGAAGCTCTTCTCGGCAACACGGACAAACTGTGGTACGTACCGAACGATCTTACGAATCAGTTGCACAGGCAGTCGGTGGAGGAACGGTATCGTAAGTACAAGAAAAAGTATTGTTGAGCATCGCTCGTCTAGCGATTTCCGAGGTAGATCGCGATTTTCGAAACGCGCATCGATCCGAAGGTGCTTCGGGTGAAACGCCGCGCGAGGCGACGCCGCGATTACCTCTACGCGCGATCTCGTTTTAGAGCTGGCCGATGGAATCGTAGAATCTCGCGCCAGCATTCGCCTTTCAACGTTTCGAACGGATTCTCGATAGACGAGATGTCGACCACGCAGAGAAATCGATTCCGGTATCGTCTCGTCCAGTTTCATTTCGTTTCGTTTCGTTTCGTTTCGTTTCGTTTCGTTTCGACGCACGAGCGTTACAAGTATTCTAATTTATTGGTACTACTTCTCGCGAGAAATCTACGCGAGCAACGCTTTTTCTTCTCCTCGTTTTCAACAATTTTTCTACGCGTCGTCGCGATTCTACGGCGAAGGAATCGCGACGGACGTGGGGGGATCGAGCAACCGGTGAAACAGGGCTCCGACGGATGCGAAAGCTCGCGGGTTCTCGCGACGGTTTCTCTTCGGTAACGTTTTCCTCGTGTTCTCCGATGCGCCATATTATTTTAAGGAATTGTACATATCGTAATTCATAAAATTGTTACATTTGCCTCATTAAAGTGCCAAAGAAAATACAAACGAACGTAAACTTTTTCTCGTTGATCCAGTCTGTTGCGCGCGTGTGTGTGTGTGTGTGTGTGCGCGCGTACGCGCGCCCGTTCGTCCCAAGGAAAGAACGAGACTTCGTCCGTTGGAACGAACGATCTCGCGATTCGACCGAAGCCATTCGATGGGAGAAACCGATCGTTCGAGGCTACAGAGGTGTAAGTTTAGGTTTTACCTTGCCGTGACTAGAATTTGAGAAAGCAAGATGAGATTCGGAGCGGAACGGGAAGAAGGATAGGCCGCGGCGGAAGAAGACGGTCAGCGTACAGACTCGATCACTCTTGCGAGATCCGTGTCTCCGATGATAGGGGCGAAAAACTCGCCCGCTAAATCCTGGGGGCAACAAGCCGTTAGAACGGGCAGGATCAGCATGATCCTGGCCAACCTGGGAGAGTAGGGCTCGATTCGTTCGTCCAGGTGTCGAACGAGAGCTTCCACCGCCGTGTCCGTCGCTCGGGTCGCCAAACGGTTGCCGGTTGCGGTTTCAGCGATTTCTAGATTTCCCGAAGAAAAATAACAACAGATTGAGAATTATAAAATTCGCGCGACAACGCATCGGTACGGTGGCGAGATATTATCGTGGGAAGAGCGAGGAAGGAAGGAAAGAAAGCAGGCCGCCGGTCGGTAGGTCGACGACGGGTTGCTAGGTTGGCAAGCGAGTCGAAATTTAGCGAAATTTAGCGAAATTTAACGTAATTTTACCAGGGCGACAGAGAACCAAAGTTTCCAATATCGAGATCTCGATCGAATCGAGGCGCAACTTTGCGACCGAGGCACGGGCGACGACCAGAGGGTTGTACGCGGAGACGGCTCGGTTTCGAAAGGCCGAAAGATCGATCGGCCAAGTGGCCGCTCGAAGAGCGAACGCCGCTGCCCAACCTCTCCGTAGAATCCTGTTCTGTTCCGTGGGCTCGAGCATCGAAAACTCTCGATGTCTGCGGGCGGCTCGCACCGTCGCCAAAAATATTTCCGCGGCGATCTCGTATCGCATCGTCGCGGTCGGTCCTGCAACCAACGGAGCGCGTTCGAGCGAGCGAGCTAGCGAGCTAGCGAGCGAGCTGCAGCGCCTGGTCGAATCCGAATACGCGTATTCGGATTCGACTCGATTACCCGTTGCGAAAATCCTGGTTGCTCGAAACGGATGCGAGATCGAGTAGCAAGGAAAGGCGGTTGCGGCGGCTGCGGCGGCTGCGGCGGTTGCGGCGGTGCCGGTATCGCCGTTGCTGCCGTCGTTGCCGCGGACCGTCGGAAGGCGATCGTCCCTCGAGAAACACGACGTCGCGAGACGGAGGATCGTCGGCGATCTCCACGAGACGTTGACGTCGGCTTCGACGATCGATGTCTTGTTACGGACGCGTGGTCCTCGTTCTTCTTGAACGGCTGCGGCAAACAAAAACGTTTCTTTGTTCCGTGGTTTCGATCGACCCGTTCGCGGCGAACGAGTCGGGAGGCAAGAAGAAGGCGCGACGCGAACCACGGGAGAACGCGGAGGGTGGGTCAAACGGACGGGGAATATTGTTTGCATCTCGTTACGTCTCGTTGCGACTCGTTGCGACTCGTTGCGACTCGTTACGGTTGGGGCTCGCGCCACCGTCTCTTCGGTCGACGAGCTTCGAGCGGAATCGAACGCGATTTCGATCGCGAATCTCTTTGCCGGGACTGCGACGAAAAACGATATCGGAGGATCCCGGACTCGTTGAGATCGACGCGACGATTCTTACCTGCTGCGTTCATGCCGACGGCGAAACACTTGCGCAGGCGGCAATGCGGACACCAATTGCGTCTAGCTTTGTCGACGGTGCAGATTCCCGTGCCGGCTGTAACGTGAATCGAGGATTCAGGACGCGACGACGGATTGGATCGAATCGAATCGCGACGACGAATCGTCGATCGGAATAGGAATATCCAAACCTATGCAGGTGAAGAGAGCGCCGCGACGCACGGATCGCTTGAAGAAGCACGAGCACCCGTCGCAACAGTAAACGCCGTAATGCTTGCCATAGGAACGGTCGCCGCAGATTTTGCAGATCACCGGATTCGGTAGCGTTCTTCCTGTTTCGACGCGAACAATCGTTCGGAAAACGTTCGAGTCTGTTTGCCGAGATCGACCTCGCGGCCGGTCCAGCGTAAACGCGTATTCCTGCGTCTTACCGGACAACCACTTACCCATATTTCGGTCGAGCCTCGGATATCTAGTGTAGCGGACCGAGCGTATACCGAAAAATGCGATCGCGCGAGAACGAAGATGGCCGAGGGTCGACCGGTGGACCGGTGGACCGGTCGAAGCGGCGGCGACGGCAACGACGCGAACAGACGAGGCCGATTCGAAGGCGAACCGGTGTCAGAGGCCGCGACGTTGGGTTTTCGCGTTGTCGCGATCACGACCGAACCAAGGAAACTGCGAGACCGGTGCGCGAGGGTGGTTTGGTTTATCGACGGAAAGACGGTGTTTGCTGCGTTGCTGCCGTAGAGGGGAGCGAGGACAGAGATGACAGGCAGCCGGACGGACGGACAGGTAGGGGAGTGAATTTGACGCGTGCGAGTGTCACTCTGATCGTTAGATCGCGAAAAGACAATATTTGTCGAGCACCAGCCAGGTCGAGGCCGATCGCTGGTCGAATCGTCGACGGCTCGACGACGCGATCGTTTTCTCTTTCTCTTTCTCTCCTTCTTTCTCTCTCTCTTTCTCTCTCTCTCTCTCTCTCTCTTTCTCGATCGTTCGACCATTCGACCATTCGACCGTTCGACCACTCGACCCCTCTACGACTCGCGTGCGATCGAAGCGTACGTTGCGATTCGTGACGAGCGGTGAGAACGAAAGCTTTGCTCTTTATTGCGCGTCGGAAAATTAATTATACAGGAACTGTACAGAGAATCGGTCGTTCGATTCGAACGATTCTCGTCGCACCGACGATGGAAGAAACGCGTACGCGCGGTCCGATAGCCGGCGAGACGAACGGATTCCGCCCGTCCAACCCCTTTGGAGCCGCGCTCGCGTTCGACGAATTTACGATATCGCGGAATCGAGAGAAACGCCGATGGAACTCTGCGCGCGCCGATCGCTTTCGACGTCGATCCGAAATTCGAACCGATTCGCCGGTCGCAAAGATCCTCGGATTCCGGACGTCTCGAGTTTCGAACGCCGGACGAGTCGCGAGTCGTTTCGAGCGATCGGCGTTGCGAAAGTGGCAGCGCGACCGGGCGCGCGTACCACCCAATTATTTACAACTAATTCGAACCAGTAGATTTCGCGCGCATACTACGACTAACGGTAAATGAATGAATCGCGAGATTACGAAGGAACAAGCATAGGACAAATGAAACGAGCGCGAACGGCTCTCGCGAAATCTCGTTGGAATTCCGTTTTTGGCGTGACGCGCCGCGCCGTACAAAAGACGACGCAATTTTTTGCGACTCGTTCGCGACGAAAGGGGCTCGAGTTACGAAGACGCGAGCAACTTGGCGGCTGCGGTCACGTGATGTTGATGATGATAGGGCGCCTCTTGACTCCCGTAATACGTTTGTTGTTGATGTTCGCTGGTCGAGACGCCCAGTTGATGAGGATGCTGATAATATGAGGAGTAAGGTTGACCCACGATGCCGTCGCAACTTCGCGGTTCCGTCTTGACGGTTGCGACGCTACCGGTCGCCAACAAGGACGTGTGTCCCAAGTAGACCGGTCTGTCGGTCGAACTCGAGGCTCCGCCGCTCGATTTCGTTCCATCGATTTGATGTTGTTGCTGCTGTTGTTGTTGTTGCGATTGCTGCTGTTGTTGATGCTGCTGCTGCTGTTGCTGCTGCTGTTGTTGTTGTTGCTGCTGCTGCTGTTGTTGCTGCTGCTGTTGTTGCTGCTGCTGCTGCTGTTGCTGCTGCTGGCTAGCTTTCAGTTCTGCGAACCATGCGAAAAAGGCCCCGGTGGTGGTTGTTTCGCGTTAAAGTCGAGAGCAGATATTCTTACCCGTGGAGGGAGAAGAGGCCGTCGAAACCGTGGCGGTCTCGTGTTCTCCGGCGGAAGGTCTGACGACGTTCGGCTCCGGCGTCTTTTTCGGCTTTCGTTTTCGCGTCTGTATACCGTCCTTTCGCATGGCCAACGGCCTGTTTACTCCGTGCAGCTTGAAATAGAGACCGCAAGCGTTGCAAACGGGCTCGCCCTCGTTGTTGCGCCTCCAGAGGGTGGTGGTTCGGGTGCCGCAGTTCGTGCAGCACAGTCCCAGTCGTCTGGTCGCGGTCTGAAACGTCGACTGTCGTTCGACCGATCGATCGGGCGAAGAACGATGGACGTGGCTGTCGAACGCGACTACGAACTTACCAATCTCTTCGAGGGCTTGATCAGCGGTCTGTTCATCCCGTTCATCTTGTGATAGAGTCCGCACGCGTTGCACAGATAATGCCCGGTGCCGTCTCTTCTCCAAAGCGGCGTCGATATGGCGCCGCAATTGACGCACTCGCGACCCTCGCCGAATTGAAAGTCCATCGCGGTGTCTAAAACAGAACGAACGACGCGTTCGACGCTTCGCTGGCTGGCTGCGACGCTCTTCGATTTCGCGAGTCGATCGGTCGCGGGAGCGCGCGCGTCCACCGCCGTCGCCGTCGTCGTCGCCGTAGCCGTCCTCGCTGGTCTCTTTTCGATCGGGCCGAAGGAAAGCTCCAAAGCCGAAATCGCAGGATTTGGATCGCGATCGCGGCCGAAAGAGCGTGCGAGCGAGAGAGAAAGAGAGAGAGAGAGAGAGAGAGAGCAGCGAGCATAAGCGGCGAATCGACGAACCGACCACTCGACCGCGAGAGACTCGGTCTCAAAGAAGCCGCTATCGCTTATCCACCGCAGATGGCCCACCGCGCGGCGATGCGTTCGTCGACCAGGAAAGGAGCTTTTTTTACCGCACAACCATCGCGGCGCTTTTCCAGCGCGGTGCACGGATCTGGTTAACGTCCCGCGCGAGCCGCTCGATCTCTCTTTATCTCTTCCTCCCGCGTTATCGAGCGCAAACTCTACGGAAGCGATCTCCTCTCGATCGGGGGTGGCCGAAAATGGAAAGGTCCGGAATCGGACAAAGGGGTAGGAGAGAAGACCGTGATCCGAATCGGCGAAGAAGCGGTAGGTCGGTGGCGCGTCCGACGGTCGTTCGATCGACTCGATCCCGACGAAACGGCGTCAAGGGTTTCATCGCGAAGATACGAACCGTACGGCGATGCCCGTTGAAATCCTGCGCCGTCGTACGCGCGCCACGACGACATCATGGCGACGTTTTGAGCGTAAAAAGGGGCTGCCGCGGCTGCGGCGAGACTCGAGTGCGGATGCCCGGTGTGCGGATGGGCCGCGTGCGGATGCGCGTGTCCGGAATGAGGGCCCATGGCCGCCGCAGCGGCCGCGGCCGCGGCGGCCGACGCCGATCCGCTCGCGTGTCCGGCGAGCGCGTGATGAGCCGCGTACGTTTCCACTCCATGCTGCCAGGAAGCCGCAGTCTTCTCCCTTTCGAGGAAACACAGGAACACGTACGGTGCAACGAAACAGTTTCGCTCGCCTCGATCTTTTCGCGCTTGTCAACCGCTTCCGAGGTTTTCGACAACTTACCAGGCGGGTGAACCGGAACCCGGGAACGAGTGATACTGAGCCGCCGCGGCAGCGGCCGCCGCCGCCGTCGCTGCCGATGGAATCGTCGGCCTCGACGACGGCACGTAAACCGGCGCTTGGAGTTGCTGCCCGTGTTGTTGCTGCTGTTGCTGAGACTGCTGTTGATAGTCGGAACTCGCACCACCGTATCCACCGCTTCCGCCGCCGTGGAACATCCTCCCCGAAAGCTAAAACCGCCGCATCTGTTTCGAAAACAAGCGACAAACCTTTGGTTACGCGTAAAAGTCGATTCGTGCGCCGCGTTCGTTCGATCAAACGAATCGGACGAAATCGAACGAAACTGGACGAAACGAGACGACGACGACGACGACGACGACGACGACGACGACGACGACGACGACGACGATGACCGGGTTCGCCATCGGTTCGAAGAAGTGCGGTTGTCCTCGCGGCTGTCGCGTCTCGGAGCCGCTTCTCGGAATACGTTCGAACCGTGAAGAAAGAGAAAGAGCAAGGAGAGAGAGAGACCGGTCTCGTCGAGGAAAAGGGCGCCGGTGAACGACGAAGAAGGGAAACGGGAATGGACGGAAGGGGCGACGGCGAACGGACAAAGACGGAAAAGAGCGAGACAGAGCGCGCAGACGCGTCTCCACCTTCGAGGCGCGACTTGGCTTCGAGCGTAGAATCGGAGATACGGGATAGCGGCCATCGCGGCCACGAATAAGATCCGTGTAGGCGGGACCAAAGCTATACCGCTCTCGCGGGCAACCGCGTCCCGGTCCTGGGCCGCGGAGCAACCGTCGCCGTGGTTGCCGTCGCCGCCGCAGCCGCGGCCGCAACCGCCGCCGCCGTTTTTGTCCCGACGCGACGGATCGGATCGATTCCGGGCAAACGAATCCGTAACGAGAACCAACTCGAACGTTACCCCGCGCGAAACCGTTCGCGTTCTCGTTTCCTGCCTTTTGCACGGATGTTTCCGCGTTACTACGAGATCCGACGTTCTCCCGCGATTTCGTTCGCAGCGGAGAAACGATTCTACGTTGAAGCGCGGGGCACGAGTCGCGATCGGCGTAGCAAAAGATTCGAACGACCACCGAGAGTTGTTCGATGGGAACCGGTTGGAAGAGCAATCGTGTTTTGGTGGTGAAACTGCGGCGCCGAAACCAAACGAGCATCCGGCGCCAGCTAGACCTCCGCGTTTAGGTCTCGCGCTTCGTCACCCGTCGCACTTCCTTTTCCACGTCTCCTTGTCTCTTTTCCTTTTTCCTTTCTTTCTCTCTCTCTCTCTCTCTCTCTCTCTCTCTCTCTCT
>CM052087.1:14764452-14783247 GCA_028453745.1 Agapostemon virescens
CTCTCTCTCTCTCTCTCTCTCTCTCTCTCTCTCTCTCTCTCTCTCTCGACAACGACGACGACGAGACGACGACGAGACGAAGGAACGAGTACCCAAAGTTCGCGATCGTTCAGAATTTATCACGCGGAAAACGAACGCGAAAGGATTTTAGGTTCTTCTTCAGACTTTGAATTTCTAGAAATCTCGAATTCGACGGCGCAAAGTTGGAAAAGACGCGCGCGACCCATCGACGAACCGAGATCGAGCGAGAGCCGCGCCTAATCGCCGATGGAAATAACGTTGCTGGTCTTTGGTCAGGCTTTTTCTCTATTTTTCGTCGGTTCGACTAATCTTTCTCTCGTACAGGTTCGGCTGGCTCCGAGCGCGGCGACGCGAGAGACAGGAACGAGACGCGCGAGACGCGAGACGAGAGACGGGAGACGGGAGACGGTGGACGGTAGACGGTAGAGGCCAGAGACGAGAGACGCGAGTCGAGGCGAAACAAGAGTACCGATTCTCTACGAGCCTAATTAATTGCTTCGAACGTCTACCGGTTCTGTTCGAAACTGGCCCGGACGAGTTTCTTTCGGTCTTTTACGAGGCGCTTCCCGTCCTCGCGGTTCCAACAGTTTTCGTCTCGAGAGAACGATGTTGCTTTCGGACGGAGAGAGAGGCGGACAGGTTCGGGGACGACGGACGCGCGCGGCACGACGATGTTTCGGTGGGAAGCATTTCGATCGACGACGGTTAAAACGCGCCGCGCCGGTGGTGTCGGTGCCGGACGATTGCTCGATTCCGAGGCGCCACGGCGCCGACCGCGTAGAAGGGTTTCCTTGTAGGCTCGCTCGGACGACGCGCGCACACACCGACGGAGCCCACCGACACGAACGCGAACTCGAACTCGAACGCGAACACGAACACGAACAGGGACGCGGGTCGCGTACGCGCGGTCCTTTCGTGTTTCTTCTTCTTCTGCTTTCGGCCGGTGACTCTATTCTTGAGAGCGTGCTCTGGAACGTTTGCCGCCGCCGCCGCCGCCGCCGCCGCCGCCTCCGCGACGCAACATTGGCAAAGCGCAACGCAATCTCCAACGGAAAAGCGAAAAGGACGATTCGCGGTTGCAAACTGGAGCGAGCGAGCGATCGATCGATCGTCGGAAACGCTAAAGGACCCGCGCGCGATCGTTCGTCGTCGGTTATCGCGACGAATCGGCTCGGTCGACTCTCCCGGCTCGAGTGGAAATCGCGTGACGCGGCTCTATAAGTTGTCCTCGGTTACGCGTCGGACGAGTTCCGGCTCGGTCGACGACGAGTTTCGCGACGGTCGACAGCACCGGGACGAACCCAACGACGTCTTTTCGCGGCAGTCTCGCGGCAGTCTCGCGGTACCGAGACGATAACGAATCCTCCAACGATAAATCTTTTAAAACTTTTTTCATCCGGCTTGTCCTACCGTTTTATTCCCGTTTGGACGATTTCGAATTTTCGATACGCGTCTTTGCCGTATCCTCGACCACGCGTTGCTTCTGCTCGCTCGAGAACCCTGACGAGAGCGAGAGAGAGAGCACAAGGGAGAAAGAGGGGTGGCTGCGTCTCGGAACGAGACGGAGGTAGGGTCTCGGACCGTAGACAGGAAGAAGCTCCGGATCGGTTTCGGTGCGAAGGTTTCTTTCCGCCTGTAACCCGATACCGAAGATGCAAACGAGAGATAAGATTCCTCGGAAATTGCGGGCCGGTCCAGTTTCGGCACGCGCCTCTCACGCCCCTTTCACCGTTCCACCGAAGCGCTTCGGTCACGGTTGTTCGCTCGAGTTTGTCGACTCTTTCGGCTCGTCGCGTTCGGCTCGTCGACGTCGTACCCTGCAACGGATTCGCTCCGTCGTCGCTACGAATCCGCCCGGATGGAATTTATTCTCGTTTATGCCACGGAAAATCGGCGAGCGCCTCGTACCTGCGCGTACGCGAGCGAGACGCTACGGAGAAACTCGACGAGCGAAGAAAAACGAATCAACGAATCGACGCAGCAACGCAGCGACGAAACAACGGGTTCGCGAGAGCGAGGATACGCCCGCGAAAAAAGAAAAGAGAAAGGAGGACGGGGGACGCTCGTACCTGTGCCGCGAGAATATCTGCCCGTCCGACCCCTCGACGATTCGTTTGCGAAATTTGACTCGTATCGCGTCGCGTACGCGTTAACCCACGAAATACCCGCGAATCGCGAATAGGCGAGCAACGAACGCTTCGCGCCACCGCGGCGCGCTTCTACGCGTATCGGCTTTATCGCAATGTCTTTGCTTTTTACTGTTTCGCGACGAACACCGTTGTCGCGTCGCGCCGCCTCGTCTCGCGTCGTACCGTTAACACCGACGAATCCGGTAATAAATTTCAAACGCGACGGTGAAAATATGGCAAAGGGAGATGCTCGAGCGGACGGATAACCGCGTTCGGAACGCGATCGCGAGCGGTACGCGAGCCGTCGACCGAATCGACTCGAGGCGACCCATCGTGGAACGCTGTTTCTTCCGAAATCGAACGCGACCGTCGGTTCGCGGTGCCGTTCGCGCTCAACGTTATTTCGTTTCGATCGAAACTTTGGACGGAGGTAAATACTTTCGGTGCCGTTCGTTTCGATAATCGGTAAAACGAGAAAGGAAGAAATACAGAGAGAGAGAGAGAAACGGAGAGACAGAGAAAAAAAGGAGGTGCGTCGAACATTCCAGGAATAGTTTTAGCAAGACACGATGCATCGAAAGAGAATCGAGATGCGACCCAAAGGTGAGCAACCAACCGACCGACCGACCGACCGACCGACCGACCGGCCGACACCCTTGTCGCGAAAGATCGCTCCCAATCTTTCGAAAAACTCAAACGATCGTCTATCCTTTTCGCTTTTCGTAGGAATTACGCGACCGTCGGCGGCGGACGCGTGAAAAAATCGTAGCGGACATCGAGATCGAGGGAACCGATGGTCATAGGCGGTAGGCGGAGGAGAAGACGGCGGGCGCGTTAATTTCCTCGCGTAGCCGCTTGCACCGCGGTCGCGACTGCGATCCAAAGGCGACATCTTATCGGCCAATTATTATTCACCGGTACACGGTTTCCTCGGGTTCGGTAAGCAAGCGTACTCTACCGAGCAACCTTTCAGCTCGGAACCAGTCCGCGAGGCGTTCGCAGGAGTCGAGCGAGAGAAGCTGCCGAGTGTTAACGCGCGCGTTTACGTTTGCGTTTGCGTTTGCGTTTGCGTTTGCGTTTGCGTTCGCGTTTGCGTTCACACTGCCGCGTTCGAGTTTCCGCGCGGCCAGACCAAACGAGATCTCAATCGCGCATACGGAATAACTCGGCGAGCTCGTAAGTATCGCAACCGACGACCGTACGTGCATCCATATGTATGCGCGTTGATTCGCGTTGGTTCGCGTTCGCGTTCGCGTTCGTGCACGCGTGCAACGTACGCCTCGCCTCGCCTCGCCTCGCCGCGCCGCAACGCGCTGCACCGCGCCAAAGACTCGTCGGTCTTTCTCCGTCGTTCGTGTCGAGAAGAGTGCGTCGCGTCCGGATTAGGTCGAACGCAACAAGGTTCTCTCCTCTCGAACCGTGCGCCCGCGTTCCCACGCCGACTCTCGGCGATTCGCAGCAACTCGCGACTCGTTTGCGGCTCGTTCGATCGCGCGATTCGCGACGGCGCGAGATCTCTCGTGGCAGCGCACCGGATCCTTCGCGGCCGATCCCCGGACGGTCGGCCTTCCTCTTTCTCGCGTTGCTCGATTCGGCCAGAAAATCGACGAAACGAGACCGATGAAAAACGAGTGCGATTCGTGACACCCGGTTTGCCTACTTACGCCTACTTCGAGCAACCGGTACGGCTGCTCCTAACCGAGAACTGCGGCGACGGCCGTGCTCGATCCAACGGCACCAACAACAAAAATTCAAGAAACGGAGAAAAAGGCAAAACGGCCGATGCGACGCGGGTTACGCTCGTCTCTCGCCTCCGCGATCGAACCAACGATTCCGCCGGGGTCGAAGTTGGCTGCGGGATCGCGTCCCGTCGCGTCCCGTCGCTTCCCGTCGCTTCGAACTTCCAAACGGCCGAGCGACCGATGCGGCCAAAGCGGCCAAAGCGGCCAAAGCGACCGAGCGAGCAAGAACACGGAAGGCAAAGTTGAATTCTGGTTAACGCGCGGGTATGCGGGTACCGTTGATAACAGACAAGAGCGACCATTTGTCGCGTCTTAAATATTTATGAATCATAGAGTGGCGAGCCTCGTAGATTCGCCAATTTTTCCCGGCGCGTTTGCCGGCCGGGAAGCCAACCGCGTACAACTTCTCTCGTTCCCGTACTCCCGCTATTCAGTGGACTCTAAAGGAGATTTATGTATCCAGCCTCGAGCGTCGAGAGAAAAGCTCTTGCTCGCGGTTGCGCGTATACGACCAACCGTGCCTCGTACGCGCGGAGGTGTACGTACCGATTCATCGGACCGAAAGAATCACGACGATCGTTCGAAACCGCTATAACTGCTGCTACCGCTTCCGCGGTGTAGTCGCGACACGGTGCGTAATCCGCGAAATCCGCGAAATCCGCGAAATCGAACAGAGCACCGTTCGTTACCGCCGATCGGCGCGATTCCGTCGATGAGAGAACTTGGAGGATCGTTCGAAGACTGGAAACGCGCGCGTCGTTGCCCGGTTTGGCTCGACCGATCCCGATCGTCTCCCTCTTTCGGGCTTATCCGGTAAACTTCCGAATTTCCGTTTCTCCGTTTTACCGGGTTTTAACGTCGAACACGACTTTTCGATAAGATGGTGGTGGTCGTCGTCGTCCGGTCTCGCAGCGCGCGGCCCATCGTGGGCCGGAATCGTCCGGTCCAGGTATATGCTCGAGAGTGCGCTTTCGTCGACGCATCCCCCGTTTGCTTTATCTCTCGAAATATATCTTTCGCCTTTTCTAGGTTTCTCGGTTGCTCAACGATTCGGTCGGTTTTTCCCGACGCGTCGCGCCGTCGTCGCGCCGCCGTCGCTCCTTCTCCGTTCTCGGGGACACGCGATCCGCGCTTCGAGAGCTCGCCGAGGCGATCGCGAACGTCGAATCGCCTAGATCGGAGGACGCGAGGTCGAAACGCGACGCGATCCGTAAAAGGCTTGTCCGCCATTTTACGCAGACCCTCCATTGCGGTTTCTCGGTTCAACCCCGAATCTATTACGGTCGAGCGATGCGGCGTGGTCAGCCAGCCGGCCGGTCGGCCGACTCCAACTGTCCATTACAGCGAGCCATCTCGTCGTTCGTTCCCCCATCGAGCCAGACCTCTTCGATAGCAGGCAGGGGGTCGTCGGTTTATGGGCACTCTCGATCCCTCGTTTCCCCGAGGCTCGACGACTCGACGGCGCGACGCGGCGGCGACGCGCCAACGTCGCGGGATCGCCGATCGACCCGAACGCGACCGGACCGACCGGACCGACTCGAGTTTTTCGCGAAGCTCGATGCAACGCCGAAACCGAAGGATGCGACGATTCGCGGAAACGAGAAAACGTTTCTTCTTCTTTTTCGCTGCCCCCTCGCCGGAGCGTCGTCGGTCGCCGTAACCCGTAGCCTGTAACCTGTAGCCCGTAGCCCGTTGCCCGTTGCCCGTAGCCTGTTGCCGGGTTCGAGAATCCGCGTAATTATAATATAAACCTCGCCGCGCCTCGTCGTCTCCCATGTCCCTCCGCGATTCCTTTTCCTGTCCAGTTCCTTCGGGAACAAGGTATCCGTTGGCCGCCACCAGCCGCTCCCAACCGCTCCCAACCTTGCTCGTACCTTGTCCGGATTCGAAAAGGTATTTCGCGATTCGGTCGCGCTCTTCCTATCGCCGCATCGATTCGCGAACAAAATAATTTACGCGTACGACGCGTACGAATGCGCGAGAAAGAACGGGGGGCGAGAGAGAGGAAACTAACGAGCAAACGAGCGAAAAGAAGAGAGAAAGCGCCAGCGATGATTGCTCGATCTTGTCGGATCGCGTCGCGTCGCGTCGGGTCGCGTCGGGTCGCGTCGGGTCGCGTCGGGTCGCGTGGCGTCGCGTCGAATCGCGTCGCATCGCGTCGCGCGTCGCGTCGGTTGAGAAGCACGGTCGGTGTATCGGCAGGCCGTTGTCTCTATACTCCTCTCGGACGCTCGATCACCACCAACACACTCGACCGATCCGATTCGATTCGCGTACGCGACTTCACGGACGCGCGACGCACACAGTCGCTCGCGACCAGCCGCTCGTCCAGCCGTTCGGCCGTCCAGCCGTCCAGCCGGCCAGCCGGCCGGTCGACCTGCTAGCCGGTCGAACGGCCGCATAATATCCTCTTACCACGGCGTTAAAGTTCCCTTAAAAGAGGCTGACAATTTTCCCGGGCGGTGTTCGCGCAACGTCGCCGTCGAAGCGAAACCAACCGAACCGATTCGAATCGAACCGAATCGAACCGAATCGAACCGAACCGAACCGAACCGAACCAACGATTCCTGGCGACTCTGTCGAACACGATGAACCAACTTTGTACCGCGTCGGTGTCCACGGCGAGCGACGCGTTCGATTTTCCGATCGGGTTCGGTAAAAGTCGCGAGGAAGGGGAAATCGATCGCTCGGCAATTAACCGAGTTTGTTATTCGGACGGCGTGGCGTGGCGCGACGCGGCGCTCTTTGGACCGGTTCTGCATCGTTCGCGCGATGCATCCGGGTCTATCCGGGTGTATCCGTGTGTAGTATCCGGGAATCGCTACGATCCATTATCCGACGTACAGACGAATAGAGAAGGTGACCGGGCGGGTGGGAAAGAGAGAGAGAGAGAGAGAGAGAGAGAGAGAGAGAGAGAGACAAAGAGAGAAAACAGAGACAAAGAGAGAAGGGAGAGAGATCGATTGGGGACCCTCGAGGTAATAGGAACTGTTTGAAACCGTTCCCACAACGGTGTCGCGAGTTCCGAGTTCCGAGGGAAAAAGGTCGTCGATGCCGGGCCGTGGCTGCGAGACCGGTAGCAGCGCGGAGAAACGCATGGGACGCGCGCGCGATCCAATTATCCGGTCGGTCTCCGAGGAGATCGCGGTCGCGGTTATCATAAATCAAGATTAACGGTCGGGAAGATTTTCGCCGTCCAACCGGTTGCGAGTTTCGATTTTTAAAGGCCGAATATCCGCGTTCGGTCTGTCTCGACTCTCGAGAGCGACGCGCGCGTACACGGGTACGAGCGCGAGTTCCGCGTACCAGGAGAAACGAAAAACCAACGAAACGGAGCAAAAGAAAACGATCGATTAACGCCGATGCGTTAACGGGTTAAACGTATTCGCGATTACGCGATAATTCATAATTTTTCTTTGTTTCCTTTTTTTTCACGCGGATCAAACTGGTTTCTTCGTCCAGGCGAAAAAGGGAGAAACTTCCTGCTCTTCGGGATCGGCCGCGAACCGACGCTCGCGCTCCGACTCGAACTCGAACTCGGTCTCGGAGGCGAACGATTTCACGCGGATCGGAGATTTTCGATCGTCGATCGGGCAGGTCTGCCGCGCGCGCCCGCGCGCGCATCGTCCACCGATCTTGAATATAAACCGGTCACCGACCGGACTCGAACGAGTTACGATAAATCGTGAGTAACGGCCGACTGGAAGGATTCGCTGCCGGGTTCGCGTTAATTTTCTGTTTGTTTTCCAATTAACTTTGAGAACGCGCCGTTCTGGCAGCGCGCTGCGCGCTGCACGCGCGTCCGCAACCGTTGCTCGACTCGGTCGCGCGTGACCGTATCGCCGCGAGTTTCTCAGGATTATAATTCCGGCTCGTTTCGAGGATCGGCACTCGGTTCGATAAACTCGATAATTAAGATACTATCGGGATTAAGAACGTAATACAGGATAGGAAACGGCCGTGTCGCGTACGCGTATCGGTTTTGACGCGCCGCTGCTCGTTGCTGTCGCGCGCCCCCGCGTAAGCGTCGTCCCGCGAACGCGTCGACGCCTCACCGCGAGTACGACCGTCGAATTCGGTCGAGCGTACGTCGAGCGTACGTCGAGCGTACGTCGAGCGTACGTCGAGCGTACGTCGCGCGCGTCGTCGACGACGAAAGGTCGCTGTTCTCGCGTTCGAAGGAAATATTCGCGACCGGTCTGCCGCGCGCGTACCCTCCTCGCTTAGGAACGTCTCGAAAGGTCGCGAGCACGCGCTATATTCCGAAATCGAACGGCGAATCTGGATCGAAACCGGTCGAGCGTCGGATCTCCGTGCGCGCACCGATCGCGCGGTACAGCTCCGCTCGCGGGAATAAATCGTCGGCGCAGCGCGAGCAAGAAGATCTTCGCGGACGATGCGACGATACCTTTCCCTTTATCGTCCAATTAACGATAAAGACGCGTCGCGTCTATTCGAACTCGAACTCGAACGTTCGAGGCGCTCGAACGCGCTCGAACGCGCTCGAACGCTCGAACCCGACCGAACCGGATCGGATCGGATCGGGCCGGACCGGAATCGCCTGTAGCCGACCGAGACATTACGATTATTGTACCGGCTAGATACGACCGCGATTTTATCGGTCTTCCACGATATTCTCGAATCGAGCCAGTCTACGCGATACCGTCCGCTTCGCTCCGCCGTTTCTCGACTTTGAATCGAGCAGTCGTCGAAACGACAACGACCGCGACAACGACTACCGCTACGACCGCGGCGCATCGTCGACCACGCGACTCTTTCGAATCGCTTCCACGCGCTCGGCCGAGCGCGAACGCAAAACCTAATCCTGCCCAGAGTTCGTCGCGTGTCGATTTTTACGAAATCCCGACTGGATCGGTCGGCCGTACGCTCGTTCGGCGTCTACGCTCGCCCGACCAAGGCCGATTTTACCGTTAATCGGGTTACGCAATCGCGATGTATCGAAGCTAGGCACGCGACGCGACGCGACGCGACAAGAGGCAACCGCGACTCGACAAACTCTTCGCGGCGAAACGCTTTCGGTCGTGTCACGACCGTCGCGCGACCTTCTCGTCGATTCGGTCGCTTTTCAACGGTAACACGGTTCGGACTGGAGATCGCGAACGTTATCCGCCGGCCGAGCAAACGCGCATCGTACAAGTTGGCGGGTTCGCGATATCGCTGGTACGCGAACCGATTCAAACTGTCGACGATCTCGAGAGCGAAAGACGAGGGAAACGAGGGAAACGCGGACGGTACGCGACCAAAGATTCTGCTCGTTGTTTCGTCCTTCTTGCCGTTGTCGCGTCTCCTTCGAGATTTTGTTGTTGCGACTTTTCCGGAACGAAACGGAACGCAACGAAACTAAACGAAACGAAACGAAACGAAACGAAACCAAACCAAACCAAACCAAACCAAACGAAACGCCGATCGATCGTTTTGCAAGAGACGATTCGCGGTGGGACTTAATGGTGCTTGTAATCGGCGAGCAGGGGAAATGCCTTGGGCGCTCTTGCTCTTGCTCCTTTCGCGCTCTTGCTTTCGCTCGCGTCTCCCGCGGCCGGACAGCCCGGGAAGAAGAGCGCAATTAGCGGCTGGCTATAATTTAAGCCGGCTCGATTAATGCATCTGCCTTGGCGACGAGGTCGGCCCGCTCGGTGCTCCGAGATAGGCGAGCTACGCTCCGCTCGACTCCACCGCGCGTCGTCTTCTTCGTCCTTCGTCTTTGTCGTTGTCGTTGTCGTCGTCGCCGTCGTCGTTGTCGTCGTCGTCGTCGTCGCCGTCGTCGTCTTCGCTGTCGTAGCCGCGCCGCTAGCATTCGGTCGGATCCCTTGCCGGTAATTAACACCGCGATACGTCGTCGGTAGGTTCGTTAAACGAGACTGTGCTCGGCTCCTGGATTTTTAATCTGCTACCCGTCGTTTCGTTCCCGAACGAGACAACCCGACGCGACCGTCGTACCGCTCGAGACTATTCGCCGCGGGTCCGATCGTTCCCGGTAGATAACCAAAGAGGCGTTCGCCGGTCGAGTCGGCTCGAGACTCTGGTCCGGCCGATTCGCGATTTCTTCGTTCTCGATTTATTCCCTCTGGTTTCTCGCGTTGTCTCTTTACGCTCCGAGATTCGAAAGCGAGGACGTTCGCGTGGTACGATCGCGCAGCGTATCCGAGAAGAATTGGTCCAAGCGTTTGCGCGACGACCAGCGGACTTTTCCGATCGAGTCGAGTCGAGTCGAGTGGTGGCGGCTCGGCGGATGAGAACGAGGCAAAGATCGCGCGCGGATCTCGGGAGTCGCTATGCAGCACGCCCGAGCGCTCGAGCGGCTGTGCGTGCACCGTGTACGACGCGCGCGAGCGTGCGAGCGTGTAAGCGCGTATCCGTATGCGAGTGGGTGCGCGCGAGCACGCCAGCATTCGCGCAAAGAAGGTGTTTGCATTGGCCTAGTGGCGAGGCGTTCGCAGCTTAAATTAATTACCTCGTCCTCCGATGTAACGGGTCTTTGGCCGACGCGCGCAAACTCGCCGCCTCGATCGCTCTATACGATTTTATTGGATTTTCGTGCGGGTTCGAGTTCGGGTTCGCGTTCGCGTTCACGTTCGCGTTCGCGTTCGCTCAACCGATCGGGATTATCTCGCTCGATCGTTTCTCTCTCGACACACCCTGCTTATCGTTGCTATCCGTGACCGAGTCCCGTGAAACGCGTTCGCGTTTTAGGCGGCGCTTTATTTTCTCGGCCGCGTAGAATCGAGAACGTTGCAGGCGATCGCGTTTCGAACTCGATGCTGGCCGCGTCGAGTCGCTTCTCTTTTCCGAGAACACGGTTTCGCGTATCTTTGTCCGCTTCGCTCCGAACCGATCCGATTCGATTCGATTCGCAAAGGTGGGAGAGGACGGGTCGAAACCCGAACATCTCCAAAGTATTCCGATCCACCTCCGAGAGTTTAAAGAATCGTCGTGGCCCGTCCATGGATCCGGCCGAAAACTCGCGTGATAAATTACACGGCTCCTCCTATTTGTGATCTCGAACGAGCCGGGAGATCGTTTCAGATCTTATCGATTCGACGGCAGACAGCGTGGCAACGTCATTATTACGAGAACCCGTGGCGATCGTTATCGATTCGTAAAAGCATTAACGATCGTTTTACGATGCTCGATAAACACGACATTCGATAAACGCGTATCGTACCGAAAGCGAACGCCAATAAAAATATCTGTCCGATACGCGAAATCGCTATTACGTTGAATTAAACGCGGCCTGCGCTCGACCGACCGCGCGCAGCGTTCGTTTCGCGAACGAAATCGCGCGACGCGCGACGCGCAATGCTACGAACCGGGACGCGCGTTTCCTACGACTCGTTGCTCTTCCTCGCCGAATCGTTCGACCGTTCGAATCGTCGAACCGCAGGTACTCGCTGCGAACGAACGCCTCGTCCCAAAAGTCTGGCGAGAAGTAAAAAAAGTCAAAGCATCGCGGCAACGCGGAGGGATACGCTTTCCCTGAGAACAAGACGAGGCGCCGGGCGACAACCAATTAGGGACCTAAAAACCGGACGGACGTTCTCGTAGGACGACGCCGTCGCCGCCACGACGGTCTCTCGGCCGCCGTCGCTGTCTTTGCCGCTGTCACCGTCGCCGCGCCGCTTCGGTAACTTTTCTCTCTCGATGCGGCGTCTGTTTCGTTGAGACAACCAGACCAGACCAGACCAGAGCAGAACAGAACAGAACAGAACAGGGCAGAGCAGAGCAGAGCAGAGCAGAGCAGAGCAAAGCAGAACAGAACAGAACAGAGCAAAAGAGACCGGAACAGACGCCAGAAGAGAACGCGCCAGAGCCGGCTGGATCTTCGATGAAAAACCCCTCGAGATTCGGCCCCTTTGCGGCAACGCGCCGCGCGGGTTTTCTCGAGTGGCGCGATACCGTTTCAAGAGCGACGGCCGTGGAATCGGCAGCCGACGTTACCCAAAGCGACGGCCGCGATTTTCTTTGCTCTTTCGCTTTTCTAATTTTCTAAAAGAAAACAATTTTTCTAGCAGTCGACGCCGCGATCGAAAAGCCACGCTAGCTCGGCGTCCAAAACCGGAACTTATTCGTATCGAGTGGTTCGCGCGCGATACGTTATCGCGGTTGCTTCGTATCCGTTGGAGAGTTCCGGCCTCCGAACGCGCGCGTGCCTTCGCGCTCGGATCCGTCCGAAACCGTTTCGCGTTCGCGTACCCTCGATCGCGAACGATTTTTCCAGGTAGCGATCTTTCGACGTCTCTCGATTCGCGGTCGTTTCGTTGCCGATCGTCCGCGTCCTCTCGCCGCCATTTCGCTCGACGCAAATTTAACCTCGGCAAAGTCTCCGGTCGGTGTTTTCGGAGGACTTGTTCCCGTTTACCTAAAAGTCGCTGGAACAACCAAACCGAAAGACCGAAACGTCGCGACGGGACGGAACGGGACGGAACGGGACGCAACGCGTCGGGGGCGGCACCGCACCAACGCGACGAGCCGAGCGGACGACGATCGTTCGCGGGGCATCGTTGAGCTCGTTCGATCGTTCGTTCGTTCGTTTGTTCGTTCGTCGCCGTGGAGGCAGTCTTTTGAAAACGTTGATGCTTCGAGAAATACGACGGTTGCGAGTACAATGGCGGTGCCTGCATGGTTCGATACACGGAAACGAGAACGGCCGTCTTTTTCCGTTCGACGAGCAACGATCGTCGCCGTTTTCGCGTTCCCATGGCACAGAACCGGAGAGAAGCTTTTTCCGATTTCCGTGGGACGAGAGTTTTCCAAACGCAGACGAAAGAACGCGTTGCTCGAACGTGGATCACCGACGCGGCGCCGGCAACGATGTCGGCGACGAGAACGAGCGGCACGGTTCGACGCGTTTCGCGCGCGTCAACTACCTCCGAAGGACGTTAACGTTATCTCGCGGTAATTCGCGACGATAACCGAGTACGCGGTGCCGAGTACCGAGTACCGAGTACCGAGTACCGAGTACCGAGCATCGAGAATCGAGTACCGAGGTTCCGAACGCTCGGATAACGACCCGTATTCTTTCGACGAACGGTTCGCAATCGCCCCTGTCGGCGCATCGTCGACCGTCGACCGTCCGCCGTCGTTTGCCGGTTAACGACGCTTCTGCGTTCTCGACAAACACGGTGCGACGCGACACGGCAACCAAACAAAAACTTGCGAGAGTTTTCCATCCGACATTTTACTCTGTCGTGCTCGGTTTTGTTCAACCCTATTCGATTTTACTCGGTTCTATTCGATTCTACTCGGCTTTGCTCGCATCGAATGGATTTCAATGGATTTTACTCAATTTTTGTTAAACTTTCGCCAGATTCGAGCGATTTTTGCGCGCGCACGGTCTCGGTACGCCCTTTCGCGAACACGAGATACGCTCGCGTGTACTTACGCGCGATCGATCGTCCACACGAAACATCCACAAAGGTTCGCGAGCTGCCTGGGCCGGGAACTCTTCCTTGGATCGATCGAGAAGCGGGCAATCGTTCGAGAGATCGTTTCACGTCGTATTCGATCGGCTCCTGCACTTTTTGGATTTCACTGTTCGTTCACTCGCGGTCGCGATCGATTTTGATCGGAGCTTCGGCGTTTCGTCGCGTACGGTGGCGGACTTTTGCGCGGAAGTCTTTTCGATCGACGATTTACCATCCGAACGATGGATCCGCGGTACCGAAGATACCGGACATTATCCCGATATTCACTTGTCTTTGCCCGGACGTTCGCGAGACGCACTGGTGTTTCCGTCACTTCACCGCATCACCCGAGATATCCGTTTTACTCGTCGCAGAAGCGATCGCGGTCGTAGTCGTCGTCGTAGTCGTCGTCGTAGTCGTCGTCGTAGTCGTCGTCGCGAAAGACTGAGGCAAAGATGGGCGCCGCGCGAATTTTCGAGGGTCTCGAGCACGGACGAAACGCGACCGATTTCGTCGATGTTTCGAAGAGAATCGCGCACATTCGTTGATTACTGGAGCGGAGAATGCGACGCGCGAGAGAGCACCGTGGAAAAAGGAAAGGCGGAGACACGGAGAGGAAGAGAAAGCGCGACGAGGGTGCGGGGCGAACGGAACGAGCGGCTACTTCTCGAACGCGGTGCAACCGGTGACTGCGGCTTCGAAACTGCCCTGGACAGTCACCTCTCCGGCTGGTCCGGGTTCGACCGGCGCCCGAGAGGCGAGAGGGGTCGAGAGACGGCGAGCGCGGCGTCGAGAGGGGACAGGAGGGAACGAGAGGGAACGAGAGGGAACGAGAGGGGACGAGAGGCAGCGAGAGGAGGCAGACGATGGAGTCGCTCGCGAACGCGGAGGCGGAGGCAATCGCGAAAGGCGGTGGCACGGCCGAGGGCGGAGGAGCGTGCAGAGGCGGAGGCGAGAGACGGAAAGGCTCGGGCTCGAGCTCGGATCCGGAGGCGAGAACGGCATCGACTTTGGCCGACGCGAGATCGTGGACGGTACGCCGCGAGAGCCCCGGCCACGGTGCGATCAGAGTTGTCGCGAGAGCGAGAAAGACGCTCGAAAAGGTTGCCGAGAAGGTAGGGACGGGGTCCGCGACGCGATTGGGCGGTCCGAGGCGGTACGCAACGCGGGGCGATCGACTCGGCGGGCGGGGCTTCGACACCCACGGCCGCAAAGGGTAGGCCGCGTTTCGCGTTTCGCGTTCCGCGTTCCGGGCCCTGCGTCCAGAGAGACTTTGTCGAACCCACGCAATTTTCCCAAAGCGCTTCTCTTTTGCTCCGCCGTGCGAAAACCGTCCAACGCCCCGCGATCGATCCAAGAACAGCGTCGTTTCGCGGACCAACTCGTACCTGTACCCGCAAAAGTTCGCATTCCCGGAAAAGATGTGCCGGACGAACGCAGCGTCGACCCTGTCATTTCTTTGCGTACGTTTCGTTTCGGTTTTCCAAACTTTGCGACGGTCTCCGAGTTCGTCGAGGCGTCTAGGCGTCGAGACGACGAGACGTCGAATCGTCGGACGTCGACCGCGAAAACGGATCTATGCGGACCGCGTAGAACGCGACGAGACACGGAGCACGCGCGCGTTTCGCGTCGGTCGCCGACTCCCCTATCGGAAAAATGGGCATAGCGTGACAGGTAAGAACCCCTGCGAGTCGATAGCTATCGCGACACCGGAAGTTCGTAACCATGGGGACTCGTAGCCCCGAACCTTCTGCCGTTTCTTCGCCCTCCCGCCCCGCGGCCCGCGTCCTCCTCGTATCTTTCCCCTCGGTTCGAGTTCCGCGTTCTCTTTCCTTCTTTCGGTTTTCCGTACATCCCTTCGCACGGCTCGGGGTTCGGTCGTCCGTCCTGCCGCCGCGTTGCGCGCACCACCCCCGTTTCCCCGTCGAATACCGGGGTTTTCCATTTTGAAAATTGCTTGGAAACACCGTTTATAGCATAGCCGCCGACGATCGGTCGAACCGTATCGGTCTTCGGATCTCACCGCTTTTACCTTCGACGTTCGCATCGGTTTGGCCATCGTGAACACGGGTCGCGCGAGACGACAGATTCGGCGACTCGCCTTCCTCGGAAGCTCGCGAACCTCGCGAACCTCGCGACGGTCCACGGCGGTCTCGCGATCTCGCAAACGAACGCGCAGAGTCTTGTTCTCGGGATCGTGGAGGCGATTCGAACGGTGATTTTCGACTCGATTCGACGATCCGCGACGAGAACCCGAAAGAGACGGCGGCGGTGAATCGCGCGAATCGAAAAAACGGGGGAAAACGAATGTCGTTCCGCGCTTCGGTGGACGCGTTTCGAATCGGTTCGAATCCCGAGCAGTTTCGTCCGATCTTCGCTCGACGAACGCGCGCGCGCGATCGAACGGTGAAACCGCGAGCGAAAACTGCGCGGGTCGGTCGACGCGTTTCGACTTTGGAGAGCCAGTTCGTCGCCGATGTCCTCCGCGCGGTTCGGCTCGGCTCGGCTCGGCGCGGGACCGACGCGTTATCTCGGCGAACGAGCGAGCAACTGCTTCCAAGAAAAAACGAAGTTGGCCTGTGTTGGCCGCCGCATAACACGCATTAGAGTCGGTCCGGTTTTGTTTAGCCGCAACTTTTGTACCACGATTTTTGTCTCCTCCGCTCTCGCGCGGTCGCTTGGTAGGAACACGGGTCGCGCCGGGCACGGAATCGCACGGGCCGACCGTGAGCGTCCGGGACCGGGTCCGGGTTCGGGTCCGGGTTCGGGTCCGGGTTCGCGAAGCTCGGGCGAAAAGCGATTCGAGTTTGCCGACGCTTCGAAACCTGCTGGAATCTCGGAGTCGCGGAACGCGCGTCCGCGAACCGTACTCGCGTCCATTTCGGAGAATCCGAGCGGCCGAAGCGGACGAAGCGGACGATGCGGAAAGATCCGTGCAACGAAGGGCCGATTATCTCTTTTCGAGCGACCGTTAAAATACGGCGGTGCGGCTCGCCGTTGAGTAACGGTGGCGAGATAGCAGCGGCGCCGATCGGAAAATCGAAGGGTGCCGTTCGTCGGGACGAGCGGCTCCACGGCCGATCGAAACCATCTTTTTCCAGCCTCCCTCGGCGTCGCAAAGGTGCCGCGAAAGACGACTCGAAAGACGACTCGAAAGACGTCGCGACGCGGGCCTCACGATTTTCAACGATTCGCGTCTCTCGAATCGACGCGTAGCCTCCTCCGGCTCCGAGGCAGGCTGCGCCTTTCACTCGCGCAACCACGGTCGCGCGACGATAAATCAACCGACACGCATTAAGCATTAACGCATTTACATATCGACGTTCCACCGCGAGCCGTAACGCGCACTAAATCACGCGCAATTTGAAAATAAAGCATCGTACGAATTATGTATCGCTCGACGAAGACGCCTCGCGCGCGCGAGCGCGCTATCCGTTGCACGGGTTCGCCTCCCCAACGGTAATGTAATGGAGAGTCGCGTTTTCCGCAACGGCGCGACGGCGGTCGATTCGTTCGATTCGTCGGATTTGCTCGGTCGGCTCGGTTCGCGCCTCGGTTCGAACGCGCGGCGAAAGAATCTCGATCGGGCCCCCTACGCGACGAATTCGTTTTCGACTCGAACGAAATTCGCCGCAGAGGTTTCTCCCCCGGACTAATCTAATCGGTGGCTCTCTCCTCGTCTCGGAATCCGTCTCCGTTTCTCTTTCTCTCTTGGCAAAGGAGCGAGCGCGTTCTCGATCTCTCCGCCTCCCCCGTATATTCGCATTCGTCGAATCTCGATCTCTGTTGGTTTGACGGAGCGTTTTCTCTTCGTCGCTCGTTCGCCCTCTTCCTGGAAATCGGGACATCGGTCGACGGTCGCCGGTCGCCGGTCTCCGATGCACGGTTGTTTCCACGCGTGTAGATACACGTGTACGCACGTACACGCAGGCGTTCGTGGGTGCTCGGAATCGGCCGTAGACTCCGTAATAGCCTTGTGGGCGAACGAGTCGCGTCATCGAAAAAGAAGAAAATTCGTGGCGATCGCAACGGCGCGATGCGATGCGATGCGATGCGATGCGATGCGATGGGTCGCGTACCCAGTTCTTCGCAGGGGTATCCGCGACATCCTTGCACGGTGAAACGCGAGCTCGAACCTATCGGTGGAGACGGACGTCTCTCCTTAGCGGACGATCGTCGGTGTAACCTGGATCGTTTCGCCGTTCGCGCGAGTCCGGTCGAGTCGGGTCGAGTCATCGATCTGCCGACGCGACGACCGGCAACGCGCGAGACGAAGAAACAATAAGAAACCGGAGAACGCGAAAAGAATGGCCGGGCAGGATTGTCGAGCGGCCCGAGAAAATACGGCATCGAAGAGGCGAGGCGAGGCGAGGCGAGGCGAGGCGAGTTGCGACCGGTCAACCGGAGAGAAACCGAGAGAAACGAAGAGACGCGCGGTCGCAAAGTCGAGAGGAAAGGAAGGCGAAACAAGGCGAGGAGTGGCGCGGCCCGTGGACGGCTTAACTTACGTTCGTGGTTCACCCGTGAAATATCGCGAGCGCTGCGACGAGACTAAGCGATGTTCCGCGCGGGATCGCGCGATCTAATTTGTTGCGCTTCGAGCTTATTTATGGCGGCGCGAAGGCTCGTGCCTCTTTGCGCGTTTCCTGCGGCTCGCCGATGCGATCGTGCCGCACGGATACAGAATTCGGACTTGCAACGTTAACGATGAATTCGACGGAACGAGCGATGCCGAATTTCCTCTTCTATTCGCGACTCGATTCGCGAATGGATCTCTCTCTCTCTCTCTCTCTTTCCTTTCTCTCTCTATCCATCCGTCCCTCTGTATCTCTGTAACTCGAACGAACCGCTTTGGATCGGTTCGGGATCCGCGGCACCCCAATTTCCCGTAGTCGCGACGTTTCGTCGCCTTTGGTTTCGATCGCGCGAAACGGACGTCGGACGGGACCGCGAGACGAACCGTAACGACCCAAGGGAACGGGAGGAGCCAACACGGAAAGAGTTATCGGTAAAACGTCCGAGAAACGGAAAGAATTCTTTCGTGTATAAGAGAACTCGAAGTAACGGTGCTCCGCTCGCGATAAGGTTCACCGGTTGGCGCCAAGACGATGGGGGAACGTCGGACATCCCTTAAATTCCAAAGGTTTCGAACGCCGCTCCGGGCCGAGTCGAGTCGCATCTTCGGGGTCCTTGCCCGGTTCCGACGGCTACCGCCGTGGTCGCGGGAACGCGTTCCGATCGTTTGTCGACGTCTGGATCGTTCGCGTCGTACACCGTGCATTCGCTCACCCGCGTTACCCGTCTTCGCCGTTTGAACGCGGTGTCGTTTCTACGCACGGTGGACCACCGCGCCAAACGATTTCGCGTCTCTTTCGACGACGAAAGGCGACTCGTCCAGGAAATCCTCGTCGACGCAAAGTTTGCCGAAAAAGTGGAAATCGATCCAGCGATCGACGAGGACCCGAGGCGTCGCGCGAAAAC
>CM052087.1:14783347-14799968 GCA_028453745.1 Agapostemon virescens
GACGACGACGACGACGACGACGACGACGACGACGACGACGACGACGACGACGACGACGACGACGACGACGAAAGACGGTGACGAAAGACGGTGACGACGATCGGAACGGCAAAGCTTTCAGAATTTGCTCGCGCGAGAATGGATCTCGAGGGCGGCGCCACGTTTGCGCCTTACAAAAAGTCCTGGAGGGGAATAAAGAGAAGGGAAAAAAAGGAGCTCGCCGAGAGCGGCTAACATGGAATAGCCCTTAGCCGGCACGATAGCCACTCTTTAGGCTGATGGACTCACGACCCTCTCGATTTCTCTCTCTCTCTCTCTCTCTCTCTCTCTCTGTCTCCTTTTTCTCTTTCTCACTGGTTTCCCCTCCAGCTCGTTTCCACCAGCGCGTATTCTCTCCGTTGCCTTCACGGTTAGTTTTCTCTCTTTGTCTGGTTCTCCTCGCGTTCCCCTTCCGGCCGTTCGGTCGCTGAAATCCGTTCTTTTTGCTCTTATCGACGATCCGCGTTTCATCGAGACCGTTTTCTCTCCTCCTCCTCCTCGTCGTCACCGTCGTCGTCACCGTCGTCGTCGTCGTCATTGTCGTCGTCGTCGTCGCTGTATTCTTCTTCTCGTACCCTTCGTACCACCTCCATTCGTATCCACCGTTTTCAGGTATTTTGAAATTGCGTTCCCCATCTTGGTGAAATTCGAACGCAGAATTTCGGTGACCCGGAGGAGCTCCGGTAGCACGGAAAGGGGATCGCGAGCTACCGATCTCCGCCGCCATCGATCCTCGATTCGGTAGACTCGTTCGTTTTATTGAGTTTCAAAGAGTCGCGTACAAAATGAATGCGATCGTTGACAAGCGAGAACGCTCCGGCAGTCCGAGTACAAGGTACGCGCAGAGTATCGGGGATGGTCGGTGGGCAAACGAGACCGACGACCGATTCGTCGAACAGGGTGTCGGTCGATCGAGGATGTCTCGTACGCGCTCGCGAACGGAAGCGGCGTACGCCCGATCCGGAAGGATACGAATAAATAGCTCCGCGGATAGATCGGCGGGACCGGAGCAAGAGGGAAGAAAAACACGGTTCTTTCCCGCGATTCTCGAATCTTCTATTCCTCGCCGATGCGGCGCTGCTACGCTGCTACGCGGATACGTATGTACACAATAGACTATTCTTTGGGGTTTTCAGGATACGCTGCCGCGTTTACGCGTACGCGCGGTCGCGCTCGTTGCGCCTGTGCGCTTCGGTCGCGTATTTACAAAATATTATATTCACGATACGAAACGACGAAAAAGAAGAACGGCTGCGCGATCCCGCGTTGTAAATCAACGGTGAAAGCAACGACGGATCTATCGGAAGAAGGGAAGGCGTTCGAAACGGAAGGAGAAGGTAGACGCGTTGGAAGAGTACGAGCGGAACGAGCAGGAGGAGCAGGAGGAGCAGGCGGGAGGGCGACCAAGGGAGATTCAGGGAGACCGGGGGGGGGAGTAGATGGATGGATGGGTGGATGGGAGGGGAGTAGAGTGGAGTGGAAAGAGCAGCCAGCAAGAGGTGGAGAAAAGGAAAAGAGAACGACGCGAGCAGAGACGAGCAACTTTGAAAACACGCGTGGTTCCCACCTTCTGTTCCAGAGGGCGATCGGTTTCGGTGACGCTGCGAATCAACGGTCGACAAGATGGAGCGCGGTCGGTACGCACGGTTTCGTTCGTATCGACGAAGCTGGCAACGCGAGACGACTCGCCGTTGTCGCTGCCGCCGCCACCGCCGCGCGGTATCTTTCCCACGAACGGAAATCGCGCGCGAGTCCGATTCAAACGAATCGCGGCCGATCGCGGCCGATCGCGAACGATTCGAACTCGGCGTTGCCGAAAATTACAAATAAATAGGAGCATCGTAACGACGCCGTTCGAGTCGTTCGCGCGTTGCTCTAGTCGCGGAACAATACGGTCGAATCGATTCCGATGTCTTCTTTCTGTTCTTCTTCCTCTGCCTCTACCTCCTAGGTCGTTCCCTCGGCGTGAACGGCCGTCGTAGAAGTTATAACCGAGATCGGGTCGACGCTGGGCCGACTAGCGATCGGCTCTAGCGGTGGCACGCTGGAAAACAACGAATCGAGAATTAATCGTTTACCTTTCGCGAACAGATCGGCGCGTCGATCCGAACGGAATAATCCGAGCGCGTCGATTCGAGGTTCGCGAGTCGCGAATCGACGACGAAAGACAGCACGCGAGACGGCACTTACGTCAGCGTGGTTTGACGATTCAGAACGGCGGCGGTGGGTAATGCGAGGGGCGAGTGCGCGTGCCCCGATCGCATCGTCGTCGTCGTCGTCGTCGTCGTCGTCGTCGTCGTCACCGTCGTCATCGTCGTCGGTGTACCTACAGGCGGATGGTTCTCCTCCGACCTTTCGCTTCCTCCCTCGGTTCCGTTTTCGTTCCCGTTCCCGATCTCGATCTCGATCTCGATCTCGGTACCGGCGACGACCCTGCCCCCGCACCCGCCCGTTTCCCCGTTACCGCTGCCGCCGATCCCGTACACGTTCAGCTGCAGCGGGTCCACTGGAACGTTAAAAAGACAACGGTCGATCGATCGATCGGGACTCGTTCGGTTTCGTTTCGATTCGATTCACCCTCCATCGCGAAACGCGAATCGGCGAGTCGAGGCGCGCGAAGAGTCACCGTTCGCACCGGCAGTTCCGAAACGATCGTTATCGACGCTCGACGTCCACCGCGGCCGAATCTTGAACCGTTGTTCGAGTTCGATCTTCGCGCTGAACCTTGCTCTCGCCGATTCTCGTCCGTCTCGAATTCGAATCGTTCAAGGTCGAGTCGCTGTTTCGAGATTCGGAAAGACGATACCGCGATACCGCGACGCAGAGACGCAAAGACGCAGTCGGGGGAAGCGAGAAAAACCTGTAGGTACACGCGATCGATCGAACGAGCCGACGGCGGCGCAAAGGGAAAACCCGATAAAGCCGAACGGAAAGGGGCTGAATGAGAAACTTGCTCACCGAAGACTCACCGAGCAAGTTAGACTTAATCTCGGTCTTGTGCATGCCGCTGGGTCCGGCCAGATTGCCGCCGATGGCGGTATGATTTTTCGGTTTCCTCTTTCTCGTCTGAATGCCTTCCTTCTTCATGCTCAGCGGCCTGTTTACCTGCAACATCGAGGAGAACGTTAAAGAATCTTAAACATTCGATACGGGTCAAATTTAATTGGATCGCTCGAATCGCGATAAAAACCATATCGATTCGTAGCGCGTATCGTTGCTCGCGATCGCGACTGCCGAGACGTCGCCGATAACGTCGCGGTGTGCGCGGTGTGCGCGCTGTTCGGGGATTAACGCGAAACAAGACCGACGATCGCGAATCGTCGCGCGACTATTTCAACGTTGTAACATTCGAAAATACCAACATTTCTACGTCGAACGATTCTTGTGCGAGGCAGCGTTCTTTCTCGATTAAAGAGAGAGAGAGAGATAGAGATGCAAGGGATGTCGGAAATTCGTGTCGAACATAGCGGCACTAAGATGTCGCGTGCGCGCGATCTTTAACGAATGTTTCGAGTCTCGAGTCTCGAGTCTCGATCCCGGTTACGAGCAGCACAAACACCGGATATTCGTTGTTTGCTCGCCTCGCCTCGCCTCGCCGCTCCTCGCCTCGCCTCGCCTCGCCTTGCCTCGTCTCTCTGCGCGAAGAAAGGAAGAAAGAAGGAAAGAGAGAGACGATTTTCCGGCGCGGCGCGAAAAGGCGAGGCAAAACTAAACGCACGCACGCGCCCGCTTGACGATTCGAGACGGCAACGGAAGGGAGAAAATGGAAGGAAGTAAAGAGTACCGCGCTAGCAACGCGTCGAACCGATCGGTCGCGAACCTTCTCGGAATCCAACATGTACCGCCTATCTCTGGTAGTCGCGAAACTAAACTTACGTTGTGAAGTTTGTAGTAGAGGCCGCACGCGTTGCACACCGGTTCGCCGTTGTTGTTTCGTCTCCAGAGGGTCGTGTTGCAGGTCCTGCAGTTCGCGCACTGCATACCCGTTTTCCGTACGTTCGTCTGAAAAACGATCGAACGATGCGTAAAGTTTCGGGTCCGAGTCGTCGATCTTCGAACCGAGCATCCGGATCTCGCGCGATCCTTTCGCGTGCCGCAAAAGTGGAACCGTTCGCGATCGAGGCAAACAGACTACGGTAAACAATCGGGGCGCGATCCTCGCGACACGTGTTTGCTCGGTCATAGATAACGTTGTCCGTCGTTCCAATTTTCGCGAGAGCGAGCGAGCTAGCACGCGCGCGCGCGCCTGCCTCTCGAATCGAGGATTCCGGTGCGCGGGATCTGGGTTAGATCTGGGTTAGATCTGGGTTGGAAATTACGAAAAGAAAAGAAAGGGTACCCAAAAAACCGATCGAATTACCGGAGCGACCGTTTGTTTCGGTTTGCCGCATCTCATGGCCACTCTGTTGACTCCGTTCGGTTTGCAGAAACAGTTGGAACAGTAGTAGTGACCGGTCTCGTCTCTCCTCCAGACGTTGGTCAGATTCGTGCAACTGGGACATTCTTTTTGTTCGGCGATGGTCATCGTTCCGTCGAAGCTCTCCTCGGAGGTGGATATCGGCAAACCGGACCAGGGAGAAGGTGCTCCGGTGGTACCGGGCGACAGGCTGTATCCTCCGCCGGAGCAAAGCTGCATGTTGGTCGCGTCGCCGATCGGGATGGTAGCCACGCCCGCCGGGTACGCCTGATTACCGTCGAAATTCGGCGGCGACGGCGTACCCGCGGTGCTCCAATATTCCGTCCCGGTCGTCGGCCTCGCGTACGAGAACGCGGTGCTTCCACCGCTGTACAACATCATCTGAGGGCTCGAAGAGTTTGGCTGATCGTAGTGAAGCGACACTCCGCGCGTCGCTGCCACCGACGACGCCAGCGTCGGATCGCCCTTCATGTAACTGCTACCGGGCGACTCGACCTGCGAAACAACCAGTTCGATGATCCGTTTCCCCACCGACGATCACGGAGATTCGCGCTCGATTCTCGCGTTTCTTTTCTATCGTCCTCGATACTTACACCACCGACGCGAGGACCCAATTGACCGGTAGACGGATACGTCAGTATCAGCTGCTCGCCGGATTTTCCGTAAGCGTAGGTCGAAGTCTGTTGAAAGGTTTCGTTGCTGTGTATATATTGCGCGGCATACTGTACGGGTTGCGACGGCGGTATCGCGACCGTCTCCAAAGTGGTGTACGTGCTCGACACCTGTTTGTCGTTTGCGACCGATACCGTGAATCTGTCCACCACTGGATCCACGTAACCGGTCACCACGTGATGATGCTGCTGCTGCTGCTGCTGCTGCTGCTGCTGCTGCTGTTGATGATGATGTTGGTGTTGCTGCTGTTGCTGCGATCCACTCGGCGCAGAACCAGAGATACCGTCGGCAACGATCGGTGGAGAGTAAGCGGGTGCGACGGGCGATCCCAACTGGACGGTCGGAGTACCGGATCCGGATCCGGAACCGGAACCGGAGCCAGACCCGGAGCCCGATCCCGTCGACGTTCTGGCAGCGTTTTCCGCGTTCGTTCCGGTTCCAGGTCCGGTCGTCGCGTTCGTTGCTCCCTCGTATTCGTCGGTGGTGGCTACCAACACCGGGGATCCGTGATGATACGTCCTGCCACCGGTCGATCCGTTTCCTCCGCTCGATTGACCGGCCTCCCGCGGGCTGTATCTGTGCTGAGTCGCGGCCGCGTGTCCGCGTCTCTCTTGCAGCTGAATCGCTATGCCGTGATTCTCCCTTCGCAGCTGTTGATCGTCCGTCGCGTACACGAAGATGCTTTCCATCTCGTTTCGATTGGGTCCGTCGGTGGTCTCGTACCTTTGCGTTTAAAAAATTTTCTCAAAGTTTACGCGATTCTCGAAAACCGGTGGTGTCGTCGTCGTCGTCGTCGTCGTACGCGATTCGAACGCATTCGTCCAACGCTTACCTGGTCGATTCCTTGACGGACAACTGACCGTGCTCCACCGTATCCGGTACCTCGACCTTCAGTTCCTGTCCGTTGCTCGTCAGATAAACGACCCGCTGTTGGTCGCCGACCCGGTGATGTTGGTGCTGGTGTTGGTGCTGTTGTTGATGTTGGTGTTGGTGTTGGTGTTGGTGCTGGTGTTGATGCTGCTGCGGCTGCTGCTGCTGCTGTTGCTGTTGCTGTTGCTGTTGTTGCTGCTGTTGCTGTTGTTGAAGCTCCGTCTCCGACCGCGAGATTTGTACAAAGTGCGCTGCTGCTTGTTGACTTCCCGGATCCTGTTCTTCCCCGTCTTGATAGTTGCGCGAACGAGCTTGGCGGTGCTGTTGTTCGAGCGGCTGCGGTTGAAGCTGATGACGATGATGCGGCTGGAGTTGAAGGTCGCCGGAAATCGCGTTCGCGTCCGGAGAATCGGGTCCTGGCTCCGACTCGGGTTCCGGTACGTTCTCGGTGATGTGGCCAGCCGTGGTGATCGTGCGCACGTGTCTTCTCGTCGTGATCACCGTTCGGGGACTTTCCATCGCTTGTCGTTGTTCGTCGATCGAGGACACGGTCGCGTTTCCGCTCGCGGCCATTCTGGACGAACCCTCGTCGACCGGACTCTCCTCCCACTCGTGTTTGATTTCGCGCTTCACCAGACTTTCCTTCATGTCGCCTCGACGACGATGTCTGAAACAAGTATGCTCTGCGAATCGTTGCTTCGGCTCGAACGAAACGCGCCTTGCCGCGCCGCGCCGCGCGTTTCTCGCCACCGAATATCGACGACTTTACAACACCGTGTCGAACACCGAATCGAATCGAATCGAGACGAACGTATTTCGTTGCGCGCGACCGAGACTCGAGATCAAGAGCGATCCGGACGGCTCGACGCGTACGGACGACGCGACGAACGCACGGGCGAAACAGTGACCAACGACGACGCATGGAAGGAGAATCATCCCTGGAAAACGGGACGTAACGGAACAACCGGAAGAAGGAGGAACGGCGAGGGGGTGAGGGTAGGGGTAAAAAGGTAAGGGCCAAGAAAGTTGCGAGGAGCGGAGCGGCGGCGCACCTCGTCCGTCTCGGAACAAAAAGAACGAAAGAATGTTTGCTCGAACTCGCGTCACACTTCCCAAAGACAATGTCGAGTCAATGTCGACTTCCGGACCGAGCACGCGACGGTCGTTTGCTTCGCGTGTCTCGAGAAGCGAGAAGCGAGAAGCGAGAAGCGTTAGCCACGGCAACGAGCGAAGCGCGGGTCCAACCGACCGCCACCGACGATTTCTCTTTCGGGAAATTCGGTTCGCGATGCGAAAACGCGGCAACGGGAAACGTAACTTGTATCGGGCGAGAAACGCAAAGGCAACGTAACCGTAGAGCGATCTCGAACCTCTGGACTCGCGACGGCGGCACGCGGCGTTCCTCGAAAAGTTGCACAGACTCCCGCAAATACACGAAACTGCAAACGAATCCGTGGACGAGGACGACGAGAGCTCGGATCCGGTGGTCCTCTTCCGTCCGCTATCGGTCGACGAAGCAATCTCGATCTCGCGACGGGCTCGCGAACGGTCTTTCCGCGATCGGACGTTTCGCGCAGCGGACTCGCTGAATCGGGCGACTACGCCGACACGGTGCTCTGCTCTTCCGAGCAACGTCTCTTCTTTTCCCTCCAGCGACGGAAAACTGGCGAAAGAGAGGAGTAAGACGAGCGTCGAGGATCCCTGACGATCGAGTGAAAAAGAGTCGACGCGGAGGGGTCCGTTTGTTTGTTCGTCGATAACGAACGGCCGCTCGCTAGCTACGAGCCAGATAACGTCGCGCGTGGAGCTCGTGAGGTGCGCGAGGGGAGCAACAGAGGTGTCCATGTTCTCTTCGCCCTTCCCCCGCCCCCGAATCGACAACCACGTTAGCCATCGTTGTCGACGCCATTTTGCAACGGTCACGGCGTCGCGACGCGTCGGTAGGGTGCTACACGGTGATTCATTCGCATCGTAGTTCCCACTGGTTATCGCTCCATCGAAAAATTACATCGACCCTCGACCCTCGACCCTCACTCGTCGAGGCGTCGAGGCGTTCGAGCCTCGAGGGGAAAAGGTGGAACGAACGGGTTCTCGCCTACTCCGCGTACCCCAGCGAACGATTCGCCGATGTACCCGCGATCCGAAACCGCCGACGAATCCGAGCGAGTCGCACCGCGCCCCGTCCTATCGCGCGTTACACTTTTCTCGGGTGACGCGCGTTTCTCTCGCATTTTCGTGGTCACCGAAACCGTACGAATTCTTGCTCGCAGGCAACGACCGTACGTACGTACCCCTTGCGTCACCGAGGAGCTTGCTCTGATTCATCTTTGCAAACGAAGCGTCATCGAGGAGTAACCGGACGAGAGCGCGCGTCCGTTGCTCGTTCGGAGGTACGACGATTTGCGAAGGACGGCGAAACGGAAGTAAAATTCGCGTCGCAACGACCGTGCCGGTTGCGAAGAGCGTACCGATAGATTCGAGCAACGAAACCGAACGCGAATCGACCACCCGACGAAAAGAAGAAGAAGCTACCGCGACGAGACCGTTTCCGATTCGATTCGATTCGATCCCATTCGATTCCATTCGATTCGATTCGACGATACCGTTATCTAGGATGAAATCGAAAAATTAATTGTTTATCAAAGAACGAAGGAAATACGGATTGCTTTGCGCGCTGCGTCGTCGATAACGAACGATAACGAGTCGATACAGAGTCATCCTAACCACTCGTAGCCGTTCGGACGATACGCGAACGTGGCAGGGCGCGGTGCGGTGCGAAGCGGGTAGCGCTCGGACTAGCAGGGACTAGCAGGGACTAGCAGGGACGAGGAGGGACGAGAAGGGGCGAACCAGGGCAGGGCGGGGCGGGGCGGGGTGAGAAGAGCGGATCGCTTTGGAGACCCGATGAAAAACGGACAAATATCGAAATTACGTTCCTGCAGGAAACTTTCATCCGTGGTTCGAAGGAAAGATGAAAAGAAGAAAAGAAAAAAAGAGGACAAGAGCGAGAGAGAGGGAGACGCGACAACCTCGAGATTTGAAAAAGAGATTCCAAGATTCCAAGATTCCAAGATTCCGAAATCCCGAATCTCTGTTGACGATGCGAACGGAGCACGTTGCTGGTTCGCGATAAGATGAAAAGGCCGACCGTTTCGGGCGAATATCGTGGCGGTGTAATCGGTGAACCGTAAACGTCACGTCCGCGCGCGGCCACCGCACCGGTTAGGAGGTCGGTCGTGTTGGCTGTGAGAGGCATACCGTTGTCAAAATAAACGGCACTATCGCGATTTATCTCGTTTCCCATGATAATAAGAGATAAAACTGCATCCTTACATTAGCTAGTATATCAGCTAAAATGATAATTTCAGTCGTCGGGTCCGCCAGGAACGCGTAGGGCCGTTCTTCTGGTTTCGCGATCGAGTTTCGCCCCGACGAAGGCAACAAAGGTGTCGTCGGAATCGAGTCGGTGCGGCGGTGAGTTCGTTTCTCTCTCGATCGATCGAGACGACGCGGGTGATGTTCGGTGCGCGACGATGATTCGAGGCGAATCAGCGGAACGGACGAAACACCGACACCGAGCGAACCGAGCGAACCGCGCGACCTGCACCTGCTCCGCACCCTTTCTCGGACGTTGCTCGGACCGTTGTTGCTCCAACATTTCGTTCGCGCTGTCGCGAATTAGGAAATTTCCATCGATTCGACAACGGTGCGTTTCATCGACGGAGACGGAGCCAATCGACAGAGAATCGTTGGAATCCGTGGAGAAAGACGGGGAGGACCGATCCGTCGACGAAATCGTGCTCCTGGCAGGTAACCCGTCGGGTTTCGCCGTTACCGAGTCACCTGAAATATCGCGCTGCTTCTCGCCGATTCTACCGTTCGAGTCCGCGAAACGCGAATCTTCGGAGGAACCGCCGCCGCTGCGTCGATCGGCGTCGCGCGCCAAGGGTTGCGTCACGGCTAAATGGAATCGCGGACGCGGCGAGGTCATTTTCTTTATCAGTCGAGTAGGAAATCCTTATCGGCGACAGTGAAAATCCCCGAGACGCTGGTACGCGTGTAGGTGAGAGCGTAGGTGCGCCTCGACGAGAACGTGTGCGCGAGAGCGTACGTGATCGCGTTCGTAGGCCTTCGAGCGCTATCGTTGTCCCATCGACCGTCGACCGCCGACCGTCGCGACCGCCAACCATCGCGGAGAAAACGAAATTTTTTCGGCTTAGCGGCAGGTAGGCGCGCAGGGGATCGCGCTCGCCCTATCTATCGTCGCGAGAGCTTCGGGTCGAGAGTCCGCGAGAGTCGAGGGGATGACGTTCGTCCATGTGTGCTGGCGCGGGTGCGTCCAGCTCGCAAACTCGCCTTACGCAATCTTCTCCGAAACATTTTCCGCGTAATTCTCCGCAATCGAATTCTCGTCGCTTCTCCTCTCGACCGTTCGTCCGTCGATCCTCGACGCCTCTTGAACGAACATGGTGAAATCCCCTTGACAAATGCATGGGCATCGATGGATGGACGTTTCGTATAAATAAAATGACGCGATCGCGTCGAATTCCGTCGAATCTTATGAAAAATGGAAAGATTTGGGAAACGGGACGCGATCCTTCGACCCGGGCCAGGCCGGGCCAGGCCGGGCCAGGCCGAGCCGCCAACCGCGTGCCGCGAGACCCGAATAATTAGCTTGCGTCGCGGCAAACAGTATTATCGTCGGTGCCCGATGATATTATTCCATTATCTTACGGCGACTATGTGCTTAACGATTAATAAAATATCTGCGCTGCCGGAGTATCTCTCCTCGATATCGAATAGTTTCGTGCCAGACATCGTCGAGACCATCGATCCGTTTCCACCTGGTGAACCGAGGACCGAAAGTGTGAACGCGAACGTGAACGTGAACGTGAACGTGAGAACGTGAGAACGCGAACGCGCGATCGCAAACGGAAATTTCAACGAGATCATCCAAGATACAGTGTTGCCAAGCCGTTTTCAAAACTTCTCGAGCCTCCGGGGAATCGCGGAAAAGGCTTAAACGCGAAAGAAAAGCGCACGATCGAAGCGAATCGAAGAAGCGAGACGAGACGAGACGAGACGAGACGAGACGAGACGAGACGAGACGAACGAACGTACCACCGATGGCTCGCCGCGAAGCGAACGCGTCCAAGTGTTTGCGCGCGACCGGAAAACGCGCGCGCAAGGACGAATAAACGGAATAAGCGATCGTGGATCGACCAAGACGAATCCACAAGTGTCGTCGACCGAATCGAACGTAAAACACAAGTGTTTCGTTTCGGCGGTCCGCGCGCTACCGGGCGAACGGGTTACGTTTTACATCTTTCCAAATACTGCGCTACCCGTACCGTCTCGTCTCGCCTCGTCTCGCCCCGTCACGTCTCGTCTCGTCTCGTCTCGTCTCGTCTCTCGCCTCGCGCCACGCATCGTTTCGTTGTTTCTTCGTACGTTGCCACTCTCTTTTTTCTCTTCATTTGGTTATCAATTTTTTCGCGTTTTTTACGTTTCATAATTTTTCCGCTGTTCCACGACATCGATTTCGCGTTCGCGATCGTCGTTCGGCCAAATTCGTACGCGCATTCTTCGCAATTTCATCCGAATCGTCCGCGTTATCAGTTTTTCAATTTCTCCCCTCTCTCCTCCGCCCCTCTTCTCTTAATGTTTGCGCGCGCGTGTGTTTGTCTGGTCGTCTGTATTCGTATCCGTATCTGTTTCTGTATCTGTATTTGTATCTGTATCTGTATCTGTATCTGTATCTGTATCTGTATCTGTATCTGAATCTGAATCTGTATCGCGCTTTGCTCGCTCGTTGAATTTTTCTAATACAATAATTGCGCCGATAGCGTTTCGCGGTTCGTCGTTCGCGGTCGTTTGGAATATCGGTGCACGGACGAACGCGAGAGCGAAACACCGACGGATCGGCGGAAAAGGAAAGAGAAAGAGAAAGAGAAAGAGAAAGGCAAGCCGGTAATAACGAAAAATCGAGACTCACCGTAGCTGAAGACCGAAGAGAAGACTCTTCGGTGGGAGCGAGCAACCCCTCTGATATTGGACGACGAGCGGGATTCGTACCGCGTCGACGGTCAACGGTCGACTCGCGAGAGCTGCGCGAGTTGCGTTACGATTCGACAGAGTACTCGAAGGTGGCAAGACGCTACGCGGCTTGACACAGGTGCGCTGCCAAGGTGTGTCGACGATTCGGAACGGTTGCCGCTTGCTGGCTGCTGGCTGCTGGCTGCTGGCTGCTGGCTGCCGCTCGACGTCCGACGCTTGCCGCCTGCCGCCTGGTAGCGTCGCACCGAAGCTTCGATTCCGCCACGGTCGCAGTCGCGATCGCTGTCGAGTCGAGAGACCCCGTCAAATATTGACCGACCACGATTAGAAGAGCGACGCGCGTACGAGCGACGAGCGACGAGCGACGAGCGGCGATCGACGATCGACGAACCAGATCGCGTCGCTCGGTGTTCTCTCTGTTCGCCGGTCGCCATCTTGGTACCGTGCGCGCTGTCGCGATCAACCCAAATACCTGCTCACCCCTCCCCGACGATGGGGTAACTACCCTCCTCCCGACAAACCCGTCGCGACTTTCGGCCAATCCTCGTCCCTTCGCCTCCCACCCTTTTGCTCGGCAGCGTTGGCTGGTGCTGCTCCCTCCTTCGCTTCCCGCCGCATCCATACCCCGTTATCTTTGCTCTCGCTCGCGTTTCCCTCCGCGTCAAAAACGGAGAAGGAGACTCGGGATTTATTGCTCCGTCTCGGCAAGGTATTTTCCCGAGAACGGAGAACCGTCACCGACTCGGCAAGAACGGTTTACTTTTCTCCGTGGCGAACGAGATATACGTCCGTAAGTAGGTGTACTCGTACACGGAGCGCGCGCGCCTCGCCTTATCGTCGAAAACAGCGGGAGAAGAACCAAGCTCGACTCGAAAGCACAGGGTGTCGTCATACTTGCAGAGCACACACGGGATTCCACCGATAAGACGGTCAGGCGAGACACGGTCGTAACAACTGCGACAACGGTAACAACGGTAACAACGGTAACAACGGTAACAACGGAAACGACGCTAACGAGGACGAAACGAGGGGTCGTGGCGAGATCCCGTGTTCGCGTCGCGTCGCTCGTTCTTTCCCCTTTTCGAGAAAGAGAGAGAGAGAGAGAGAGAGAGAGAGAGAGAGAGAGAGAGAGAGAAAGAGGACCGTTCACGGTAGCGTATCCCGACAAAGGGGTGGCGCTCGAATATCCACCTAACCCCAACCGACTACGCCAATGTCCGCGTTCCTCGCCAGTCCCAACCTTTGACAGAGATCGAGCGAGATTAACCGAGAGATATCGCGTTATCGCCGAATATACACAGAGTTCAAGTTCTTCTGACCGTGCACGGATTTCTCTTCGCCGGCTGGTCAGCTTCGTCCCTTCTTTGCGTATTTGCCGTGTTCTCGTCGGCTTTTCGCTCGAGTTCGCTTCGAACCCTTTTCACCGCGTTTCCGTCGCTGCTGTCTCGATGCTCGCGCGTCCTTCGAATTTTCATTAAATATCCCTTTTTATTTAAAAATAACCGATTCGACGATACAATTCGCTCGACGAATGCGCAAAAGCGTTCGTCTCGGCGCCGTCTTTGCTTCGGGTCGCGTCGCATCGCATCCAGTCTGACAACGTGGTTGTTTCCGCCGATTCGAACGCGATACAATAGCCTCGACGCGTCCTAACCGCGCGTGCCCGTTCCTCGGTGGATCGGAAACCGCGACGCTCAACGCGCAACGCGATTCCGCACAGACGGTAAATGTAATAATTTTTCAAGCATACCAGCTTACCGAACTAATTACGCTTAAAATTTACGTTGAATATCTAGTTTCTTCATCGTATATTTACAAAAAAAATATGGAGCGCGCATCGTTTTCACGGCGCGGGTGGATCGTCGCGACGATTAAACGGTTCGTCGAGGTAAGACCGCGGGTGGACATCGGCCAGGTCCGACGTTTCGAAAGAAATTCAACGCAATCGCAAGCTCGACGAGCACGCTCTTCGGATTATTCCGCGCGAAGGATAGATTTCGTACGCGAAAACGGCCAAGCGCGCGCCATCGCGTTATTTACAACGAGTCTTTCAAATTTTTACAAGTTCGTTCGCCTTCGATCGACGACGCGATCGTCTTCTTGGAAGCGCGCGAATTTTTCGATCCGTTCCATCACAATTTCTGCTCGAATTTCTTGGAGCGTTCGAAACGAGACTCGGTAACGTTTCGAACGTTTCGCTTTGAAAGAAAAACGGACGAAATCCAACGCGATTCGATTCGTTTTAGATTGATTGTTCGATCGTGTACGCGTATTGTACACGTATTGTACCTCGAGATTGTCCTACGGATAACCGGTTTGCAAACGATTCGTTCGTCCTACCGGAGAGTCTCTCGTTCTCGACTACGCGTCGTTGCACGCTCGACGACTGCTCCTCGAAATTGATGGTCGTCCTCGCCTACGTTCGCGGCCGCGTCGTTCGCACGGATCACGCTATTTACAAAGTTGAACGAAAAACGTTCGGAGATGTACTCGCGGAATACGTCTTTCTTTGGTTGCAGTTTCGTTGGCGTCTTCTTTCGTTCTCTCGCGTTCGCGTTCGCGTTCGCTTTCATTAGCTTTCGATCGCCTTCGATGCTTCGAAAAACATGCGAAGCAAGAGCGAGGACGGTGAGACAAGGTCGAGACCGAACACGCGATTAAAAATGAAATAAAGTCAGTTCCTTGCTCCGGATTTCGCGCAGCAGAGTCCTCGCGAAAAACAACCCTTAGGAGGATATGGAGACTACCGTCGGTCTGTCCAGATGACCGTTGTCGATGATCATTTTCGCCGCTGCTGCGGTGGGCGAAGAATTTTCAAGAGTAACGATATGAGGAGTAGCTAGTTGGTGATGATCCGGCGATCGATTCGCGCAGGGCGACGGACACTCGACTTTCGGCGAATGCGTCTCGAGAAGTTGTTGATGTTGATGCTGTTGTTGCTGATGCTGCGGTTGCTGCTGTTGCTGTTGTTGCTGCTGCTGAGAAGCTATTATATCGTAGTACATTCCGGGAGTTGCCGGTTGGTACGTAACGATTCTAGCGGACGGTTGTGGACTACCGTAGAGCGTGCCACCGTAGGAAACTTGAGGTACTCCGGCATGGCCCATCCGCAAGTCACCGTACGTATCTGTCAACGATAAACGTGAAATCGTTAAATCGTTGAATCGTTGAATCGTGAAATCGTGTGATCGTTGAATCGTGTAATCGTTAAATCGTTAAATCGTTAAATCGTTAAATCGTTAAATCGTTAAATTGTTAAATCGTTAAATCATAAACTCGTGAATCGCGACGTTGGTTCCGCGTCCATCGAAACGCGCGCGCTCGCGACCAAAACGTACCTGGTTCCATTTTTAAGCTATTGTTGTTGTTGTTGTTGTTGTTGTTATTGTTGTTGTTGTTGTTGGTACTATTGTTGTTGTTATTGCTATTATTGTTGTTTGCGCAGGGAGGAACAGAGCCCGAAAGCGGTGTATCCGTGGACTTCATGCCACCCTTTGGCTTTCTCTTTCGCGTCTGAATGGTGTCCTTCTTCATGTTAGGAGGTCTAGTTACGCCATGCAATTTGTAATATAGACCGCAAGCGTTACAAACCGGTTCGCCCATGGTATTGCGTCGCCAAAGCGACGTTACCGTTGATTGACAGTTGCTGCAGACAGTGCCGACGCGTCTCGAAGCCGACTGTGAAAATACCAAATTCTTTGAAAACGGGTGTCGCTGCGCTTTCCACGTCATAGCAATTTACGGCGTGGCGGAGAAAGAAACAGAGACAGAGGAGACAAAGAAGAGACAAAAAGAAAGAAAAAGACGCGTACACATACATGCACGCACGCACGCACGTTTAAGCGCATAAATGCATACACACGCGCACGCTTACGTAGAGAGAAGGGGGGAGGAAGAGGAGAGAGATAGAGAGAGAGAGAGAAAGAAGAAAAAGAAGTAGAAAGAACATGCAAGAATAAAGGATCAAATTAGGAAGAAGAACATCGAACAACGCAAGAACGGGCAGGAGAAAACTTATTCGCTAAGCAAAGAGTCAAGTTGGAAGATTTCGTTCGCACAGTACGTCTCGAACAAAATCACGGTAGCCTGTAACGCACCGTTTCCATCGTTAAATCGCAACGCGATCGATTCTGGCAAATTATATTTGTTCGCAGGCTATGCATGATTTCGAAAAGGAAATCCTGACCGTACCATGGGTATAGTGGCACCTTGGAGTTACGACAAACGTTCTAGAAGAAGTTGCCGTCACGAATTAGTCGACGATGAGAAACGCGCGTCGTTGGTCTACTCTGAGTTTTCGGGAAATGTGTTGCGGGAAACGACGAAAGATGGATTAAAGAAGGAACCACGATATGATCGAGTTACAGGTAAACGAGTATCGACAACGAATCGACAATGATGGCGCGTCAAGACTCGAGGACTGTCTCGAAAGAATCAGAAAAGGAAACAATTGGACACAGGGGTGATCAAAAGGGTAAAGAAAAAGAGTACGAGAGAAGAGAGAGAGAGAGAGAGAGAGAGTGAGTGAGTGAGTGAGTGAGTGAGAGAGAGAGAGCGGGAGAGAGA
>CM052087.1:14799978-14818190 GCA_028453745.1 Agapostemon virescens
AGAGAGAGAGAGAGAGAGAGAGAGAGAGAGAGAGAGAGAGAGAGAGAGAGAGAATGATAATGAGCAGAGTTGGGGGGAAACACCTACCAAACGGCGGCTCGTTTTCTCCTCGAAGGCGCGACGGGCGCCACTATACCCACAGAAGCCTTTGTAGAAATCGCCCTGGTCCGCCACTGAAACAGAGACAGGATGCCAAACGTTAGGGGTGTTCCCATTGCTTTGACACTCGTATTTACGTGTGCGCGCGCGGTTCACGTCGATTGGCTTGTCTTTCGATCGAATGCACGCACGCGCGCGATTCGGCACTCCGGGCCAATCGAAAAGGTCGTTGCGACACGATTTTTGCATTTGACGCGACCAACGCGAAAGAACGCGGGACGACGCGAGTGCAAGGCAGGCGCGCACAACCAAACGATTGTAACGGCCAATCGACGAATTTTGCAAGTTGGGCGACGGGCAACGGGCAACGGGCAACGGGCGAAGGGCAATGGGTATAGGGCAAAGGGCAAAGGGCGAATTTCCACACAGGCTCCTGTATCGCGTAGCGTGTCTCGACACCGTTCGGTTCGATGTTTCTCCTTGGAAAAGCTCGAGAAAAGATGCCGCAAAGCTTACAAGCCGTTCCGAGGAAGGAAGAAAAGGACTTTGGAAAGCAGCGTAGACTCGCCGCAAAACGAAGGACGCGCGGTTGATCGCTCGCGCGACCATTCCGCTTCCTTCCTTTCTTACCAATCGACGCGGCTGCTTGACCAAGGGCCGATTCATGCCGTTCATCTTGTTGTAGAGACCGCATGCGTTGCAGAGGTAATGGCCGGTGCCGTCCCGTCGCCACAGTGGTGTAGAAACTGCGCCGCAATTCACGCACTCGCGGCCATCCGTAAAGTATTCCGTCCCGATGTTGTGCACTGTGCACGGTTTCGTATACTTTCAAACATGCCTGGATTTCCAGTCTTTTCGGCAGGGACAAATTCGACGGGAACGCCGCGGGACGAGGAGAAACAAACAGAGAGGAGGAGGCTCGAAGGAGGCTCGAAGGAACCTCGAAGGAAGCTCGAAGAGGTGTGTATGGAAAAACTGGGGACGATCGAGAACGAGCACGCGTAAAACGAACGGAAGGAACGGAAGGAACGGAAGGCGTACCGGATACGCGTGTGTACTTTTTACGGGACCAATAGGGAGGAGTGGACGCGAGACAAACTGGTAAAACGCAGTCTTTCGAAAGTCGAAAGTCGAAACGGACGTCTCGGCCGCTTATCGTTTCGTTCGCGCAACCTTCTCGCGAGGCAGCGTCCGTCGTCGAGGAGGCTTTACTCGCGCGCGCGTCCGCCGAGGCATGCCGATACGAGGCGCGAAAGAGGCGACGACGAACCTCGAGCAGAACCGTTGTCGCGTCGCGGAGGTATTCCCCGCAGGCTACGGAAAGGCGGAGCAGCTCGAAAAATCGATCGACGGTTTCGCTTTCGGTAGTTTTCCGACGATCGTTGGTCGCTCTCCGACCATGCGTTTGCGGGAACTTTCGACGAGTTCTCTTCGTACGCCCCTAGTCGGAGCAGGAAGGACGCGGCAAACGCGGCAAACGCGGGAAACGCGACAGAGGATGTAGAGGGACACGACGTTATCGGAATTTCCGGAGTCCGACGATAACGATAGCCAGCTCGTGAACCTCGCGTACGCAAACACCGGACTGGCAATGAAAATGGAAATGGGAACGTTACCGTTTTCTCGACGTGCGCGATTTCCGACGGTAGCCTCGTCGCATCGCTCGGCTCGACGATCGGGGTCGACGCCGACGAGAAATACGCGTGCTTTGGTCTCGCGTTACTCGCTGGCGAACAAGCAGCAGGCAGGCAGACAGGCAGGCAGGCAGGCAGGCAGGCAAGCAGGCAGGCGGACACGACGCGAATCGAAACAGAACGACCAAGAGAGGACAAGACGAAAGAGGAGAAGAAAGAAAAGACGAAGAGAGGTCGGTGTACAGCGGTTGCGCATCCGGCAGAAACATGGCTGGGAGAGGCAATCGGATATCGCGTATAAGAAGCAAGCAACGGAGTAGCTGACGGCAGCCACGGTTTAGCGAACGTTATCCATTGGATGGATTCAAAACCAAAGAAACGAGTAGTGGTAGTAACAGTAGCAGCAGCAGCAGCAGCAGTAGCAGCAGTAGTAGTAGTAGTAGAAGTAGTAGTAATAATTGTTCGTTTCGAAAAGCAACGGGGCAGACGAACGAGACGCCAACGACCGGAAAGACGTCGCGCGAGCCGCCGCCGCCGCCGCGCACGCAAACATTCGTACACCATACGAGATGCATCGGCGAAAACGATGGGACTGTTCGTAACCGAATATTCAGCCGACGACGTCCGAGACACCTCCGAGGAATATGACGAAGCGACGAACAATGAGAATAGGAGAGTCGAATTACTCGGTCGGAGGCAGGAGGAACGAAGCGGGACGTACAAAGACGAGGGGTCGAACTTGGAACTCGCAACTCGCAACTCGCATCGCGTCGAGTCGCGACGGTAAAAGATGCGAGGAGGGAGAGACTCGACGCGTACGAGAGAGACCGAGTTACGAAGAATGTCGGCACGCGGGCGGACGCAGGGTAACGGCGGGACCGAGGGACCGAGGGACCGAGGGACCGAGGGACAGAGGTAAGGACGAAGACGGAAACGGAGACGGAGACAGAGACGGAGACGCGCCGAGCCAAAGCAGAGGGAAAGAGACCGTTGGAAAGCAAAGAGGACGAAAGTAGATAGGAAAGGACAGAGGAGAACGCGGTCCTACGATAAGAAAGATCGCGGTACGAAGCGAGAAGAAGAAAAGGTCATGGGATAAAAGAGAGTCGTGCGAAAGTGGAACGACGCGGACGATACGCGGACGATACGCGGACGATACGCGGACGATACGCGGCAATCCGGGATGATCCCGAACGCCGAAAACCACCTTCGAAAATCTCGTGAAATTCGAGAAACGAAACGACGCCGGTCCTCCTGTTCGACGACGCCCGATATCTTTGCCAGAGTCCGAATCACGATGGAAATGAAAATGGATGAAACTCGACGCGCGCATAAAAAACTGTTTGGCCGTACAAGAGTCGGGACACGCGCAACGGCCACTCGAAACGACGACGATGCGTCGAGAGACGCGTACTCGGCATACCACCCTGTGGTCGCCGTCCGTTTCGTCTCTCTCGTCTCGACTTTTGGCTGTTGGCTGGCTCTCGCCTCTCTCGGTGGCCCTCGACCGTCCAAGAAACCGATCGAGAAACGTGGAAAACGTGGAAAACGTGGAAACCGCGGACACCCGCTGCGTTCGCGACAGATTCACCGCCGACGAACGTTTCCGACGGACCGACGAGACGTCCGTCGATGCGACGGCGCGGCTCCGGTCCGAAGTTGCGGGCCATCCAACTTCCGGGACATCGGGTTCTCGCGTCTCGTTTCGCGCTCGACGCCGATCGCGAAAAACGGTCGTCGTTGACTCTGCATCCTTGGAGCAAAAGCACCGCGATTTATCCTCCCATCTACGAGATACGCGACGATCGACTGAATTTCGCGCGCTTCCAAAACGATCCGATACGTCGAGATAGCTTGCTATCGTTTCCCGTATATCGCGCGTAGACAAAACTAGATTAGAAACGTGCATTGTCTAGGTCAGTGATCGCGAACATCGATGCTTCTATTCGTTCGACGATACCGTACGATCGGAGAACGGTGCACGACGCGACGATTGCTCCTGGACAGCGTTTTTCCTGGCAATCGGTACGGTCGTGCATCGGCTATGGACGATACGCGAGAAGCTTCTACCCAGTCTACCAGTTTTCTCTCTCTCTCTCTCTCTCTCTCTCTCTCTCTCTCTCTCGGTTCCGGCATACCCTGTGACCGATTCGACGAGTTTCACGAGCGACCCGGCAAGAAGAAATCGATCGAAAGTAATCCTTTACTCGTTGTTTACGATCCGTGCAACACGATCCGACGGTCTTCGTTCGCGATCGCGTTTCTTCGAATCGTTTAGGATTTATCGCGTTTCGAAGGACCGAGGGTTCGCGTCCGTAAGGCGAGACGAATCGTACCCCGAGTGCGCGCGGTTGGAAGCGGCGCCGCGCCGCACCGTACCGCTCCGCTTCGTTTCATTTCGTTTCGTTTCGAACGTATCGAAAGCAAGGCGCGCGCGAGACCGACGGAAGGGAGACGAGACGAAATACGACGACGATTAAGGAGAACGACAAGGGATACAGGAGAGAGAGCGCGACATCGAGGAGATCTGGCCCGCGCGGATCGCGATCCAAGAGGAATAAAATCGCGTCGATACTTACTGCCGCCAAGACTGGCCGAAGCGGAGAGCTGGTGCTGAGTCGGAGTCGAAGGCGAATTGACGGATTGTCGCCTGGAGGGTGCGGCGTACTGCGTCGTCAGAGAATCGTTGGTGGAAGCGTAGTTCCAAGTGGAAGCAGCGTCCACGGCGGTTCCGACGCCCCCGCCGCTGCTTTGCTGCGTCGGGTAAGACGGGCTGTATCCTCGCAGACTCGGTCTACCGCAAAACGGTTGCGAGAACCCTGGTAGGCTCTGATGAGTCGTAACGACGCCGGACGACTTTCCGCTGCCGGTGTAATCCTCCGAGAGTCCGGATATGCCCGCGGACAGAGCTATCGTTTCAAACGTTCTCGATATCGTGTGTCCATCGATTCCCCGTCGCGGGCGATCGCGCTCCGGGATCGAAAGATAGCAAACCCGTCTTTCCGCGTTTCGCGTGCCGACCAAATTCTACCAGAGCAAACTCGAATTTCCATGGGAGAAAATCGTGGCACGAGCTCGATATCCGTGCTTCTCGCCGTTGCGAGCGTCGGACGCGCACGAGAGCTATCGCGGCCGCGCGCGTTCGACGCATCGAAACCGAGCGACGGAAACAGCGAAATCGATGTCGTTGACAACGCGGTTCGAGAAAGTATCTAGCGAAACGACGGACAGTTTGAAACGGTGTTCGACCGGTTGAAATAATCCCAAAACGGCACAGCAAATGAAAATCCTGTACACGCGCGTGCTATCTTTTCGTCCCGGAGCGTACATCTTCCAGGCGGATAAATTCCATTACCTTGCGCGTTCCAAAGCTGCGAAGGCGAACCGGTCAAGTCCGTGGAGCTGCCTGTCATGTACGGAAGCGAGTAAGGGCCTCCGGTTCCTGCACCGCCGCCAGCCATCATCGTTCCAACGCCGGTCATCGTACGATACAACGGACTGAAACAATAAGACGACGGGCGTTATCGTCGGATCCGCGCGCGTTACCATGGCGCTCGGTCGAGCAACCGTTCTCGGCCGTCGACGGCCCGATTACGAGTAAACGCGAAATCACGGTCGAGAAACCGAGTCTCGACTCTTCTCGTCGCGTCTGGACTCGTCGCGACGGTTTTTTCGAGAGAAACACGCCTCCGGGTCGTGCCCGAGGGACTTTGAACGAGCGAACGAGCGAACGAGCGAACGTGCACGCGCTCGTAGAAAAGCAGACGCGCCGGCTAACGTTCCGCCGCGGGAGGCCGGAAACGGGAACCGTTCTTCGCGATTCATCGGTCCGTGAATGCGGGCGCGTGCCAAAACAGGACGTTTTTCGATGTTCCCTGCGAACACCGGTGACTACCGAGAACACGACTACTCCATTACCATTAGCATTACCGCCTTTCGATTACCGCTACCGTTACCATCGGCAGCGACGACGACCGCTGTGCCCGAGAACGATGGCGCGAGCCGTTTCAACTATGAATCTTTCAACAAGATTTCGAAGCGAAGCGATCGTTGAATCGGATTTCGCGAGAACGATGATCGTTTCCATTCGTCGACGCAACGTGGACGCGACGTGGACGCGACGTGGACGCGACGCGATCGTTGCGCAAGCCGGCGAACGCTAAAGCGGAGGCGCGCGTCGTGAATACGGGAATACGCGAATACGCGAATACGCGAATACGCGTTTTTCAAACTAACCTCCTCCGTTCCGCTCCGGCCTATCCCCGTCGCGTCGCGAGCATCGAGCATGCTTTTATCGCGACGATCGCGGAATAAAATCGCGAGCACGCCGCGAACGAAAACGATGGACGCGCGAGCGCGTCCTTGACGCTTCCAGCGACCGCGGCGGACACGTACGAATCGATCGGTACGTGCTCTCGAAACGCTCTCAGAAATTTCCCGGAACGACTTTGAACCGATGCGGTTCGAGAAACGACGTTCGTCGTAACCGAAACATCGATAACAAACGCGCGAAACCGACCTTCGCGTTCGCGGTTCGCGGTTCGCGGTTCGCGGGTCCGCGCTCGACGTTTAACGCTCGACGATCGATGGCGAAATATCGGAGAAGCCCGAGTTATTCGTTCCGAACGAAGACGATAAATCACGATCGATCGAAACGACAACGAATGCGCTCGTTACGATCTACTATCCACGATCCGTGGTCGACGACTCGATCGATCTGTATCCGCGAGAGTAACCTTTTCCTTCGTAGGCCGTTGACTTTACAGCAGACGGGAACGGTACCCGGATAAAGGTAGCACGCGTCGAACGTCCCTGCCGCCGTTTCGTCCGTCGGTCGTCCATCCATCCATACGAATAATTTCGTATAGTTCGAAACGCGTACGCGCCTTCGCGGGAGGAGAAAGATCCTTCTTCCGCGTCGGAGAACCCGTACGATCGCAAAGGGTTTCGTCTTTCTTCCAAGAACCTTATCGAGATATTCTCGATATCGTTGCAGCCAACGTTCGCTCGTAATCTCGATCGCACGAACCGTGCTATATATTCTTCGTCGCCGCTTTGCCCCGTAACCGCTGCACGCTCTCTCGTTTCTTTCGATTCGTTGCAACGCGCGCGCGCGCGCGAATCGCTAATAGCGTCGCGCTGTTTGTCGTTGATTCGGAAACCAATGCAAAGAGGAGGAGGAAACGGAAATTGTCGAGCGAGAAGCAACTGGTGGACGCGGTAGCGTTAAGCGTTAGCGAATAAAGGAAAAGGCGAAGAAGGAGAGGCGACCGAAAGGGAACGGGTACGTTCGGCAAAGTATGCAGATTTCGCGAAATACAATCCGAAACTCGGTGTCGACGGGGTTATAGCCCCCGCGCTACCGGACCGCCATCCGAATCTCCCGAGCCGATAAGCCGCTTCTCACGATAGGTGCGGAACGCCTCGAGATCCGCGCGATCCGAGGATGCGTCGCAATCGAATCCGTCCCGACAGCGATTCAAGCGAAACCATCGGAAACGCAACGGTGGTCGGCCGTCGTCGGTTCGCAACCATCGTTCGAGAAGCCGCGAAAACGCGAACGCGCGATGGAACGAGACCGCGTTCCTTTACCTTCGGACGTACCACGTTTACCGGCTAGGTTACCGCCAACGTTATCGGTTCTCCGTTTACTTCGCGTTGCTCGACGACGCGTTCGTTCGCCCCGGACTCGCCGAATCGAGATCTTCGAAACGAAAAAAGAGTTTGCACGCTTGGATCGGACCACAGCCGTCGAGACGCACCAAGAATCGTGGACAGGTTCTCGTTTTCGGACTCGCGTCGCTGCCGGACGCGCCGATCGGGCGATCAACCGATAATAGGAAATTGCAACGTCCCACGGCGAAGGCGTTGCTTGGATATAGAAACGACGGAGAACACTCACTGCATGCTGTCGCAAAGAGGCGATCCGGAAGCACCGATTCGTCGTCCGGTTTGGTTATCCCTGAGTCGCGTCGATCTTCCGTCTTTTCCAAACGCGCAGCACCTAATTGCACCGGTAGCCGCGCCAACCCCGTATCGCGATTCGAGCGCAAAGTTATTTCGCACGGTTACGCGGACAAACGAACGAACGAACGAACGAACGAACGAACGAACGAACGAACCAACCAACCAACCAACCAACCAACCGACAAATTAAAAATCGAAACCTCCCGAGAGAGCCGGGTGGTAGGCGTATCTATCGAGAACCGAAGAAATCTTCGAAAGGAAGAGAAGACGAGGGATCTCGAGGCCCGCGCGTTCGACGCAACCGTGACCGAACGGACGCGAACCGGGCGGAATATAATCCGACAGTGTGCACGAAACGTCCGAGCAAACGCGATCGTAGGACCTCGAACGTGTTCAGGATTTCCCCTACCGCGGCCGACTTCTCCCTTCCTTCGTTTCTTTTCTTTGCGCGCAACTGTCCCCTCTCGTCCGCCGCATCTTTTCCACCTCCCACCGTTGATCGTCACCGCGCGTACGAACATCTCTATGAAAGTGCAATACACATTTTTCTCGCGTACGCGCTCAGCGGTAATCGTTCGTTCCTCTCTCGATCAGGCAGCTTTCGATCGGGAACGATCGCTCGATTCTCTTTCGAAACGGTATCATTTTCGTTTTCTCTCCGTATCTTTCTTTCCCCGCTACTCGCGAATCGTCGTATCCGTTCGTTCGTCGTTCGTTTGTCGTTCGTTCGTCGTTCGTCCGTCGTTCGTCGAGCACAGCAACCACAAATACACTACCACGCCGAGAGCGCCGATGTCGTCTCTACTGATATTCTTGCTCCCCGATCTCCCGATCTTTATTCTATTATTACGTTTATTTTATTTTCATCATTATTATATATATATATACATTATTTTACCTCGAACAGAGAACGACAGAAAGCAACAACAGTCGTTCAACGATCATGGCGAACCGAAATCCGTTGCAGGCCTCTGTTAGGCAGGTTGGTTGGCTACGTGACGTCACGCGATACCAAAAGCTTCTTGGAACGCGACGAGTATATACGACGACCATTCCGCACTGTAAACCCTCGGATGATTCATGACAAAGTTCGCGTTAAAGAGCAGCGATTACGATTTACCCTCCCCATCTTTCTTTGTCCTTCTCTTTCTCTTCGACCATCGACAGGGCAACTGGACAAACGTAAACGCGAGACGATCAACGATGCGAGCGTTCGCGCCAACGAAAACAGAGCCCGGCGAATTGAAATCGAAACGAGCACGATCGTAGCAACGGCGCCAACCGGATAAAGACGAAAAGACCGAAAGATGTTTGGCACAGAGGAGAACGAACCGAGTACAAAAATAACTGAAAAATCATGATATCGCGAAAGGGGTTACGCGACGATCGTCGATCGACGACGACGACGACGACGACGACGACGTCGACGACGTTTTGCGTCACCTAATCGCTCTTCGCCAGGAGATAAATGTTCCGCGAAAAAAAGAGGGCCGAACGCTGAATGGTCCTCCGCGCTCGAACATCGGATATCGAATTCGGAGGTCGTGGCCTCCGCGTCCGCGTTCGCGTTCTCTACCGCCGCCCGTTGCGTACGCGTATCGCTTCGTTTTCTCACAGTTGGTAGGATAACGCCAACAAAAAACCAACTCTATCGGTCAATACACTCTTATCGCGGTCTTGGCTCGGTCGCGTACCAACGAATAGTTTCAAGCGCGAATCGATCGAGCAACGGATACCGAAAAACGGTAGACGGTCTTAGAGAGAAAGAGAGAAGCAGCTCGGGGGGGGGGGAGGGGAGGGGAGGGGAGGGGAGGGGAGGGAGGGAGAGAAAGGGGAGGCACAGAGAACGAGCGAGAGGAAAAGACCCTGCAACCGCGAGTCGCGATTCGATAGCACAAAACCGAAATGGTGCGAAAATTAGTATTCGGTTTCGCGAGAGCAAGAGTAGTCTCACCGCGTTTTTTCTCCATCGTCGGTTTGATTTTATCTTGGGTTCTGTGTAACGCGAAGCGTAGAGACGCGTACGAGCATCCATCGAGCCAACGCGCGAATACTAACCGTTCAACCGTTCAACCGTTCAACCGTTCGATCGTTGTCGACGTCGTCGAGCTTTTCGCGTTTGGCGATCGAGGGAAATTTTGCGGAAAGAACCTACCGACAAACGCGTCGACCGACTCACCTGGAAAGCGGTCCGCTGGGCGAATGCGGCGTCGACGGTCCTTGATCGTGTTCTTGATGGTGATGAGACGCGGCGGCCGTTTGATGGGCGTAAATCGTCTCCATGTAAAGTTGATCGGACACTCGGTCGGCTTCCTGAACCAAACCGTGATTCGCTTGAACGGAAGACGGTGGCTGCATAACTGTCAAATGAGGATAGGATTGTCTGGCTGGCTCGTTCGGACTGTAACCGCCGTCCGCGTGTCCTTGATGATGCGGCGACGAGAGTCCTTGATCGTCGTGCGGACTCCGACTGGAACTCGGCGAGCTACCGGTACGCAAAGTGGGCGATCCGTTACCTCCTCCGCCTCCTCCACCACCACCGACACCACCACCACCACCACCACCACTACCGCCTCCGTTGCCGACGCCGACGCCGACACCGAGACCGACGCCGATGCCGACACCGACGCCGACGCCGACGCCAACGTCACCGCCGTTACTACCACTGCCTCCGTTTCCACTGCCACCGCTGCTGCAGCCGCTGTTGCTGCCGCCGCCGCCGCCGCTGCCTCCGCCTCCTCCTGTTCCTGCCGTTCCACTACCACTTCCTCCAACTCCACCTCCTCCTCCTCCTCCTCCTCCTCCTCCTCGTATCTGATGCTGAAGGTATCCATCGTCGGTCAAAACTTCTTCCAAGTGATGATGATGGTGTTGCGTCTGTGGTTGGTGGTGATGGTGTTGTTGATGATGTTGTTGCTGTTGCTGCTGCTGCTGCTGCTGTTGTTGATGATGATGGTGATGGTGATGATTATGATGATCCGACGCTCCAATTTCATTGCTCGCGTTGGCACCGCTCGACGCGTTCAAAGGGAACATTACTCCCACAGTAAAATCACCCCTATCGCCTCGCATGGCTGTTGCGATTCCTTCGACCCTTTCCTCGTCCTCGTGATCTATATCGTGCCGATGTTGTTGTTGTTGGTGTTGTTGTTGTTGTCGTCGTTGCTGTTGCTGTTCCACCTTAACTTGAAGGGGTTGCGATTGCGATTGCGATTGCGATTGCGATTGCGATTGCGACGGTGACTGCGACACTTGCTCGTCCGAGCTACGATGACTCGACGAAGAAAGCGCGGTACGTTGGGACGTGTCCGTCTGCGAATGATGATGGTGCTGATGGTGGTGGCGGTGATGGTGGTGGTGGTGATGGTGGGGGTGAGGATGGGGGTGGGGGTGAGGGTGAGGGTGGTGGTGGTGGTGTTGGTCCGTCGCGGTTGGCGCGAGCGTTTCGGCACCGTAACGATTCATCGTCGAGCGAAGCGCGTGACTGTCGTACCGATTTCCCTGCGACAGCGCAGAGACTCTCGCCCGCTTTGCCGGTTATCCCCTCTCTCTCGCTCGAACCTTTGCTTCTCTCGCCCTTGGCTCGACGAATTGCAGCCGCGCGGCTGCTGCTCTTCATGCTAGTAACCGGCGACGGCGGTGGTGGTGGTGGTGGTGGTGGTGGTGCTGTGGTGGTGGTAGCGGTGGTGGTGGACGAGCTCTCGACGACCATGGCAGCGGCGGCGGCGACGGCGACGGCGGCGGCGGTGGCGGCGGCAGCAGGGGCAGCAGCGGCAGTGGTGGTGGTAGTGGTGTCGCTGCTGTTGTCGTCGAAACCGCTCCTCCCGTCGATCGCGATCGCGGAGAGTTCTGAACGCGCATTGCCGTTTTCATAACCGTTCGATCCTCGACAACCCGTTCGCGAGAGACGCGACGATTCGTAAAAATGAACGCGCAGGCAGGGATCGCGAAGTCGGACTCGCGTCGCGTTTCACGAGTTTATTGGATTTGCCGGCAAGAGCGAGATTTATTCAACGACTCGACGACTCGACGACTCGACGTTACGGGAGGTCGAGAACAAACGATCGTGGTACGGTTGTTCTCGCCGTTCCCAAGGGTCGGGCGGTTCGAACGACTCGTGGTCGATCGAAATCGGATCGCGTGGAACGCTCGTATCGCGATCGGGATCGACGGAAGCGGCGAAAGAGGCAACAGCCGCCGCTTCTGCGTCGCTGGCCTCTACGATCGCGCCATTTTCAATATCCTGCAGTCCCGCCTCCAGCACGCCCACGTTGTCCCCGCCTTCCGCGGTTCCATGCTTTTCGTATGCTAGCTGCCGTCGCGCGGTGGTGGCCGTTGCTGCTCGAACAGCACCGTTCTCGTCACCGAGCCTGGCAACCTTGGCTTCGGGGAATCGGGGCTTCGGTCCTGTTCGAAATAATCTCACGGAATTCGCTCTCGTTCCTCCTTGTTCCCTAAGATCGCCGCGAATACGCAGTTTCGGTCCTTTGGATCGCGTATACGCGTACACCGATGAAATTGTTACGCAGCGAATCGTTGGCCGTTCGTTTACGTTCGAGCGAGCAAACGATAACGAACGACGCGACGCGTTAGCGCGTTCGCGCGTTCGTCGCCGATTCGAAAACGGTATTATTTTTCGGAGCAACTTTCTTGTCGTCGACCACCCTCGTCGAGCAGTTGTCGTTCGCGTCGATATTTTCGCCAACATCTAGCGCGAACGATGGGAAGAAGCACTGTTGCCAGTCGGTGCGTTACGAAAATAACTGGTCGTCGTTATCTGTTGCTCGTCGCCAGTCGCGCGCGTTTGCGGATTTTGCTGGATGGCGATCGCGTGTTCGCTCGTCTCGTCTGGAATCGTCTTATTCCGTTCCGTTTCGTCGGTACGAGCTTCTTTTTTGCCGGCCGAATCTCAACTCGGTCGTGCAAGTCGAGTTACGCTCGAACGACCAGCCCGAGACAAAGATCAAGGATGAAAGAAAGATGGAAAGAGAAAGGAAGAAAAGTTTCGCGAACCGTGCTCCTGTCGAACGATAAAAAATATTATTTTTAATCGTCGAGGGTCAACCGATGACAGCAACACCGACCATAGGTCATCCGACTAACCTATAGCATACAGATTTCGATTACGCCCATTCTCCAAGATTGGTTTTTTTCTTCGACTTTGTTGCCGTCCGTTCTCGACGTCGATTCGTATAGCCTGAGCGGTCGGTTCGTCGCGGATCCGTGTCGAGGCAAACACGGCCGATGTGCTGGACGTTCGAAATCGAATAAAACGACGAAACGGACACCGTACACGGAAGAAACGACGTACCTGCAGGGGCTAGGGGTAAAGAGCGACGGACGCGAAATTCGATACGATATCTTCCCCCAAAGACCGTGCGCATTGTATCGACCGTTTAACATTCGGTCGACCTTATTGACGTTACCTAATCGAATCGAAGAGGTCAGGCTCGTTGGATTATCGGACGGTTCGTTCCAGGGCGAAATCTATGAAAAGACTGCAATTCTGAGAAAGGCCCTGGAAAGAAGAATCCTGCCCAAGATCGAGCGAGCAGTCGCGAGAGACCGCCGGCCGAGTAACCGAGTAAAATTGGCCAAAAAAAGAAACAGCGATCGAGCGACGCGAACGCGAGAAAACTATGCGCTTGCTCGAATTTGATCGCCGTCGATTCATCCGAGAGAAAACTCGATCGTTGCGCGCTGTTCGAAAGATTTTGTTTCGACGACGAGACGCGAAGGCGCTCAATACGGAGACGCGGTGCCGCGACCCCGATTAATCATACGGACCAAGAATACGTAGCTCGGTCGACGGACAGAGCGGCAGGGAGCGACAGGGAGCGACAGGGAGCGACATGGAGCGGTCGCGCCGACCGCCTTTTCCCTCCTCTGTCGCGTCGCGAAACTCGACTCGTTTGCTCGGACCGGCAAATTTCGGTTGGTTCGCCAACGGTGTTTTTTTACCTACTCGAACGATCCCTCCGCGAACAAACGGATTTGCTCGACTCGATCAACACGATTGCACGATTCGAAACTCGACGACGCGCGCGGTCGTGGTTGCCTACGGAATCGCCGACCGAACGAAAGAGGGTCTATATCGTAGAAACAGTAGCGGCAGATTCCGACTCGCTGACCGAGCGGAAGACGTTTAGTACATCGGGGGCAAAGGTGGCTCTCTTATCTTCTTGGTCCCATAAAAACACTCTCTGTTATCCGCAACGCGAGCGACCAGACGACGCGTATCGATGCGGTTTACGACGAGATTTTCAAAGATTGAATAGCTTCTTTATCTCGACCTCTTCGATCTCCCCTCGCCCTCTCCCTTTCCCTCGTGACTCGTCCTTCCAGACCACGAGTTCGATCCCACCTTGTCCTTGATTCGATTTCCCATCGCCTCGTCGTAGTTTCTCGTTGCTGTTTCTTTCTTTGGTTTTTTTCAGTCTTCGATTACCATTTCGATCCTACGACGGGCCACGAACCACACCGACGCGCTGCTTCGCGTTTCGATGGAACGAGCCGCGCCTATTGGTTCTCGACGTTGCATCGATAGAAATCGAGAAGCTTGCAACCAGCAGAATACGACTGCTTTTCGAACGGTCGCTCGATCGGAACGTGTCCCTGGGTTTGCCACGTATCCGCGACGCGACGCGACGACGATCGCGAATCTTGATTCGGCGACCGGCGACCAACGATCGTTCGTATTCGCGCGTACCGTTCTTCAAACGTCTCGCGCGTTCGATTCGTTTCTCGACGATCGGTAACGGTACGGTCGGGTGACACGGAGGGACGGTTTGGTTTTTTCTTACGTCCACCGAGATATTGCTCGAGATCACCGTGAACCCCTAAATCATTCTTCGTCGCCGACTTAATGGCTTGTAAAAAAAAGCTCGTCTCCCGTTGCTTCGTTACTCGGCCGCTCCGCTCGTTTCACGTCCAACAACCTATGGATCGACTCGTCCTGCGCGATGCGTTCGATAAAACGATCTTCCGTCGAGGCGCGACGATGCGCATCCGTCGTCGTCGTCGTCGTCGTCGTCGTCGTCGTCGTCGGTTTCTCGACTCGTCCCGTCGAACCGAACGTTACAAAACTCTTTGCGAACACCAATTGGAATTGGAATCGAAATCGACATCGAAGGACGAAGAAGATCGAGAACACGAGCGAAACGAGAATGGCGAGGGTTGCTCGGTGGTGGTCGGGTGATACGTCCAAGCGAAGGGTGAGGAGTAGAGGAGAAGGAGGAGAAGAAGGAGGAGGAGGAGGAGGAGAAGAAGGTGAAGGTGGAGAAGGAGGGGGTCGGTAACCCCCATTTATCACTACAGCTCTCTTCTCCTTTATCTTGGACATTGCTCCGAACGAGTTTGAAAACCGTGAATTCGTAAATGCCTCGCGGTTCGCCGAACGAATTTCTGGCTCGACGATCGTTCGAACGTCGCGGTAACGAATCTTCCAACTTTCCAGACTGACCAATTTCGCAGAGTACTTTACGAGAGAAACGATGCGAGCACCCGTGATAGGACGAATTCCGATCGAACGAAACAACGAGAAAACAACGAGAAAACAACGAAAGAAGGAAACGAAGCAAACATTAAAACGGTCTGCACGCGTAGGGGAAAAAGGACGAAGGTGGGTCGCGCGAGGGATGAAGGGAAAGAAGAAAAAAAAACACGACCCGTGGTTGGATCATTGGCGACAAAACCCGAGATGGAAACAATGCCGACCGTTCGAGCCGAGGGTGGTGGGGGGTGGGGCTGGGGGTGGTTAGGTATTTCGTTGGAAGGCCAAAAGGTTGGGAGAAGGATACGCGTAAACCGCACCGCAAAACGAAACTGTGCACGACGATGCGAGAACGATGCGAGAATCGTTGGAGAGTTGGTTCGAAGAGCGTTTGAAAAATACTCGAAGAACGTGTCGAGCCTGCACGGAAAATGCTTTGAAACCGTATCCGAGGCTGCTCCGATTCGAACCGAGCGTCTGCTTTTCCAGAAGACTCGGTCGTTTTCGAGCGATCGCGAGAGGGTACCGAGAGACTCGCACGAACCCCGGTCACGCATCTATTCCTCTGTTCTGGCAACCACGAAAACGCGTGTCGGGTTTCTGTCTTGTTTTTTACCAGCGGTCGAGCATCGTTCATCCTCGGTCCCGTTTTCGTATTCGTATTCGTATTCGTATTCGTATTCGTTTGGCCCCCATTAACTCCTCCACCGTCTCGGAGCTCGAAAACCTCCGGGTTTCGAAAAAAATGAAATGGCTCATGAATCTCGGGTATAACGTCGATCATCGAGGCGACCGCTCGCGACCGCTTGCGACCAGTTACCCGTGTCGCCGATCGTTTACAGCAAGCGAAAAGAGCACGCTCGTTGTCGAGAAAAGCGTCCACATATATTATATCTTTTTTACAGAGAAACAAGCGACGGGCGCATCATCTCGCCGCCGTGGCGGCGTTGATCGTATCGAGCCAGGGCGTCCGACCGTGTTTGCACGTGGTGCACGGTGTACGGAGCGCGACGCGCGGGGTGTGCTGGATGAAACGGTAAACAGGTTCGTTTTACAAGAACCTCGCGAAGAATGCCTGCCATCGCGTTACGAGCTGCGAAACAACGAAACGCAGACTGCGTGGCGTAACGAGAGAAGGGAACTAATCGTGCTACGTGACACATTTTTTTCTCTGTTTCTCGTTCGGTTCGCGTCCCTCGTTTATCCTCTCACCCTCGGACAGCGCACGCTCGTCGTCGTTCGTCCCAGGACCTTTCCTTCTCGAATTCCAAATACGGTTAAGCGCCACCCCGATACTATGCGACGCGGCGACGCGGCGACGCGGCAACGGCGAGAGTCGCCGTTCGAAACTATCGGTTTTTACCAGTCTCTCGCTCCGTTGCCCGTGATCCGCGCCGCAAGTACGACCTGCTCACGATCCGTCGTCGTAAAAGAAACCGAGAGAGACCGAATTCGACGGCCGCGTACCGCGGTTTCCAATCAATGTCCTCCACCCCTACCACCAGCTTTCTTACCATCGATGCCACCAACAACGCGTTTACTACAAATATTTTGTCGCAACGCGTAACCCGTTGACGTAAATTACTACGTCTACGATGTACGCGTATCGAGTATAGAAACGACAAGGCGCGTCTACCTATCGGCGCGTACGCGTATACCCTACGATTCGTTCGATCGAATCGACCAACCGAATAATCTGCGGTAATGTCAGCCGTAACTTGGCTGGCTCGTTCGTCTAAAAGCACGAGCGTATTAAGGTTTGCCAACTGTAAAGAAGTGTGTGCGCGTGTTAAATAGAGAGAGAGAGAGAGAGAACGAGAGGGGGAATGAGTTGGGCGAGGGAAGAGAACGAGAAGGCGCAAGCAAGGCAGAGGAAAGTGGGGAACGGCAATAAATCAGTCGTCGAGGGGTCGGAGGTCTTCAGCGGTGCCCCACTATATTCACATCGAGGGCGTAATGGGGTATTAAGTTGGAGGACTTTCGAGTTAATTTTCTGGTCTCTAAAGCCGCAGCTGCGAACGCGAGTCGATTATTAGTTTCGACCGATACACTAATTTTTTCTCCCCTTTTTCTTCGGAGCATTTCGTTCGTAATTTTCGTCTTTGCGTCGCGATGTCGACGAAAAAATCATTCGACCGATCGACGAGCCAACCCGGCCAACCCGGCCAACCCGGCCAACCAACCGACCACCGACGGGCCGGTCGGTCGGACGATCAACCACATTGCGAAATCGTTTTATCGGAAAGATCGAGTCTCGACCGCGATATCTCCTGGTAAACGTCCGATAAGCTGAAACGATTCGGCAATTCGTCCAACGTCGCTTCTCCCGCAGCGACAACCGTAACGATTCGCGCCGGACACGGACGGAGACAGGGGCAGAGGCAGGGGAACAGGGACAGGGACACGGACACCCGCTAAACCAAACAAATAAGCGATTTTCACGCGACTCGGATCGGATCGGCTCCTTACCATCCTTTCCTTACCGGAAAGTCAAGAAACAGAAGAAGCAACTCCACGAAAATCCGTTTCACGGTCGTTGATCGGCCGTCGCCCGTCGCCCGTCGTCCGTCGAGCACTCGTCACCCCTTTGTTTTTCTACAAACGAGACTTTGTGTTTACAACGCGGTCGAAAGATTATCGCGGATGGTTCGACACGGAGACCAGAATTTCTTCGCATTCCCCGTTCTGTCGCACGTATCGGTATTTCGTTTGAACCAGCGCTCCCCCTCCTCCAATTCGCCAACCGATTCGTTTCACAAACTCGACCAACGACAATTTCTATTTTATGGTAACGCGACAAGGAATATCCAAACTCACAACGATCTCCTGCGCGAGCTCGAAAGCAACGTCTCGCGTCGGGAGAAAACGGAGAGAGGAAAGAAAGAAAGGAACACGGAGGGGTGAGATTAGGAGGAATAGAGAGAAAATGGAAATTGTTTGCGGTGCAGGCAGGCAAGCGAGCGAGCGAGCAAGCAAGCAAACGGTCGAGACGGGCAGACAGGCAGGCGGGCAGGCAGGCC
>CM052087.1:14827089-14851343 GCA_028453745.1 Agapostemon virescens
CGTCGTCGTCGTCGTCGTCGTCGTCGTCGTCGTCGTCGTCGTCGTCGTCGTCATCGTCGTAAGAACGTCTACTCTGGTATCACGATACAACCATTTCATTTTCATCCGGACTCGTACGCTGCTCGCATTCTTTCGAAAAAGATCGTTTCGCGAAACGCGTTCGAAGAACCAAAGGGAAACGGAGGATAAGAAACTGCTTCGACGAAAAACGTTTCTTTCTTAAAGTCAACTTTATTCTATTTTCCTTCGATTCGTTGATCATCGCATCTTGTATCTCCTTCTCTATCGCGCATTCACAATTATATACAGTTCTGGGGAATCAATGTTCAAATTCCTTTCTATCCAGCACAGAGTGTAGTACAATGTTTAAAGTTTGTTCGAAAAAAACATGATCGCGTAGAAGGGACACGGGGTTTTTTTCAGAGGAAGGAAAACGGAGGAAACGAGTACTCTAGAAAATTGCATGTTCGCGTCGGACTCGAGGACCGTCTATCTATCCTATATTCTATAAATCGTGTGTCGTGTATCGCCCATCACTTGTTACATTTTTCACAGAGAACGTGGTAGCACTGGCATCGGAGGTACGATGCAAGTCTTTTTGCAAATCTTATACGAAATACGATTGCTTCCGTTCAACGTATACAACGTACCCACGTTTACATGTTCCCACCGTATTTCGACTGTAATTATAAAATAAATGCATTCTACGAACATAGTCGATAGATAAGACTACAATTTCACGCTATCGTTCTTTACTTTTGCGTCAACGAGACAACGAACGGGTGCATGCCACGCAGAGTTAAAGAACGTACATAAAAATGTAATCAGAGGATCCTTTAATCAAAGATATACCAACAAAACAAGCGTATAAACAGGGTGGTGGATCGATGAGGTAATCAACAAAGAGAAAGGAAGCGATTGGGTAGTATCGGCGCAAATTGCAACCTTCTCGTTGGAAGAGTGCATAGAAATCGAAATGCTCTCCGGTGTCGCTTCTCGTTTCCAACTCCAACCGATCGGCTAGATCGCGTACGCGATTGGTATCAAACTATCGGACTATCCTTAACCGATTATCAGGCCACAGCCCAGTATAAATTGTTGCCTGCTGTGATTCATCATGCCGCTCAACGCGAACGAAAACGGCAACGGTTGCAATTTCTTTTCCAAAACAGCACCTACCGTCCAATTCGTATCGACGCTTCCTACAAAACGAAAAACCAATCGATTCTCAACCTTTCGTTTCAACCACGAAAATTTCACTGCGTCAAATTCAAAACGAACGGCGCTACCAACCTTTGAACGATAAATCGGCCTTGGGTAAATCCACTTGGTAACCTATGGTTCCGGTAGCTTCCTGCATCAAACCATTAATTTCTAACTCTGCGCCGATTTGCAACTGCTGACTGGCTTTCTGATGAAAGCACAGATGACATCCGGATAACCCTGATGGAGGAGAAACGGGCATACTCAGATCGAGACGCGGCGCTTTCAACGACGATGCGGAGTCAACGTCGAACAGAGTCGTCGTCGTCGTCGTCGTCGATTACAAGTTCGAAACGAATTAAAATACGCACCCAGACTACCGCTGATGGTGGAATCTCCGTTCGTGTATCTTCCGGCTAGCGAAACAATCATCACTTGACCCCCTGGTAAGGAGGGTGTTCGCTGATAAATCACCTCTCCGCCAAGCGTGACCGACGGTGTTACGCTACGAAGGAAGTTCGTCACGAAAACACCTGAAAACAATTCAACCCTCTACTCACGCTGTAATATTACATTTGCGATTCCATTATTCTATATCAGAGATGCTTACCGGAAGCGTCGATTATATCCGGATTAGCTACCGTCAGAGAGGCCGTATAAGCGTCGCCTGTATAATCCGTTGTCATCTGTACAGCGCTAAATTTACTCTTCTGTACTTGGGTCGCCAGCTTTCCTCTTAACCTTTGCCCAAACTGATGAATAACGCTGGCACTGAGATTTCCTCTTGGATCGATGTCGCCTAGCAATACCGGATAACCTTCCGTGGGTACCGGTCGTTCCGTACCCACGTACGTTGCTCCGAACCTGAAAAGAATGAACCAGCATTAACGTTACGGATCCGGTTACCAAGCATCCTATTCGAATTAGATCGCGCGTCGACTCACCTGTATCCCGACGAAGCGCAGGTACTCAAGTTTAACGTATGAGAAATTTGAAAGTGACTACTGAGTCCCTTACTGACCATCAACCTTGCTCCTTCAAAATTCGCAGGAAATACGTCTACCGTAACATCGATACGCATTAGTAAAACCAAATTGAATCGTATTCGTAACATACAATACGCAAAAGTCGCACGTTTGTTTACGCACGTTTGTTTACGCACGCACGCACGCACGCACGCATGCATCCTTTGAGTTTAAATAATTTATCAAACTCGTTGCGTTCGGCCGATACAACAGTACCTACGCAATAACGTTGCTACAATTGCTGGATAAAATTGATAGGATACCTTTGCATTTCTTGTGGAGATCGTCCATCGTGCCTGGATTTACTATGCCATTCGGGACTTCCGTGGACGCGTATAGCCCCGTGGATGAGTCTTGCTTTCCCACATTGTGCAGTATACTTGTACCTGGAGGTGGCGGCGGCGGTGGCGGTGGTGGTGGAGCTGATGCGGCTAGTACGTTTCCCATTTTTCCCCGGTTGTACGGATTTCGCGTATACAACGATTTCGCTAATTTTTATTTTCCCGATATAAATGTCGGTACACTGAAATTGTTCCGGCAAACGTGTACCTGTACGTTGTAAATGTACGTACGATACTTGTTTCTGTGAAATTCGTCAGCGGAAAATCCCCACGGTTAAACGGGTCGGCGTGCTTCTCTGGGAGTCGCCATTTGTAAGAGACAAACACTGGTACTGTAGTCGCAAGATAGCTCGCATGCGCAAACTACGTTACGCACGTATACCAAGAATCCTCTCGAGCGGAATCACCGTTTTTTCGGTGAATACGCAACGCACGATCAATGTTCGTTCTTAACATAACAAAGCTATCGCTTTATCGCTGCATTTTAATGACGTCATAATCAAGAGATCATCATCACGATATAAGACGAATAAACAAGCGCTTCGAGGAGCCGTCTCACCGACCGTGACGATTCTCTGTCTTAGTGTCGTGAAACGATGTCAGATGTCTCGCTGGTAACAAAGGTGTGGGGACTCCACTTCTTCTTCTTCTTCCTGCTTCTTCCCTGCTGGCATCCGAGCGGAACGGGGGTTCAACCCGATCGTGAGTTTGTTCTTCCCGCCATAACCTAAGTCCGTTGGAACGACGAGTGGAGCGCCCTAAGATCGTTATACGAGGATATACAGGGTATCCCAAAAGTAATTTGACAGCGGGAAACGAGGGGTTCCTGAGGTCATTTCAAGCAACTTTTTCCTTAGCGAAAATTCAATCTTTGTTAACGAGTTATGGTCGAAAAATGACTGGCCAATGAGAGCGAAGCGCGCGAACCAGCACGCGCTCAAACGAGAGCGTTCGACTGTCCGCCGGCCAGGCGCGCGAGCAAAAGTCAGAGAGCGCGAACTTTCCGAATTTTCTTTACTACGCGACGATAATAATTTTAAGAAAAACGCTGTTGATTCTTATTTCAGAATGTCTAAAGAATAATCACTAATTTTTCCGATCCGAAATAATAAACAATTTAGCCGTGTCAGCCGTTTTAATTTTCTGGTATGCATCACATCTCACGCGTACCGCATGAAATTTTTCTACGACACGTACTGTGAAGATAACTTCCTTCCGTAAATGCACCGCGACAACGCCATTTATCCTTTACGACACGAATCTTTCTAGCGGATAGTCAGAACATTAAGACACGATCGTCACCGACGTCAGAGCTTTTCTACACCGTGATATCTCGCAAGAACGAAACGAGATACATAAGATAGGGCATAGACATAATAAATAAATACATAGGATAGTTGCGTCGTCCTGATCCCATGGACAACCAACGGTCAACTAGGAAACTATATATCTGTCTGTACTCGTAACACGAGTAAAATGGACATTCTAAGCTTCAACGTTACATCGCAGACGACGACACGTATTCTTTTACTTTTAACTTTAACTTTAACCCTTGGCCAACAGAGTTGTCGACGCCTAGTATCAATTTAAAAGGAAATCAAACAAGTTTCTTATTAATACTGCACGACTGAAAATTTTCAAATATTATCTCTTTACAATGTTCTCCAACTTGTACAAGAAATAGATAAATAACTATGTCATTACACTTGAACAAGTAACGATATCTTTTAATACAGAATACAAACGAATAAAGTGATACAATAACGTTCTCGATCGTTCCATACAAGCGAATCGTTTAAACAAATTTTGTCGCAATAGCTAGTAATTTGGTATAATCGGCTCCCTTACTGTGCGTCTTTTCTTTCAAAATTGTTCGTAAAATATGAGGAATCGGTACATGAATTCTGGTACCTAATGGCGTCCCATTGTCATCTATCAGTACCAAATTGTTACTGTCAAATTTTGGAACTTTTGGATTCTGATTTTGTTTTAGGCCAACCAATACTCCTTTCTTTTTCTGCCCTTTTATCGCAACCATTACCCTGTCTCCTATATCGTTTAGAGAAAAAGATATGAGAGAGAGAGAGAGAGAGAGAGAGAGAGAGAGAGACGAGGATCGAGTAGACTAACCTATATACCCGACTCCCTTTTTATTGTAAACCTGTATGCAACGCGGTGGTCTTCCTTCCATCATAGCTTGCTTTCCAATTTCGCTATTATCCACAACTCTTAATCGCGTTAATTTTATTATTTGACTAGACGTTCTCGATGTGGAAATACTTCTAAAGAAAAATTTCAATAACACACCGTTTGTAGACATTACTGCAGAGTTATCTGAAAAAATTAAACATATATGTTATTTTGTAACTATGAAATTATGAAACAGATAAATTAATACTCTTCTGTGGACCTGTCACCAAATACTCTGACAAATTTTTATACGTAAACTGTTTATTGTAACTCGTAAAATAGACGGTTCTTTACTTGAGAAATATCTCATTTTAGAAGGTTTAAGAAGTTCAACATGCCTAAACTCGTTTCAGCAAGCTTTAGTTACTGTTCGATCAGTGGAACCAAGTTATATTTAAATCCAATGTTGTATTAACCATACAATTCACTTGAATGTTTAACGAAAATCACCTTAGAATCACGGAAGTTTGCTCGTTAATGTTAATTTTATTTTCAACCGTATCAAACTTAATACATCGAAGTATTTACGTAAAACCTATCAACCGTGAAGGGAACGCTATACCAATGGTTGAACATAACCTATACAGTGTTTCATGCTTTCCGCGTATAAGAACATGGAGGGATTACAATGCTGTGGAAGGATGATACGACAGTTACACAGAATTAGTAAACTTCGAGTAAATTCACTGCTTGCACGTAAATGTAGTACAGAGAAATGTTCAAACGATGAGATCAAAGATGTGGAAAAACAACAAAGTGGATTCGCGAAAGCTTACCAGAAATTCGAAGCCCTCAGAAATATCGATAATGTCTCTGATCAATTAAAGCCACGTTCGTTTGCTTCGCTGCTTCGATATTCCAAATTTATAGACGTAAATTTTCTGTATTCTATAATCTATAATATTGTATTCGATCTGCTTTCAACAGCTTTATTTTAGCTTGGAGATCCCGAAGGAAAGATTGTAACTGGAGAAATTTTCAACGTTGTTGGGAATGATTTATACATTGATTTTGGATGGAAATTTCATTGCGTGTGTCCAACACCTAAAAAAAACTCGAGGTAAGTCACAAACAACATTACAGTCACGAGAAAACCTTACTTGTTCTTTCATTCATTTAGCAAATACATTCGAGGATCAAAAGTCAATCTCAGAATTAAAAGTTTGGAATTGTCTACAAGATTCTTAGGATCAACTACTGATTTAACGATTTTAGAAGCCGACTGTGTCCTCTTAGGTTTAATATCATCTCCATTGGAGCATTAATAAATTCAAAACTGCCACTACATTGTATAAATTCAATAAAGAGTCATTATAACCTATCATCGTAGTGTTTTTTCTTTGTTCCCATCAATTACAGTTCTTCCGAATGTAGTAAGATGACGAATTTGAAAAATCATGATAATAAAATAGAGTCAGAGACAGATGTATGTTGGAACTAGGTGACTAGAGAAGAACCATTAACATCATTGAAATCGATACGTTGCCGGAATCAAATATAGAGGTATGAAATATAGAGATTGCAAGCCTTTTCACCTTATTTACTTCTTTAATTCGTTACACGTTTCTCGTTTTCCAATTAACCACGTTAAATCACATACTCGCGAGAGAGGTATTAAAAATTTTCTTTCTAATTTTGCATAGTTTAGGCAAAATATGTATATATCGTTTTAGAATCGAATTTGTTGTAACATTTAAACTTGAAAATGTCGAATAAAATTGAGATAAACTTTGTAATTTATCCGGTCAAATGATTATACTTTATTTCCAATACTTGATTTAAATTCATCTTCTCCACAGTAAAGAAACGCACAGGCCCATTAGCTCAGTTGGTTAGAGCGTCGTGCTAATAACGCGAAGGTCGCGGGTTCGATCCCCTCATGGGCCAATTTTTTTTCCAGATAAAGGAAAATTCAGTATACACACGGTACTACATAAATTGTAAAACACTTGTGTACGATGATACTGCGAGTAAGAAGAATTGATTTTTATTTTAAACAAAAATTATTAAGTCACGTTGGCGATGTAGTATAAATCTGTAGAACGGTATAAAAAATCGTGTTCACGTTTATGGAAAATATCTTATCTACTGGTACGCAATAGATAGAATGTCCGTTTAACCTTTGAATAGCTTTTACTTGACGGCTGTTCAGTTCGTGCGCACATATCTTTTTTGTTGTTCAACCTGGTGGAAATAATATATAACGACTTTGCTCGTTTCCAGATTTGCTTCCTTACAAAATTGGAATAGTCTATATGAAAAAATAAAAACATGAACGTTTTTGCTGCACTGTAAGTACTCTTTAGCAAATCAATTGTTTGTTATATAAGATGTTCATCTATTTGTACATTCCTATCTGCACGTAGCAAGCTCATTACGGATGTTCGAAACATGCAGATCTCAAGAATTTCAACAACCAGATTCGAGAAAGTAAGACCATGCAGTTTAAATAACATACTGGCAAATAATTCTATGACTGTTAAATATACTTTTATTTTCTTGATTACATAATCAAGATCCTAATTGCGAATAGAGGAGAAATAGCATGTCGTGTTGCAAGAACTGCCAAGAGATTGGGAATTCAAACCGTTGCTGTATATAGCGAAGCAGATCGTAACTGTATGCACACGGAGCAAGCAGACGAGGCGTACTGTATAGGTCCAGCACCTTCTAGTCAAAGCTACTTGCAGCAGCATAAACTGGTGTCTATAGCAAAAAGATCAAAGTGTCAAGCGATACACCCTGGTTATGGATTTCTTTCAGAAAATGCAGAATTCGCTGAACTTTGCGAAAAAGAGAACATTACATTCATTGGACCGCCAACAAATGCTATCAGAGATATGGGAATAAAGAATACCTCAAAGGCTATAATGATAGCAGCTGGAGTTCCTGTTATAGCTGGTACAAAAATCTTCATCAATGATATACAATGTGTTTCATTTCTATTGTTTGGTTTTGTGCTTCGTTCGGCTGTCTGCACCAGCCGAACTCGTGTCAGCAATGATTCGCTCTAACGAAAGCGAGCATAGTAAATGGAACACGATGTACGGCAATATGTTTACATCGATATGTTAGAAGAACTTTGTGAACAATCATTGCAGGATATCACGGAAGCGACCAGACCAACGAAATTTTGCTACTACAAGCAAAACGAATAGGTTTTCCGTTAATGATTAAAGCTATTCGCGGTGGAGGTGGAAAAGGAATGAGAATCGCTTTCGAGGAGTCACAGTTCGTGGAAGCATTAGAGGCCGCGAGAACTGAAGCTGAGAAAGCATTCGGCGACACAGCTGTTCTGCTTGAACGTTACATCCCCGAATCGAGACACATTGAAGTGCAAGTCTTTGCGGACAAGCACGGAAATGTTGTGCACATGTTTGAAAGAGACTGCTCTGTTCAAAGAAGACATCAGAAAATTATCGAAGAAGCTCCTGCGGTATGTTGACAACCGAATGTTCGAATCAATGCAACGGTCCACGAATCGACCGATAACAAATCACACGATGGATACGTCGTAACATTCACACAAAATATATACACGTGCACGCACGATGGTGTTGTAGCCTGGCATCTCAGCGGACGTAAGATCGAAACTTGGTACGACAGCAGTTCGGGCTGCCAAAGCAGTAGGATACGTCGGTGCGGGCACCGTGGAATTTATAATGGATCGTAACGGGGATAATTTTCATTTCATGGAAATGAATACTCGTCTTCAAGTGGAGCATCCCATCACCGAAGCGATTACTGGGTTGGATTTAGTGGAATGGCAATTACGGGTTGCGGCTGGAGAAAAACTTCCACTGAAACAGGAAGAAATCGGACTCTCTGGCCATGCGTTCGAAGCAAGAATTTACGCCGAAGTAACTAACGTTTTATCCAGCAAATTCGATATTCGATCCTCGAATGTTTCAAACACGTAGACGTATTTTACTTGGCTTGCTTCATTTGTTTGTACTTTCGTGTCGCATTGTTGCGCTTTTTTTTCTTTTTTTTCATATCTTTTTACTTTTCTTATTAAAACAAACCATAGAATCCACGGAATGATTTTCTACCAGGAGCTGGACAGCTGTTATACTTGAGAACACCACAGATTATGCCAAAAGTGGTTAGGATTGAAACAGGAGTTCGCGAGAAAGACCACGTCTCGGTACATTACGATCCTATGATTGCGAAACTAATTGTTTGGGGAAACGACAGAGAAGAAGCGTTAACCGTACTCGCAGCGAAATTGAGCGAATACAACGCAAGTATCGATGCAGCAATCTAGTGTACGTAATTTACGCAACCCTCGAGGTATCATCATGAAATTCTTCTATATAATTTTTAGATTGCTGGGTTGGACACCAATATAGAATTCATCAAGGATTTATGCTCTCATCCTAGTTTTCGACAAGGCCGAGTGCACACGGGATTCATAAAGGAACATCATCAAGAACTGTTTCCCAAGTTACGTGTTCCACACTCGGTCACGATACAAGCGGTCCTCGCTTCGATATTCTACGAAGATTTTCTATCGTTGCAATCTTCGTTCGCCACTACCGACCCATTCAGTCCTTTTGCTACAGAAATTGGATTCCGATTGAATCATACTCGTACGCGAGCTTTCCGTTTTAATGTTTGCAACGAGGAAATCGATATCGAAGTAAAATATATCGAGCCTGAAGTTTATTCTGTGAAAATTAATAAGATCGGTCCATGGAGAAGGGTAACGGGCACGTTAAAAAAGAAAAACAACTCAACGTTAGAATTGTGTACCGAGACCGATGGTCAAATCACCAGAGCATCGGTGGTCAAGATTCATAACAAGTTACATTTATTTACCAAAGTTAGTATACTTTTCTTTGTTAATGTACGTTCAGTTTCATTAATCTCCAGGTGCTTGTAGGATCGAGAGTGGCAGTTCGTTGAACCCTCTATGAAATTTCTTTCCAATATTACAAGCAACGATCTCGAAACAGATCCGTACAAAGCGCGAAGTCCTATGCCTGGTGTAGTGGAAAAACTGTTTGTTACAAGAGGAAGTTTCGTAAATGCCGGCGACGCTTTGCTCGTTATTACTGCCATGAAGATGGAAGTATGTTTTTCCGTTTTCCGCAAACATTATGAAAATTATCTATCCGCTATTCGATTATTTTGATTTGTTCACAGCATACCGTTAGAACGACCATAAACGGAACAGTTGAAGATATTTTCTGTTCGATAGGCGATAACGTGACAAAGAACAAGATTCTCGTTAAATTAACCAAACCGTCGTCTGCATCTTGAAATACAAATATTTTAAATACTAACATTGTTTGTCCTTCGTTATCACCTATAACTTTTCGTTGCAACTTTAATGTAAAACTTCTATTGCGAATCGTACCTGCGAATGAAGATTCAAATAGACGCGTATCCGAACGTATCCGAACGTATCCGAACGTATCCGAACGTATTCGAAGTCGAAGTTATCGGCGCGCATACCCTGAATAGTATTAATTCGTTTAGCAAAACGATCAACGAAGGCGCAAAAGCACATTCATAAGCATTCCAGCGTTTCTTATTTTTCTTTGTTTTTTTGTTTTCATTTAATGAACGTGTATTAAGAACTGTTTAGGAAAGACGTATATTAGGCTACATCGATGAAAGATGAGCAGTTTTCGTTCTCCAATGCGATGTATATCCCCGAATGCGAGGTAAGCCGACTAACCTAAAAAAGTTAAAATGTCAACTGTTCGAATCTTGAACAATTGCTAAATAATTACATGCTTGTAGAGTTTTAACCGCTAAACCTCAAGTGGAGCAGACACTCGACATCAGACAGGCTCAGAATAAAGCCCGAAACAGTGTTACATGGTTCTTCGTCAACAGCTCTTTGCTTGGGATCATCGTATTCGACATGTAGGTAGCAAAGTGTTCGATATGAACAAACAGTCAACTCGATCAGCATTAAAGATCAAAGCTTACAGTACTTACTCTCAATTATTTTTTGCAGATTGTACGGAGGCGCCGCGTACAAACCATTTTGTTGGGTCGAATGGTGCCTAGCCTCTATATTCGCATTGAACGCTCTTTATCACATTGTACGATATGCTTGGGCAACTTTCACTTTAAAACCAGTCATTTTAAGTCCCAGACAAAGACGATTGTTAGGAGTGTCGGACGACGATCCTATTTTCAAGAATGAAATTCCGTCGCCTCAAAAATTGTCCGAGCCAATATATCCTTTGAATTTGTCATGCATTAGTCTCAACAGACGTTTCACGTCTCTGGGTTCTCCAGGATTAAATGAATCTAGTAAGAAACGTGTTGGTTTTTCCTATGCTAATGTTTTTAGCATAATGTAACACAATGTTGTTCGTTCCTTTTCTCTAGAGAACTTTACGTCGACCAGTCCATTTTTCAAGTACGGCAGTCCATCGTCTCAAAAGTCGACGTCCAGTCCTAACGGCTCGTTCAATAAATCGTTTAATACTTCGATGAACGGAAATTTAACTGGCGAGGATTTGATTCAAAGCGAGAAAGAACTACAAAATTACTTGGAAGAAACTCGACAAAGAAAGCACATTCTCTCCACTGATATCGATCAACCTTCCAACTTGCTTAGCTCGTTTTGGTCGCATCCCGCGATTAGAAGTCCAGGGGAGGTTTCGCCTTTATTGAGAAGATGCGCGTACCAATTGGCGCCTATCATTGGTAACGCGATCGAGTGATCTTCTCGTAAGATAACCAAGCTCGAGCCACGGTGTCGATATACACATTTGTCTCGATTTTATAGATAAGTCAAAGTCTACTAGTCCTGGCGCGGAAGAAGGACATTCGCCCAGAGGTATGCTCGGAGTATCGGATGTTTGGAGAAAGTATAGAATCGATCCTAACAAAGTGAACGAGTGGACGGCTAATTTACGCATGGCAAGTCAAAATAAGTTTATTTGAAAATGTTCTAAATGCTTCGATCGTTGCGTGTCGAGCACGCGTTAATCATGAAACTTGTTCTCTATACTCTGTACCCTTTAGTGGATCAGTAAGACCGTTGTCGAACGAGTGGCTATGGAAATAGATAATGTTTGCTCCGCTCTAGTTCGCCACGGATTGAGCGATTCCCAACCGGGGCACGTTGAATTGGATAGATTACGAAAACTTGCTCAAGCACCGTTTTTAGTCACCGCGATTCCCACGTTACCGACATTGGTACCATTTTTGGAACTTTCCAATAATCAGGAATATTTGATCAATAGGATCAAAGTTCTCGCAAAAGGAGGCTCCATGAGCGAATTCAAATGGAATGGCGGTGGTTGTCACGGTGGTGAGGAATGGGATTCTAGCCTTCCGACAGATTCAGCGGTAATTTACCAAATGCTGTGTGTAGTCGATCGCGTAGAGCGTAAGAAATGTACTTTGAATGATCTGTAGAACGCGCACGTCTGAAACTTGTGTAGATAATCATGCATTTGGTGTCGACGTACATGGATACTCAGTTGGAAGCACCATTGGATCAACCCGACGCACGACCGTTTACCTCCAGGTACATGGCTAGATCTGGAATGTCTTTACCACGTAGCAAGGGACCGATTATAGTCTGCCAATCCATAAATCCACCTTATTACAGTTTAACGCATAGCGGCGATTCGTTGCCCAACGATTACGAAGAAATACAACGGGTGAATACGTTTATTAACTTTGCCATCGAGGTCGGTTGGTACACATTGTCGCGGTGTACCATCGTGATCACAATGCGAGCATCACATTTAAAAGGTTAATCGACTTTTTCTATTTTCGTTTTCAGGGTAGGAACAACTTGTTTCATATATTACTGTTGTTCCTATATATCGTTAAGACGAGAGATAACGGTATGTTGGGTCGCGTGAATTTAGGTACTTCCGGTATAAATGTCTTGTGGGTAATTGATGGTTAAATAAACGTCTGCGCATTCGTGGAGATTCCGGAAACATTCGCTGAAAGTGTAATAAAATATTAATCGAATGAATTACATTTCACCGAAGCCGTTCGTGTTCAGTCTTTTCGTCTGACAATGAACAACTACCGTTTCACTGTCGTCGAATTAGTACAGAGAAGCGTGTGAGACACGGAATACCTTGATACCACTACAAATGCTTTATTCACAGTATTCACGTTTATGTACAAATAAATCACAAAATACGATCCATGTTTGCTGAACGTAAACTTTCAATTATTCGACATGTCGCCGTGTCGCCGTAAAGGGGTGCTGCCGACGATCGCAACGGTGTCTCTGTTTGTTTCTCTACCATCCTCGATCTCGTGGTTTTCACCAATTCGTCGATATACTTACTTGGTATTGCATACACTTAGTCGCGTGTATGCGTGCCCATAAATAATATAAGAATCACAATATAACAATAACAATAAAACAAAAAGACGTCTGAAAACTACATAGAATTTTGAGGAACAGAACGAATCGATCGAATAAATGCGTACGAAGGTATCGTCTAATGAATAGCGAATACGCGTTTGCATTTCTATCGATCGAGCTTTTCAACATGTTATTACAGGGAAAGTACATTCGCGTTTCGGCGTTACTACCGATGCAATAAATTTTGTATACAATTTTATATCGCGTTTTTATTGTAATCTAACGACCGAAAGTCATACTTCGTAAAAAATTATGTTACACTCGTCGTGCAATTTATGATATATAATACAATCTTTGGATAATAGTTCTCTTAAAAATCAATCGGTATATATATATACATGAAAGTTTAGCATCGTAATAAAATTAAAATGAACTCTATTCAACGCGCGACTGAGAAACAACGTATTGCTTCGCTAGCGAATGTTCAACCCTTTCGAGAGATGTTTGTGCGCGCAACGCTTCCATCGAAAGTCAATTAAATCTAGACAAAAAAAAAAAACATGAAGTAAAAAGAAGATGCATTCTCAGAAGAGAATTTCTTCAACGATTTGCTCTGTTATAGCAATAAGCATACGTATATGTATATGTATAGGCACGCACGAGTTTATTTCTTGATTCGTTTTACGTTACTTATGTATTCCTATGCAACGTGGATTGTTTTATTGAAATTAGCCGGAAACTAAATGAATCGGAAAAGATGAAGAACAACGGTTTAGAAATAATGAGAATATGTTTAAAAATATTTAAGCAACGCAAATACGAAAGTAACAGTTTCTATCCCCCCACCTCCCTCTCTCTCTCTCTCTCTCTCTCTCTCACTCATTGTTTGTTACTTTCTTTCGAGACCGTGTGTCGTCTCTCATATATATATATAGATAGTCTACGATTTTTGTAATTTGCTTCAATATAAACAGAGATATACAACGTATAGTACAAAATTAAAAAGCTTATCTCAGATGGTTCGCAATTTCGTTACTTGTTTCACTGCCCTTCTCATGGGGGGGGGGGGGGGGGGGGGGGGTGCGTTGTACGACGTTATAAGGAAACTCGCGAATGATCAAAGAGAAAAGGAGACAAAGAAAAATCGATCGATGCCCGATCCGTGTACAACTGGACTTTAGTCGATGTAGACGGTTAGGCAACGATCGGTTTGAAAGAATGCCGATAAACTTTTCCAATTTAGGTGGTCGTAAACAATTTGGTTCCTTCCGGTAATATAACTTCTTCGCTGATATCGGCAACCGTGACGGTTAAAGGAAAAATCAGGGGCATTATTATTTCTTGATGCTGCGCAACGTGTTGGGCAGCAACGGTATCTGGTTGTCTGGTGATCGTAATAGTTTTAATGTTCTGCGCTTTGAGCAGTTGCGTCTGTCCAAGAGCGGTTTGCTGATGCAATATCCTTTGATGATTCTGAGCAGATTGTACTTGCGTCAACGTTTGACCACGATTCTGATTTTGAACGAAATTTTGTTTGCATCTCTTACTGTGGGCGTAGCGACTTCCGTTGTTGTTGAAACGACGGTCGCAAGTCGGGCAAGCGTACGGTCTCTGACCGGTGTGGATGAAAACGTGCTCTTTCAGCGACTTCAGGCGGCGGAAGTTTTTCGGGCAATATTTGCAATGATACTTGGCCTCACCGGTGTGCGATGTCAAGTGATTGGCGAGCGTGTCGGCTCTGGCGAAAGCGCGCGAACAGTACTGACAAATGTATGGACGTTCTTGAGTGTGCGTCCTCATGTGCATCTTTAGATAGGCGTTTGTGGTGAACGGTCGAGAGCAGACCTCGCAAACGTATGGTTTGATGCCGTTGTGAGCTCTGAGATGCGCAATCAACGTCGTCGATTGAGTGAAACTTTTCGAGCAAATCTCGCAAAGAAATCTCTTGGAGCTATCGGTTTCTTTGTTCTTTTTAAAAGTTCGATCGTGCTTCGACAAATGATTGGTCAGCTGTTCTTCTTTGATGAAACGTTTCGTACAGCGCGTACACTTGTACGGTTTGATCATGTTGTGCTTGGCCACGTGTATCTTCAAATGTTCCCTTCTGTAAAACTTTTTCGGGCATATGTCGCAAAGGTACTTCTTCCCTTCGTGAACCTGAATGTGACGCAGCAACCCCTTTCTAGAGGTGTACTGTTTGTTGCATTCGGTGCACACCAATCCCACTATATCGGTCCTTCTTTTCCTACCGGTTTTCTCTCCTGCCTTCTTCTCTTCCGGCCGCGGCTCGATATCCCTCAAGTCCTCCTCGGTGAGAATCCCTTCTGTCACGTGTTTCGATCTATGCTCTCGCAATATCTCGTTATTCTCGAAACTGTCTCCGCAGATGTTGCATTTTCTCACCTGGTCGGGGTTCTTTTCCGAGCACTTGTCATAGTGAGCTTTCAGCTTGTCCTTACGATAGAATTTTACATTACAAATGTCGCATTCGAAGTTTGGTTCTTCGTGCAAAAGTTGATGGCGCAGCAACGATTTCTTCGTGCTATACCGTTTCTTGCATTTCGCGCATTCGTGATTGTCCATCGGCCAATCTAGCCCGCTTTCGAAATCCGAATCGTAGTCGTCGTCCTTATTGATCTCGTTCGATTCCATCGCATCGTTCGCACAGCTCCTCTGCCGTTCTCTCTTATCCCCGAAGACGCTTTGCCTTTGCCTTTCCCTTTGCCTCTCTCTCTCCCTCTCCAACTTGACACTTTTCTCCTCCTTCACGTGCTGTTCCATGTGCTTCGCCAGCGACTGTTTCGAGCTACACTTTTTGTTACAGCTCGCGCATTCCAACTCCTTTTTCGAACAATTGTGCTTCTTCGGTGACAAAATGTCACGCTTGTTCCGTCCGTAGCTTCCGTCCGTGATGTTCCGCTCGACCATCTTCTCCTCCCGTTCATCCTCGTCCTCGTAATCTTCCAGACCATCCTCCGTCTTAATTTTATCGATTATTTTCTGAGCTGCTCTCGCAGCCACACGTTTGATCCGTTTGTTTGGATCGTATTCCTGTCCTTGGACAAAAGTTTTGTGATTCGTAGCTATTAGATGATTTCGTAAAGTCAGTTCATTACCGAACATTTTATTGCATTCTGTACATTTGTAATGTTTAACACGCTCGTGTTGCTCCATATGCCTCTGCAACAAATCCATTCTTGTGTATCGCTGATAGCATACCTTGCAACTAAACTCGACCTCCGAATGTATCTCCGTGTTTCTAAACAAAACAACATCATTGTCCGATCATTGATGACATTTACGATTCTGAACGTGTCGTATGCTAGTATACGCGCAATATAAAAACTCTTACATGTATTTCTACCTACCTTGCAATTCTCTTCAACGCGTTCTCCGACAATTGTGCCTCGAATTCTCGTTCCCGTTCCCGTTCCCCATCCTTTTCTTTCCGCCTTCCTCCGTCGTGATTTTCTTGTTCCTCCTCTTTCTGTTTGTCCGCGACATCCCGATAGCCGTCGTTGTTCCTGTCAACCGAACATTCCGTACCTGTTTCCAGATCTGGTTCGGACAATACACCGTCAAATACATGCTTTGCTCGATGGTTTCTCAGCTTCTCCAACGAGCAGAACTCTTCTTCGCACACGCTGCATCGGAGAGCGGCATGCGAAATCGTGTGTTTCCGCAAACCTCGTCTAGTTGAGAATTTTTCTAGACATTTGTCGCACGCGAAAGACGATTCCACGTGCATTTCGCGTTTCTTTTGTTCCCCATTTTCGTTTCGGTTACAGATCCTTTCTCTATCTTCGCTGCTTCGCTCTTTCTCTTTCCGTTTCGTTTTCTCCTCGCATTCACTTTCCACGGGCTCCTCGTTTTCTTCGTTTACGATTTCTTCCTCCTCTTCCTGCTGCTGCTGCTGCTGCTGCTGCTGCTCCTCCTCCTCCTCCTCCGTCCGCTCCACGATTCTTTCTTCTTTCTCCGATTTTGCTGCAGCCACGCTTTCTCTTCTCCTGACTCTTTTCCGGTACTCGGCATTCAAGTTATCTTTATCCGCAAAATCCTCCAGATCCAAACTGTGCTCGTCCTCGTGAAACGAAATTTCCAATGGTAACGATTCCTCTTTCGCCTCTTCTTTCTCTTTTTCGTGCTTCTTCAAATGTTTGCTAAACGATATGATATAAATATATTGTTTACCGCAGTAAGGACATTTATTCGATCTTTTACCAGATGGAGGTAATTTCGCGACAGTGCATCTTTCAATGTCTTTCTCTGGCTTTTCCACAGACTTCCTCAATGACAGTACCTTACGAACTTCCTCATGAGAGTGCATATGCTCTCTTAAAACGTTTTTCGATAGAAACTCTTTGTCGCAAAGGTAACACATGAAAAAGATTCTTTCCGTTTTAGCGGAGTCCTCGGCTTTCTTCAGTCGTGAACTTAGATTCAAGTTTTCAAAATAATTCTCCTCGTCGGAATCTCGCATGAGATCGGTGTTTCTTCGAACTAACTTACGTTTGCTTCTTCTCGTCTCGCTCTGACACTGAGAATCTTGTTCCATATTTGCATTTGTACTCGAACCCTCTTCATCGGGTTGCTCAACTTCGCTCGGATCTTCGTCTTCTCTATCTTCTCTGTTGTCTTCGTCTTCTCCGTCTTCCCTGTCCTCTTCGTCTTCTCTGTGTTCTCTGACTTCTCTGTGAGTCACGTCGGCCGCTTTCACCAACATATTTACATACTGTACGCAATCGTCGCGCGAAAACGATTCTTCCGATATCAACTGCTGCTCTTCACGTTCTTCTTCTTGTTCCTCTGATCCTTCTTTTCGTCGACTATCGTTTGCCAGTATACATTCTTGTTGTAATATGTAATCGTGCTCTACCGTTGAAATATTTTCGATACAATTTTCACTGGTCTCGTGCTTCAGGATTATTTCGTTCTTACTCATAATATCCACAGCCTTACCGTTTTCTTCCTCTCTGTTGGAACACTCGTTCAATATCCGTTCCGACACGATCGCTTCTTCCATCGCCGAACTATCGTGATGTTCTAAACGCGAAAAGACTTTTAATAGAACGTAAATGTAAATCTTTCTAATTCTATAAAGGAAAACCTTTTATCTACCGGTTATCGTCTGTTCCTGTTCAGCCAATTTTCCTACTTGCAACAGAGCCAACTGATCCTTTAGAAGGGACGACTTTTCTTCTCTGGACATTGTCTCCAATGTTTCTACCGCATTTTGATAATGATTTTCTATATGCATTCGTTCTATGTCTTCGTTTCTTTCTCCTACATCCAGATGCACTTCAACTTCGTTAAAAAATAATTCTTCCTTCATATTCATGGTGATGAACTTTTGTCTTAGAACACTGTCAGCTTGTTCCACCTGTAGCTTAAATTCGTACGCGGATTCAAGTTTATCCGCACACACGCAACATACGCGCGTTGGCAATCCATCGCCGGGTAACATCTAGAAGAATCAAACAGCACCGTTAATCAGCTTCGAAGTAGGCAGGTACTTTTAGATAATTATTCGATAACATCGTTGAAATTTCTTTACTATGCTTAAAAGTTTGCATAACAGAGAAAACTTCGCCGCGATTAAATACCAGAAGTACAGCGTAGTTTTGTCCAACAACAAGACATGAAACATGCTATTTGTCAAAGACTCTTTGATCTTTCTTAATAGTTGGGCGAGTATCTACGCTGGATCTCGCTACGTTTTCTACAAAATGTAACCTCTAAATGGCAAGTCTAACCTTAACGTTTGCAAAACTCATCGCTTTTGTCGATAGAGAAGAAACCTCGTTCTCTAAAAACAAGTCCCGCATCACTAGATTACCCAGAAGACAAACACGACATATCTCCACGGTCGACACAATGCTTTCCTCCTCATTTTGTGCCGAATCGGACGTATTTATTCCCACGGCGTCCATATTTTGTTTGGTGGACTAGGTGACCCGTATCTCTATTCGCTTCCCACAGCCCACAGTCCGCAGCTCGTAGCCTGCAGACCACAGTTTCAAACCTTTCGTTCCCTCCAGACTGATGTACAGTATGTACCTATATTTGCGTAGTATGTACCAACTACCAACAGTCACTCTCTCTTTGGTCAGCCTCGCAATAATTTTACGCTGCAACAATCTGTCACACGTAATATCACAGACTGTTCATATTAATTAATCATCTACTGTCGCGCACCCCTTTTCGATATCGCTCTTAAATACTCTCATTGATAATATTATTTCCAGCGTATAAATTCCGAACAATTTTCTTTCGTTTTATACTTGTACGATTCTATCTCGTTTGCACGTAGTACATACGTCGTATGTACATGAACATGTAAATACACGCTCCGTTGCCAGTCTATGATCGTCGTGTGGCTCGCAATCTCATATATTTCACTCCACGGCTTCACGGTTCCTTTTCATCGTTACCTGAAACATTGAAGTCACGTTTCGATTCATTTCACGATGTCACGATTGCATTAAATAACAAATACACGTAGTAATTATATTCCTCAGCTATTTAGTTGAATTAAGTAGGTGGCTGATTCCTTAGCTTTGCTTGCTTTTACGTAAATACATAAGTATATGTATCTATCCATATTCATATCCAAATTCATATCCATATCCATATCCATATCCATATCCATATCCATATTCATATCGATATCTATCTCTATCTATCCATCTACATCTGGTCTGTCTCTGCATCTGCATCTCTATCTATATCTGTATCTGTATCTGTATCTGTATCTGTATTTGTATCTACATATACATCTACATCTACATCTACATCTACATCTACATCTACATCTACATCTACGTCTATATATCTATATCAGTGTAATGATACTCAAAAAAACATAAACAAAAGTTTCCTTACAGTTAACTTCTATTTACAACTAACATGTATGTATATGAAAGAAGAAGGGAAAGAAAAAAGAAAACGAAAAATAAATTAATAAATGTAAACAAATTTTCAAAGCGGGCCATGGAATTGAAAGTCGTAGTGGGATTTTTTTAAAAATTCTTCTGAAATTTTAAAACGCTATCGACAATGAAACTGTCGAATCCTTAATCAATTTAGTTACATACTTGTACTGCGAGATGACGCCAGCCGGTTGATTCCGAGGATTTCAATCAAATGTGATGTGATACGCATTAAGTCGGAGCTGCTTTCCGAATTAAATTAAGTTTGATGGTTTATTTTTTCATTAATTGTATTTGAAAAAAATCAAGTATTTGTCATAAGCTTGCTAATTCGACTTATCGATAGATACTGAGTTTTCATTTGTCTACATATTATATAATACAAACACGTAGGGATCATATTTATTTTTATTTGCCTTCTTACAAATATATAAATTAATATATAAATTAATATTCCTATAAATAAGAATAGGAAGTTACCACACTAAAAGACTCATACTGCCATCTACGACAAAGTTGACAAAGGTTGCGTTAATAGATTGGATCATAGTGGACCTGCTGTATGCTGCCTACCGTATCTTGCATCCTACATCGGGTTGAATGTAAATGACGTCACAAATATTTTTTAACAGATTGATCAAAGGTTGTAAGATTATTATTTACCTTTGAATATATCCACGTACCTATGATAAACCTATAGGAAGAGTTGCTACTTGCTACTGATCGTAAAACCGTACTACGTACATATCTACACAGATACTACAAAGACAATATGTATTTACTTACAATACATGCGCATGTACCTAGTACAGTACGTAGTAAGATTGTAGGACTAAGAGCCCCGTTGTTGGATGAATCATCGTACGATGCGCGCGCAATCAAGTTGTACGTATTATATACATACACATTTACGTATGCATATGTGTATACATGCAGTGGTACCTACGTTACTGTGCATCGTTTTCTTCCTACTCGTTGAACAGTCGTGCTAAACTATTCTAAGTGAAGTATATAAATGTTGATAAACGGTCCGAAGCAACATTAAAAAATACTATTTTGCACAATTTGTATTACATGTTGAACATTTACGCATCCATGTAAAGGCACAACACGTTTAATTATTTATGAAGAATCAAGAATTTCTATCACATAATATCGGTGAGTTATCTATAAATAGAAAACTTTTCGGGAAAATAAATGATGTGATTGAGCTGCGATACATTATCAAAGTATTCGTAACATTCGTAATTTATATATATGTAGTTGTGATACTGAAAGACAGCGAGTCTGATGAGTGTTTCAAATGGTGTTTTATTTGCCTAACTTCTGATTCACATACTTTGATAAACTGTGAGAATTATTTTTATGCGCTGCATGATTATTTTGCGATTTCGGTGAAATTAGTTCACCTGTATATATATATATATATATATATATGAGAGGAACTAATATACGCGTATACGTACGTACGTATACAAGGAGAGTAATAAAAACACGTAATTTCGCATCGTGTAAATACATGTATACTTGGTATCGGTTTATGCGACGCGTTAGTTAAAATCACAAGCTGCCGCGTTACGGGAGGTTCGTTCGAAAAAAAGTTTGAGTCAACGAGAGTGAAAGGGATGGAAAGAAAAAGCATGCCTGAAATAGAAACCAACAGAGAAGGACTTTGTACGGATATCTTTCAGTTGGGAGGGATTATAAGTATTTTTAGCTGACAGAGTATGCATACGATAAGATGTTACAGTCTCTAAAATATTCCCGAACCGATACCCCTTAGATGCTGGTTCATATGTTTCTTTTCAAGTTATAATTTATACTTTTTATTTTGGTAGCGTTATGGAGAGCGAACAACGATATTATGAACTACGAAGCGGAAGTAGATCTAGGTCTCACACTCCTTCGGTTAAAAACCATGCCTTAGCCAAATCAGAGGTCCTGGAGCGCCATTATGATTTGAGAAATCTAAGCCGTGACAGATCTGCTACTCCTGGAGAAATTATAAATGGCAAAAGGTCTGTTTTCAGAATTTTGTTAACATAGAATGTGTTGATTGTGATATACCAATTTTAAAATAACAACTATTTTTTTTGGCTAATTAGATCCGGTACTAGTAGCAAGATGCACGACCAAAGTATGGAAACGATAACGGAAAGACGGGAAGAAATCTTGGATAAATCCTTGGATGCATCTGAAAATCATAATAAAAGACCAGAAGGTTCGTCCATCTGTGTTAAAAAAGCAGAACGACGATCGGAACGACAAAAGGCGAAGAGAGACGTACTTGCGAATGGTCAGAATGAGAAGAAAGACAGCTCGTTGGATGAAAAATATGAGAAAAGAGGCAAAAGTATTTCTGCACATAGAACGATAACTAGTGACTATTCTTCGGAGGAAGGTGAAAAGGAGGATTCATCAAACCAATACGAAATGATCTCACTGAATTCTTTGGTGAGTATAGTATTTGAATCAAATTATTCAAAGATGTACTTCAGAGTTATCTGAAGTTATCTCTTTTGCTCAACACAGAACGTCAATGATCAGGGAAAATCTAAAATCGAGTACAGGAAGACATATGTAGTGGAACGACATCTTTGCAACAGGCAAACGATTTATACCGATTCTATAGGATCAACGAATTTTCGTTCAAGGTTTGTCTGCTCGAATATACTAATATGCGATTGGAAAAGGCAGCTGGGAAAAACGAAGAAGAAGAAAAATGATATTGATAAATTACCCAGATTAGTTTTCATAGAATAGTATAATTTGCTCCTTTTTATTTGTCTTAGGCAATTATTACGTTCTGATTCGCCATTAAAACGCATTGATTCTCGCAACTTGAACTTTACATCCTCCGTTGACTCTGACACAGAATTGGACGATGCGGTTACAACGTCAAACAGATCGAACGAACGAAACAGTGTAATGAAACGTTTCATGAGTTTTACATCGATCGTTACCATATGGTTCAACAGGTTGTTTGAGTTTTTAAAGCTGAAGACAGTCAGAAGAAGAGACTATTATGATCGTTACGAATATTCGAGACACGGTATTGTTGAATCAGTAATTCTAGCAAATATGCGAATCTGATATCTATATATATATAACTCAACGCGAAGAAATCGATCTAAATAATTGTTAATTCCTTTCGATTGCAGAATCTAAGTGGTACAAAACGTCGTGGCAATACGTTGACCATTGCTTGCAGTATGTTTATGTCTTTATGGTTAAAGTATTTTTCTTCGATTCGTGGCTGCTGAGCAGAGTTTCGAATCTTCGACAATGGATGCAGGAAAGATGTCCAAAAGTTTTTTGGGTCGCCCTACTACCATTGTTTATTCTAATGGGTAAATGCTAACAAATGTCAAATCACTTTAACTTAACAGATTCACCGCGAAAGAGATTTCTTTCGACTGTACCGTTTCACGAGATCGTATCAACATTTTCTTAAGTATTCACCGGCAACGTAAAATGAAATAAAATGAAATGAAAAAATCGACGTCGCATCCTCGAGCAGATCGATGAAATATCAGCTATTCTGGTGTTTCTTTTTCTTTTTGTTTCAGGAGTTTACACCGTGAAAAAACAGAACGTTATCAGTCTGGATTTGCTGCACGATATTCCCTATGATATCACCGAGACGTGTAGTCGCATCTATTGCGATTTTGTTAATTTAACACGTTTCGAAAGCGATTTACTCATCGGATATATAAAAAAACTGAGAAATTTCCCAGCATATTTTCTAGCCAGTGTGAACGTGTCTTTGCCCGAGATACCTAACATTGGCTGGAATTTAGTCTGGTGATTGATCGCGATAAACTCGTTCTCCGTGAGATTTTTCACGGTAAACATTCGGTTGAACACAACGCTAGGACAGTCGTTTTATCATCTTGTTTCAAACTTGTATTTCATCGGAATCTCGACCGTCTCAATTTCAAATGTTTTAGTTTCCGCAACGCGTACTAACCTTTTGCTTTCTTTGATACATAGGTATTTGTATTTATACGTTGGAAGTGTTGCAGTGACAGAATTCGTCATTCTCGTCGCCTGTTTCATTAATCGACCATTTCATTTATACAACGAATACGCGTGTCTGCATTTACTAACGTAAAATTATAAATACTATTGTAGCGTGCTTGGTAACGTACTGTCGCGTTACGCATCTTGCAAGGATGGTGAAGAGCATTTGCAACAGCTATTTCGGTAGCTATTCTCACATCGTTTCGAAAAATATTTTTACTTATATACCGAATAT
>CM052087.1:14857040-14867573 GCA_028453745.1 Agapostemon virescens
TAGTAGTAGTAGTAGTAGTAGTAGTAGTAGTAGTAGTAGTAGTAGTAGTAGTAGCAGCAGTAGTAGTGGTAGTTAGTAGTAGTAGCAGTAATAGTAGCAGTAGTAGTAGCAGTAGTAGTAGCAGTAGTAGTAGTAGTAGTAGTAGTAGTAGTAATAATAATAATAATAATAATAATAATAATAATAATAATAATAATAATAACAATAATAATAATAATAATAATAATAATAATAATAATAATAATAATAATAATAATAATAATGATGATGATGATGATGATGATGATGATGATGACGATGATGATGATGATGATGATGATGATGATAATGATGACGATGATGATGATGATAACGACAACGATGATAATAATAATGATAGTGGTAATGGTAGTGGTAATAGTAATGGTAATGGTAATAGTTACGATAGCAACGATGGTAGTAGAAATGTTAGCGTTATCGACGAATGAAACAACTGTGGTAACGATGCTTGTTGCAATTAGATTTCCGGCAATGATAGCGAAAATATTGTGAGAAAGACGGTGGAAATGGTACACGGTAGCAATAACTGCAATAAGATCGGAAGAAGGAAATGTTGGCGATCGTGTTTTTAGCAGTGACGCGATCGTCGATGAAAATGTTCGGTGCGATCAGAGTTACACGACTTCCAAGATACTCGGGAATAAAATCCGTTTGCAATTGGAACAACTTGATGACTGTGTACCAACATTTGCATTATTGCGCGGATATTACTTCTGTTTTCGGGGCTTTCCGTGTCTATCTTTTGTTCGTTATTCGTATTATTTCTATGGTACGACCGAGCGAGATTTTCCAACGAAATTTCGACAAATCGGTAAAAACTCTATCTATTCGTCTATCTATCTAATCACTTATCGAAAGCATACACTGCATAAGTAACCACGTACTCGATAGTTGATTTCTACTAAAAAATAACATTATTATAATATATAAGAAAATAAAAAATAATCGTCGTCATAATTACGACAATGCTCAACATAAATAATTAATAATTATTAACTGGATAAAAATATGGCGCGATACGTGAGCGCAAATATTCTGTCGACTAGATTCGTATGGATCGATCGCTTGTTGTGCGCACGTGCACACACACACGCACGATTTGCTCATATCGCTTCGTTTTTCTAGATTGGTGTAGTTTTCGTAAGATTTATCAACGTTTTGTAAGCTTTCGTAAAAAAGAACACGACGAAAGCGAAGACGTCGGCGATGGCGATGGCGATGGCGATGGCGATGGCGATGGCGATGGCGATGGAGATGGCGATGGCGATGGCGACGACGACGGCGACAGCGACGGCGACGACGCGTCGCAACCGATTTTTCGAGATTCTCGATATTTTCAGTCGTCGAGTTTTTCACTTTGATCGTATTTAAAAGAAACAAACGATTTTGTTTGTTCGCGCAAAATTTTGCCGTCGTTCGAATATATGATCGACGGACACTGTTGTAGATGTTGTTGATGGACGCGTCGTCGGCTTCGGTCGGTTCCGTCTTTGTCGCGTCGTGTTCAGCTTTGACTCGAATCTTAATTTTGATTTTGATATTGATTTTGATTTTGATTTTGATCTTGACTTCGATTTCGATTCTTTTGGAAAATAATAAAAGAGACGCGATTGTTGTAGAACGTGTTGCGCATTCTCGATAGGATCAGTAGCGTTTTCCATGTTTCGAATGTGACGAAGAATGCAATGTAAACGAATATCGGGAGCTGTAGCGTACCGCGGTGTGTCGTGGAGCGCATCGAACGATCGCAATCCCAATCCCGCGATCGTTCGTTGTATGTTGTCGGTTTCTCGCTTCTCCTCGTGTCGTTGGTCGATCCGACGAGAACCGTTCGCATCGCGAATGTCGAAAACGAGAACGAATCGCTCGCGACGAGTCGTCCGTTTCGTGATCGTTTCCTCCTTATTTTTAACGTCCTAGGTAATCGGCCATCTCCTGCAACTTTTCCTTCTCGTCCTCGAGCAGCAAAGCTTGAATGCAACTTGTAAAGTATTCGGTGCCGAAGCAATTTTGCCTAGAAAAACAAAGAAGGCGCGTGATACGTCAAGCATCGGATTAAAAGCTGTGATTCTACAATATTTGGAGTTTGGTCGAGTCGATTTTACCGATAAGCCGCTTAGGATCCGTTCGTTTCGTCGAAATCTTTCCGACGAGTATTCTCTTTGAACGAACAACCAAAAGAAACAAACGGATCCGAGTAATTCGAAAAACACCGAGTTCGATCTTACCGCGTTACCGAGAGCCGTTGTCGTCGTAGAAAAGACGGCTCGCCGAAAAATAGATATGCGCATATGTATAGGTATAGGTATATGTATATGTACATTTATCGTTAGTAGACATTCGATATACGCGTACACGTACACGTACAAGCGTATGTACAGGCAGACATCGAGTAAAAATTCAAAAATCGCCTCGATCTCTCTATCGCCTCTAAAATCCTGTAAAATTATTCGACCGCTGGAAAAATATGTTACAACGCTTTTGTACGTGTCGGCGATGTCCTGCGTCCGTTGGGCTTCTGAAAAATGTAGAGATTCCCTGAAAATTCATCGTCGCGTTTCATCGTTGTTGAATCACGAGTAAAATATTACCGAAAAAATAATAAATCGTACCGTAGGATTTCCAATACGATTGGGAAAACACGCACAGGCCAAAAAGTTCCGTCGTGTTGTACGCGAGATCGCGAGCTCTTCAAATGTTACCGACTCCTGCACCTACTCTTTTACATATTGTTTCCATCAGTTATCTCTCCCGATCGAACAAACGAACGAACAATTACCTAAACGCATGCACAGCACGAGCGAGTTTTTCTTGTCATCGATGATCGTCGAGCGTGGCCGTTGTTCGTTGTATATTCTTGGAAGGACGTCAAGACGAATTCGTGTATGTTTGTACGGTGTCGAGGAATGTGTGTAGAATTCGATTAAACACGTGTATATGATGGCGAGTTGGTAGATCGATTGGACACGCGGAAACGCGGAAACACGGAAATGCGGAAATACAGAACTACGGAAATACGGAAATACGGAAATACGGAATTACGGAAATACGGAAATACGGAAATACGGAAATACGGAAATGCAGAGACGGAGAAATCGAGGAACGGACGAGATTGGAGAAATGGAGAAATGGAGAAATGGAGAAATGGAGAAATACAGAAATACAGAAATACATGTGGTACGGCTGGAAGCTTATCGACGACGAGCAACCAAAAAATCAACTATACGAATAGATTCGAAACGTAGAAAAAATCAAAAAACTAAAAGGAAAAGTTAGGCGAAAGATACGGAAAGTCACGGTCGAACTTTGGAGAAAGGAACAAATTTTTAGTTTGAACGAGAGATTCGTTCGGGAAAGGTGGCAACCCGGTAAAACGATACATGGATAACAACTTGAAAGGAAAACGCGCAGAAAGAAATCATAAACATAAAATAAAAAGCTACCTAAACCCCGGGTTCCGCTCCGTGAAGTTGCTTGATCCACGTTTGGATTTTCTCTACTTCATCCTGCAGCAATAGCACGTCTAAGCATCCTTTGAAGTAGTCTGACGTGAAGCAGTTTTTCCTGAAAAAATGTTAAAATACAACGGATAAGACCACATCGATAAGATGACAAATACCATGGACTTGCGTTCCAGATCTGCTCGCTGAAACTAAAACAAGCAGGCGACCAAAACGCGTTCAAAATTATTCTAGTCGAAGCGAGAAATCCGAATTTCGATGAAATTTCCAACGACACGTATCGGTTGAACTTTGGACACGCTAGGTTCCGCTAGGCTATCGACACCCGGCGCTAATTCGTTCGGCGGGATTTTCGCGTGTCTTGGATAAAACCAGAAGCTTTCAAGAGACCGACCGCGTACGGTGGTCGATCGTGAAACATTTTTCCGAAAAAAGAAAAAAGAAAAAAAAAAGAAAAAGCAAGACTCGACTGTGCACAGTGCTGTTGTACGCGCGACGCTGTTCGATCGTACGTCGAGTTTCGGGACATTTTTCCAGCTCGAACGGCTCGAACGGATCGAGGTCGCTCGATTCCGCGTGTTTTTTCCTCGCGTTGTATTCGACGTAATCGAGCCATCGAACTGCAACTTTCGAAGATATAGAATAAAATATTTTCTTTCGATAGAAATATACGTACAGGTTCGAAATGTTGTTAGTAGTCAGTATGTAGTAAAGCCTACGTACGTATTTACCTGCACAACTGATGTAGCTGCGGTTCACGAAACAAGTTGTAGCAATCCTCGCAGATACGATCCAATCGGGCGAAAATACTCTTGTCGTATATACCCTTGCATTGAATGTCGATGAAGGATCTTTTACCCAAAGGATGACCGTTCAAGATTCCAGCGTCCGTTAAACCGATGCAGGACGCGACGAGAAGCAACGTCATCGACCAAGCCAGAACAGACACGAGTCTCGGGCAAGGTACCGACAGCGTTATCGCGGACGACGTCGACGACGAAGACGAAGACGACGACGACGACGATGACGACGACGACGACGACGACGACGACGACGACGACGAAGGCGGCGAGGTAGGCGACGCAGGCGACGACGTCAACGTCGACGTCAAGATCGACGGTTCGTTCGATAGTAAAGCTAGGCTCGAACAAGACGTTCGCTGCACGTTCCAGACATACGGAGACAATTTCGTCGTTGACCACGTCGACGGTGTCGTCGGTAGGACGATGGACGACGTCGGGCTGGTACGGCAAGCGATCTGTCTCGGCAAAGTCGACGCGGACGTCAACGTCGACGTCAACGTCGACGTTGGTGACGGTAGCACGCTCGTGGCAGATGACCGAGACGGCGAGATGCGCGGCGGCAACGATTGCAACGAAGGAGACGACGATGGCGATCGAAGCCTCTGTTGTCGATGCATAGTCTATAAAAATACAAAGAGAAAGCCCTGCTATACCAAAAACAATATTTCTCCACATACATCTATACAGCCGATGGAAAATTGACAAGAAATGGGAGCGACCGAGAGCGACCGAGACTCTCGAGAGAATCGTTCGATTTGTTCGGAAGTAGAAGCTGTATCGAGATCGCGGAAAAACCGGATGGACGGTGGTGGTCGACACGCTCGATTCCCAGCCAACGTTCTCGTCGCAGAGTTTACCGATGATGCAAACGACGCGTCGAAACTAGAAGATGACGCACTCTGCTCGTCGAATCGATGCAACGATCTCGCGTATCGTTTCGCGTTCAAACTCGCGTGCTCGCGCGCATCGTTTCACGGGATTCGTAATCGCGTTTTCGCACCCAACCATTTTTCCCATAATATTTCTGCTCCTTTTGATAAACGAGAGTAGAAATCGCTCCCCTTGGACCACGGTTCCGCGAACGCGTCGCACAGCTTTGTCTGCCGGAAAGAATGCCAAAAGCGGCAACTACTGCTCTAGTAAAAACAACAACAACAACAACAACAACAACAAAGACGGACGCGTTTAAAGTATCGTAGAGAAAGTCGATGATGACGCTTCGACGACAACGTTTACCGTCGATACCGTTCGAGAACAGAGAACGCAAGAGGATCTTGCGTACCCGAAGCAATGCGAAAGGTAAAAGTAGAGAGATGTAAAGCACTCCTAACCAGTTCCGCGGCAGTTGCTGTGAATGGACCACACGCAAGTAGGCCCCACCTGTAAACGTCCTGAACCGACAACTTCATTAAGCGAAGCTGAATCCCGGAGCGGTGCGGCACGTCAGGACGCGGTACGGTAGAGCGCAGCACGCCACAGGCCACAAGATAACGCGGTATAGCATATCATAACACGACGTGGCACGACACTGCACGAAACGGCACGGCGCACAGCCACAGGCCACAGCCAGAGCCACAGCCAGAGCCAGAGCCAGAGTCAGAGTCAGAGTCAGAACCAGAGCCAGAGCCAGAACCAGAACCAGAACCAGAACCAGAACCAGAACCAGAACCAGAACCAGATCCAGAACCACAGCCACAACCGCGGCCACCGCATGGCATAGCGCGTAGCATAACGCACAGCAGAGCGCGTAGCAGAGCGCGTAGCAGAGCGCAACAGGGCTCGGCACGACGTAGACGCATCACTGCACAGCACAACGCAACACGGTATTGTACTGCATCGTATCGGATCGGATCGGATCGGATCGAATCGGGCCGTGGAAGCAAACGACGGCTCAACACCACTGGACCAAGAAGAAGAGGTCTTCCTATACTCGTCGACGAGGGGCAACGCAAGATTCTCGAACACACCACGACTCTCCATTCTTCCTTTTTTCTTGGTCCGATCGGCGGCACCTGCACACGCCGAAGAGAGCGTTTCGCCCAGTTCTCTTTTTTCGGAACATAATCACCGCTCCCGGGTGGGATCTTATTTTTAGCCACGACCGATTCTCGGAACTCTCGTACCGCTCCACTCTATATCGGACCCTCACCTGGTAATTGCCCGCAGCCTGATAATTTTCCTCCAAAGTCGCTCGTCGGCGGTGTCGATCGTTAAAGATTGCCTACGGATTTCCAGACACGATTACGCTCATCGTTAATCAACATCTTTCGTTTATCGTCCCTCGTTTTTCATCCATCGACTCATCGACGCGTTGGCTCGGAAACGAACGTTCGAAACCGTGCACGGACTTTTCCATGCTCCTATCGTCGACTGCCGATGAAAAACAATCGGCCAAAGAAAACTAAGAGCAAAGGGTAAACGGCGGAAGACTAAGGGCAAAGAGGCGTAGCAGCAACGGCGAGTGGCGATCGACGAGAGTCGAGAGTCGAGAGTCGAGAGTCGAGAGTCGAGAATAAAGAGCGAACCGAGTGTTCTTAAACGAAGAAAAAGTCAATGGAGACCGGTTGCTCGACAGGTGAGGTCTTTTCTCGACCAAGCTACGCACAGGTGTGCAATCTGCAAATCCGCTTCAGCAAAAAACCATACGCTCTTCGGCACCGTTTCACGGTTCTGTCGTCCGATTGCATCCAACGCGCCGCTAAACTTTTGCACACGCGTATACGCATCCCTTTCTACGCACGAAACTGCATATCAAAATTGGATACCTGCTCTTCTTTTTCTTCTTTTTCTTCTTTTTCTTCTTTTTCTTCTTTTTCTTCTTCTTCTTCTCCTCCTCCTCCTCTTCCTCGACGATCGAAACAAATTTCCTTACGGATTAATTTTGTTTCGGTACCATCTCAATGTTATTACTTTAACGAGAGCAACAGTAATTCAGACCCGTCCTCTCGACTCTCTTCGGGTAAACGCGATTCGTCGTTCGATGAATTCGAACCCGAGTTGTAACTTGAGCGCATAAACGCGATACCGAGGATGAAGATAAATCCAGCAGAATGCTCGTCGAAAAAAAGTCATCGAATGTAAATTCGATGGAAACGAAGCAGAAAGGAGCAAGAGTCGAAAGAAAAGGGAAACGAAAGGAAGAAGAAGGCGGAGCAGTCAAAGGGGACGGAAGAGACGAAGAGGATTAAGACGGCGGAGAGGACGAAGAGGACGACGAAGAGGACGACGAAGAGGACGACGAAGAGGACGACGAAGAGAACGAAGAGAATGGTGAAGACGGTGCGGACGGAGGAGACGGAGGAGACGGAGGAGACAGAAAACAAGTGTAGGGAGGAGTCGAGTCACGTCGAACCGAATCGAGGCCGGTCGCTGCCGCGCCGCGGGATAAGGAGGGAGAAGCCACGAGGGCGAAACGATCTATATCGTTAGATACATCGTTGGCTCTCCTCGCCAGGTGGTCCTCTTCTCGTGCCGGATGACTCAATCGCGAGGAGGAGTTGCTCGACGGGCTTGCGAGAGGCATCGCTAGGAGACCGCGTGCGCGCTTCGCGTCTCTCTACTCTACTCTTCGCGTTTCCCCACGCTTATCCGTGTTCGCGATCGTACGCGGCCGACTCTTTGCAAACTTTTCAACCTCCTTGATTCTTCCGCGAGGGAACGCTATGACTACGATGTTGTTGCGACCGCAATCTCGACGCGCAAGCACACGCGTACCCCGTACACCGGTTTCGCAATGCGTTCGTTCGTTCGTTCGTTCGTTCGTTCGTTCGTTCGTTCGTTCGTTCGATCGATCTCGTCGAAATCGATTTTCCTTCTTATCTCGTTTGTTTGCTCGCGATCGTTGATAAATCGGTGTCGAGGGAGAAACGACGCTGGTCGAGAGAAAGCGAGAGGAAGCTGGCGCTTCGGAACGCCGATGAAAACGAGAGCGGAGCAACGAGAGAAACGAACGCGAATTATTGTTCGGCGAATCGAAGAAATCGAAGAAATCGAAGAAATCGAAGAAACCGAAGAAGATGCGTCGTGCAACGCAACGCTCGGGGATATACTACGGTCAGGGATACGATGAAAGCGTCAAAGTTCCTTTCGACGCATCCTTAAGAGCGTCTATATGCCGACGACAACGACAATATCCAATCGATCGGAAACGAAAATACATGAAAGAGTACTTTAAAGAGACATCGCGGCGGTGCGATGCATCGAACAAAATCTGGTAAGAAAGAACGTTATTGGAAAGCGAACGGTTCAACGATGAAAAGCTATACGACGCGTGGTCGAACAAGGTTCGAGAACTTTCCGCTGGGCTTGCTGCTACGTGGCCAGAGGTACTTTGAAAGTGCCGCGAAAGTGCTGGTTATCTGGTCACGATCAATGATCAAAGCGGTGGGATAAGAACATGTGGGAAAGAAACGATAGAAAATGAGAGAGCGACGGTTGTCGACGCGACGAAAGGATGCAGGACAGGACCAGGTAGGACGAAATAGGACGAAATCGGACGAAATCGGACGAAGTAGGACGAAATAGGACGAAATAGGACGAAATAGATGGGGCGAAACGGGACAGGGCGGGACGAGGCGAAACAAACCGGGAGAGAGAGAGAGAGAGAGAGAGAGAGAGAGAGAGAACTAGAACGAGAGACGGAAAGAGAAGAAGAAGTAGAAGAAGGAGCAGGAGGAGGAGGAGGAGGAGGAGGAGGAGGAGAAAGAAGAGAAGGAGGAGGCGGAGGAAGGAGCGGGGCGAAGCGCAGGGCGCGGAGAAGCCGAACAACTCGAGGAGAAGGAGAGATAGGCGGGTTGAACGGACGGCGGAGGATCGAGGCGTCCGGCGTCCTCGATCGCGGGATCTTGGAGCAAAACTAACGATCTCCCGCTCGCTTGTAAGATCAACACGATGATAATTTAATACACGAGATCACCACCCAGGTGTGCTCTGACGTGTACAGATGCTGTGTGTAACCTCGACGAGAAGGGAACGGCTGAGTCGACAGAAGCGGGAATCTGTATGCGATTCCAAACGGGAACACGAGATCTTTTCCTTCTCATTCTCATTCTCATTCTCATTCTCATTCTCATTCTCATTCTCATTCTCATTCTGATTCTCATTCTCCTCGTTCTTCTCCTTCTTCTTCGACGCTACCATCGCTACCATCGCTACACCAGCACAGTCTCTTCTCTGTATACCCTCCTTCCGTGTCCGTCCCTTCGTTCGTCCTTCCACCCACCCGTCTATCCATCGTCTATCCATTCGTTCACCCATCCATCCATTCATCCTCTCATCCGTTCTTTTTCTTTCTTTTTCTTCCTACCATGAAAAAAAGCAAAACTTTGAAATATAGTGGTTTTCTTGGACAAACAATTGCAAATGTCGAGCCCATCAATGTTGAAACATAAGTTTCGATTTTCGACCGACGCGCAACTACGATCCGATACCGTGCAACGAACGCGAAACCAGCACAAACACGAACGGAAGAATAAGAACGAGGATAAGGATGAGGGAGTGCTCGCGTTACGCGTACACGTACTTGTATGTTTCTGCCGTCACTCACTTTCGCGGAAACAAGACGATTCGGCGAATAAACCAGCGACATGAAAAAACTGAAATGCGTTGAACGCGATTCGTTGGTACTCGAACAGAAACTACATAAATAGAAGATCCAATGACGTCAATCGTTCGCGTTAATTACATAAGAACAGTCCTATTAACCTACGCCGCGGGCGAACGACAATTCAACATTAATCGATTCCAACAAACGCTTTAGGGCTTCTTGTACGGACGACCGATGTCGCTAAAATCAAGCATTTCTTGCATTTCTTGCATTTCTTGCACTTGTTGCATTTGTTGCTCGGTGGCCGCGGTAAGCGGTTAGCCTGCGAATTTCGACGATACGATCCGTGGTTCGTAAACGATCGGAGGACTCGAATCGTCACCTCGAAAGGGACGAGTCGCTGGTGCGACTACTCACCGATACGATTCGATCGAAGACGGGAAAGGTGTACCGGTTAACGTAACGTAATTGGCATTGCGGTTACGAACACGGAACGGCCAACGCGGATGGTCTGCAGTAAGTTTAACGACGATCGACCCTGAGCCGTATACGACAATAGAATTTCACGAACCAACAAACCACGCTTCGTCGTGGAAACCGTGATAATAGCGGCGATGCAACGATAAATCGATACGATAGGACACGCCACGACTACACGACTACACGACTACACGACTCGACGACG
>CM052087.1:14867583-14884641 GCA_028453745.1 Agapostemon virescens
TGACGCGTCACGTCACGTCACGTCACGTCACGTCACGTCACGTCACGTCACGTCACGACACGTCACGAGACGATTCTAATTTCGTTTCAACACACCGATTTTCTCCGCGCCGCTGTTGCGACGTCTGCAACTGCACCAGTACTTTTAGTACATCACCCGGAATTTGTCAAATAGAAGAGTATCGAGATTCAAATTGAACATTAAAAAACAATCGATGTAACAGATTTCTGCGAAGTTCGTGAAACGAACAAGGTTTCTCTCAACGAGTTTGTATACAAGGCAAGCCGAACGAGGCGCAAGACACGTCGACATGAAACTTCGTATGTAATGCACGTAGTCGACGCACGGGTATTTGCAAAGGAATGTTCAACAGGTGTGTCGTTTCGATTGAGCTTTATACGCGCGAACACGCCTTTCCTTTCGTCCTCCTTTCTTCGTTCGTTCGTTCGTTCGTTCGTTCGTTCGTTCGTTTGTCTGTCTGTTCTTCTCTCTCTCTCTCTCTCTCTGTGTGTGTATGTCTGTCTGTTTATTTGTCTCTCTCACCACTCACACTCCATCTTACTCTCTTGCCCATCTCTTCCCTCTTTCGAACAGCATCGTTTTCCGCACAACGCTTTCTTTTTTCCGATCAATTACGGTACAAACACATGCAGCGATCAAACACCGCATACGCGACGAGTACCGGTTGTCGACGAACGATCGGGACCAGAACATTAGAAGAGGAAAGGTCTATTCGATGTATACGATAGGAACTCGAACCTTAAACATTGACTTTGCGACGGAGCTCGAGCCACGGCACACGGTAGAGAGAGACTCGAAGGTATTCGAATCGTGACCGATCCAGCTAGTAGCACCGGTTGGAGCAAGCGCGGCGACACGACGATACGACGATATTTGGATCGAGAGAAAAAATGGCGGGGTCGACGGATCGGAATCGCCGACAACGTATAAGAATACGCGCGAGCGTCGACACAGAGACTGCTGTTTCTGCAGACCTTGCCGCGGTGGTGGCATGTCTCTCTTCTCTTCTCGGTATGCCTGGAATGGTTCTCCAACTTGGAGGTTAAGAGGAAGCTGCGAGGGGAGAATCACACGATTTATTTACGCGATCCGGCTGGTCAGGCTGCCAGACTCGAGAGAAGCGCAACACACGCTATCTCGCATATGTAGGACAAAGCCTGCTCTGTGATGCCCGCTTCTAACGCGGTTCTGCTCATCGTTTCGATCTTACTCTCTAGCGATCGTCGCGAACGCGCCATCGTAAGCGCGACGTTAACTATCTCGCGTTAAACTACTCTCGACGTCCTACAACCCGATCGTTTCGATCGTCACGATCGATATAACCATTTTAGCGGCTACTTTGATCACGATCACGCGTCGGAAATTCCAAAAATCATACCGAAGATATCGTGGCGATGGAAAGAGCAGCGGCAGCGGCAACGGCAGAAACAACCAAGAAACAGAAATAAGAGTAGCAGAAGCAGTTACTACTGCCAACGTCGTCGCGATTGGACATTAGCGACGAGCACTGTTGGTGGGGCAAAACCAGCGTTCCGGCAGACAGCTTGGCGTCCTATGGTTCGCATTACGACAAGCTGCTGCTGCTGCTTGCTGCTTGCTGCTTGCTGCTTGCTGCTGCCGCTGCCGCTGCCGCTGCCACTGCCACTGCAATTGCCTTTCTCCGTCTTTCGATTCTCCCGTTTCGCTTCGCCGCGTTCTACGCTGCACCTTTACTTCACGTTACTTTATTTTCCAACGACACGCGAATCCACCGATGTATCCCATTTTCCCCTTTCCCTACGTTTCCAGGTTCGTTTCACAGTTTTCCGTTTGAAACGATACATTTTTGGCAGAGCTTCGAACGTTGCGGCAATGATTGCGAAAGCGAATTAATCTCGATACCGTGCATACCTAAACGACGATCAATGAATTCGAGTTTAAATAAACAAACGATTGCGTGAAATTAAGGGGACGGTCCTCCGTACGGTATCGTCGGTTCTTCTTCGAATGGATGTCTTTTATTTTTGAATCGAGCAAGGTCGAGTACCTTGCGCTATCTCGAAAAAGAGAATTCAACCATTCGAAGCGAATAACGGATAATATTCCGATCAGGCTGGTAACGCGTAGCCGTTCAAAAATATTCTCAATAATAAACGCGTATCGTTTTCTTCGAACGATTTACGTATATTCGAGTTTGAAAAAATGAATACCGTCGAGGATGTTTGCCGAGGCGTACCTTCATTTTTTGACAAATTTTTCCGAGAGAGAGTGAGAGAGTGAGAGAGTGAGAGAGAGAGAGAGAGAGAGAGAGAGAGAGAGAGAGAATAAAAGCTTCCGAGTGGAGCGGGGGTGGTCGGGGCTGAAACTCGACAACTAATTGCGAGATAAGGAAAGCGGGTGTGCAGCAGGTAAGTAAAGTACGCACGCGCGCGCACGCTCGCTGAGCGAGTTTCTCAAGAGGCGTGTCGCTGCGAGCTACAGGTGGCAGCTGCTAGTTCCTCCTACTCATTCTCCGTATCTTCTTCCGTTGCCGTTTCTTGTCCTTACGAATCACTTTTTCGCTTTCTTTCATTTTCTCCATCTCTCTATTTTATCTTCGTTTCATTCCCATTGTTCGCTCTCTCTCTCTCTCTCTCTCGTACATTCTACCGCTGTTCCATCACCATTTTAATCCCAAACACTAGACGACAACGGATCTATAGAATTATTTTTTCGTTCGGCGAGCCACGTTGTCGATATACATATATCCGAATTATATCCGATAAAAAAGTAGCATAATTTTGTTCTCACGCGTCGTTTATTTCTGCATCGTCCGTTCGATTTTCGCTGAACCGCCTTTCAACGGAGAATAGACATCGTCGACGTACATCCAACGGGAAACACCGTACACACGGTGAGATCGACTTCGATCGTAAAAGCTTCAACGCTCGATACATGCATCTCCGAAAGAACGACTCGCAAACATTCCTTTTTCCCATCTTGATTCTCGCGCACCTCTTTGTAAGACGATGTTTCGGGCATGAGTCAACTCGTGTTTGGCCCTCGGTCGTCGCGGCGGCCCTGAGTAAAAGATTCTCTGAATGAACTCTAAAGATAGAGATCTCCTGTATCCTTTTATTCTCTTTCTTCCCTTCTCTTTTTCGTTTATTTCTCGCACAACCGTTCCTTTCTTTATCTCTCTTAAATCGCATCTTCCGTTTCTCGTTCGTTCGTTCGTTCGTTCGTTCGTTCGTTCGTTCGTTCGTTTGCTCGCTCTCGTCAGCCTTCTGAACGGTCGATGGTCGAATTCAGCGTTACTACGTTTCATTTCGCCTCGACTTGTCACCGATATCCTTGTACCTTAACCGATACAACCGATACAACCGATTCAACCGATTCGATCGATTCAATCGATTCAACCGATTCAAACGAAGCGTCTGCGCGCACTGAACAGACTTTCAGAGACATGGAATTCTCGATGAAATTCGTCGAGGACTCCGAGTAAAAAGAGAAACGCTAATACAACGAAATAAGAAGCTCGAGAAAATTGATGTACGTTTTTAAACGTACTCGGATGTTCGCTCGTTTCGAGTCAAAGTCGCTCGACGTTTTCGAAGATATCGTAAATGTGGATCGTGCAAAACGATTACAAATACGTAAGGAATCGAACAAGAAACGATCATCGGAACTCTCCGATTTGTTGAACGTCGTCTACAAAAAAAAACGTTACAATTACCGAAACGATGGAATAACGATAAACTTACATTTAATGCTCCTCTTGTCTCGTTATTTTTCACGGTTTTCCGTATGCCGCCTCTTTCAAACCGTCCTCGATCGCTTCGATATATTTTCTCTTTCGTTGTCCTCGTAAGTTTAATCTTCTCTCACCTTCCATCTATTGCCCATGTTCGAAATCGGTGCGCGACGCGATTCGCATGTCTTTCCTCGGTCGTCGTTTGTCGCTTGTCGTTCGTCGTTCGTCGTTCGTCGACGGTTGGTGGTTGGTGGTTGGTGGTCGATGGCCGGTGGTCCGTGATCGTTGATCGGTTGTCGGTGGTCGGTCGTCGGTCCACGATCGCTCGGATGTTCTTTTCAGGAAAACTTGTTCGACATCAGCAGTTTTACACTCGTTTCTCTCAATTTCTTCCTCGTCTTTTCCTCTTCTCCTTTCCTTCCTTTCCTTCCTTTCCTTCCTATCGCTGCTCTCCCTCGGTTCCTGGCTACTGGCACCCTACCGCGTGATCTCCCTCCCTCCCTCCCTCCCTCCCTCCCTCCCTATCTCCCACCCTCCCGCTGGGTTTTCCTTCCTTCTATTCTACCCCTTTCTCTCCCTCTCTCGATCACTCTCGTTCGCTCGTTCGTTGTTTCTGCCCTCCTCGACGAGACGGTGGTTTCTTCGTGTCGCTTCTTTGGTTTTGCCGGCAAAGGTTTCCCCCTCCAACTTGTAAATAGATATCGCGACGACGAAAAATTTGTTTGTAACTCGACGAAACTTTAGGTGTTACATCGATCGACTCTTTACACCAAAGGAAGTAACAGCGTTCAGCGTTCAGCGTTCAACGTTCGACGGTCGACAATGTCGCAAACAAGTATTCACAATTTGTCGCGAAACACGGTACGCCCTTGATATCGCTTTAGAAGAGATCGGACGAACGAACGTTACGCGCGACAGTCATTTTCCGGTAGGCCCGCGTTTTCATCGAACACACGCACGGTTTCGCATTCGTCTACCGTTTCTCAGGAGTAGCTCAAACGTCGCGGAAGGAAACACGCGAGACAAGTACCACCGCGGAACTGTGGTATCGCGATCTCGAGAAAGGCGCGCGCGCGCGGCAGAATGCCCGCCCGCCTCCTCGACCACCCACCCCCTTACAGTTCCAACACCGCCGGGAGATCCTCGAGATCGTTGCGTCGCGTCCCGTCCCGTTCCGTCCCGTTCCGTCCCGTTCCGTCGGGACCCATTACATCCCTATCCCTATCCCTATCCCTACAGCTATCCTTGCGTTCTTGGGATCAAAAGCTACAGGAGGAGAAAAATGTATAGTAGGACAATGATTCTTCGACGCTGCCCTACGCGCACAAGTGGCCTATGCGCGACAATACGAATAACTTGACCGAGCGGCCTTTAAACGATAGCCAAACGTTTCCTAATTGTCTCTCTCTCTCTCTCTCTCTCTCTCTCTCTCTCTCTCTCTATGTGTGCCCGCGCGCGTGTGTAGATTCCCTACATATTATGCTCGCACCTGTAGAGCTTTCAATGTACTATTTCTTTGTCCACGCGCGTCTCGTCTTCATAGTTGGTTTCGTTTGCGCGTACGCGCCGAGCACGAGTACGCGTCTCGGTCGGTAGACGCGATGCATCTACACCGAGACAAACATCTTATCTTCCATCAAACTTTCATAATCTCTTCTTACATAGCACCGACCGCTCTCTCTTTCGCAGACTCTGTTCACCCTTCCCCACTTTTTCCAAGAACGCGTTTCTACTCGCGCTTGGCAGTACAGTTGCAAATAGAAGCGGCACTCGCGAGCGTTCGGATTCGCGTGAACTATATCGCATAGTCCGTATTCGCTCGTAATATGGCCGTGTCGCTGGCCAATCAGAATCCCGCGTTCTTGTAAACTCCCCCAGTGTTTTCCGCCACCTTCGCCACTGCCACCTCCACGTTCGCTGCCACTTTCGTTCCCTCGACATCCGTCTCGGATATTTAACACCGCCACCTCCTTCTTCTAACCCGATTTACTATTATTCGAGTACTCCTCCGCCTATCTTTGTCCTTGTTTCTACTCGTACTCTTACTTGTGCCATGCTTTGACTCCCAATACTATTCCTGTTCCTATTCCTATTCCTATTTCCATTCCCATTCCCATTCCCATTCCCATTACCTATACCATTTCTATCCTTGTTTCGACACCCATACCATTTCTTATGCGATTTATGCCGACGATACAAGCTACGGCATATTTTCAAATACGCTTGTCTCGTAACAAACTATGAAGCAGAATCGCCGAGTTCTCGAGATTTCTGAAATACCGATGAGCTCGACGCCGAAAACGGTTCACGGAACGCAGAGCCGTTCTAATTGTAACAAGTGCCCCGCGCGGCAGTACGCGTAAACTCGCATCACAATTGCATCAACCGGCCGACGCAGCTGCGTCGATTGCGACATTGAACCTCTCGCTCGAACTTGCTCCAAAACTATCTTTCCCTTCCATTCGTTTCGTTTTCTTTCTTTTTTCTCTTGTTACGCATTGCGAAGGAGGCGCGTTTCATGGGGTCGACCGTCGATCCAATAAAGAGAAACGATCAAAGGATTTTCTATATAGAAAATCTTTTTAAATTACAAAACGATCCAAGTACGACGCGTTTTCGCGTCCAGTGAATTTGGCGAATCAGAAAAGTGAAACGAAGGAAAAGATACAGAAACGACGATGCACCGATGTTTTTCCAGCAAACGAGAGCTTTCTTTCTCTTTTGTTTTTCCTCTCGTTCATCAAAGATTCGCTACGCGGATGGAGGCGATCGCAAGTGTTCGATCTTGAACGGAAAAATCCCAAAGAACTTTTTTAAAAATCGATCAAAAATCAATCGTTTAACCAGCATTCGATCTCCGTACGATTATATATTAATCGTATTTATATATTTAATATTATATATTAAACCGTACGATATTATATGTATTTGCCTGCCCATTCTATTCGATACAGAAGGCGTATCGCGACCGACCGACCGACCGACCGATCCACGAACGCGTCGAAAGACATTCGCGATCGATAAAATGAAGAAAATCTATCGGTAATACATGGATCGGATAGGGCAGGATCGGGTAGGATCGGATCGAGTCGGAAGCGATCGGATCGGATCGGATCGGATCGCATTGCGTTGAGTCGATCGAAACGTATTACGATATTATTGTAGAATATCGATCGAGAAATTGAGCGAGTTGGATGGGACTTGTTTGGTGCGTTTCTTCTGCTTTTCCATAGGAAAAAAAAGTCGGACAAAGTTTAATGAGTTGGGTTGGCTTGGATTGGGTTCGATTCGATTCGATTCGATTCGATTCGTGTATTCACTCTCGAAACTCACGTAGCGAATCGCAAAGTTGACACGACTTCTCGTAACGCGACGACGGTCGTTGTCCCCCATGGTGGATCGTATACGCCGACGGCAGCTTCATCTCCCTCGACGAACACCGTGTCGTAACCAAACCGTAACCGCACCAAATTCAACGGTATTCCGAATTTCAAGATAAAGTCATGTTTGCAAAGTTCGCGGAGACACGGTAGCACGGTAGCACGGTAGCACGGTTGTACGGTAGTACGGACGATAGCGGAAACGGCACTTTCCTTTCGCGATACGACACTCGGCACACACCGACCGCCGATCCGTTTCTACAATGTAATACCGGTGGTAGGCGCGACTCGATTCCGTTGGCAACCGTTCGGTTCGGTCCGGTCTAGACCCACCTGTCCGCGCATAGAAATTACTCTTTCGTCAAAATTTTCGTACGTTTGCTGCTTATTCGATCGCTTTCGGCTTCCATCGATTCGCAGCCTTTCCAACCGCATATACTTTCGGTTATTTTCGCGAATTTTCCGAGTATTTCGATTGCATAACAGCAAACTTTGACACGATCCCTGGCTGTCAACAGCGAACAGAGCTAGCTGATGGGTTTAATGTCTGTATCCGTGCCAGTCACTGCATATGCTCCAACTAATTTTCTCACGCGCTCGAGCCGAACATCGGTCGGTGGTAGAGCAGCAGTCTCCTACCAGCAGAATCACCGAATTCCTCGAACGCCGGGTCGCACAAATTTCTCATTGGTCCGACCGATTTATTGTACACGGACGATCGTTTGCGTACATTTCATCGCCCTCCGCTCTTCGCTCTTCGCTCCTCTTTCCTTTCGTTCCCTTAATCTTCCATCGCGCCCCCGTGCCCGCCAATGTCCTTAACGACGTTCTTCGCGTTCTTATCGGCTTCTTTTTCGCAGAATTTCGTTTCAAACTCGTCTTCCACGATCAACGTACTTTCGTTCGCTCGAACGTATTCTTCGACCCCTTTGCATCCTAAATTTTCTAGGCGCCGTCGACGTTCAACAAACTTTCCTACCAATCTTGCAGGTGTATCTATCGCGTGGACGTTTCACAAACGAATACAGCTTTGCACACGTGTCTGTATCTCAACGATTTCACTCTTTTTTTGTTCGTTGTCTGTTCTCGATTCGATCGACTGATGAAACGCTAGCGTGTCAACCGTTCCTGGGATTGAACATCGTTTACGACATTGTCCGTCCTTTTGGTAGAACGAGTCGAAGCAAACGGATTTAATTCAAGGAAGAAGAAAGAAACGAAGGAAAGCAAAGGGAGAAAAAGATAGACACGAAATCACAGCCGATTACGATAAGAACAAGATATTCGAGCAAGATGAAAGTAACGTATCGTAGTGGAAACACACGACGACACTCGATTCAATTAGTTTGGACAGACGAGGCAGAGCATCGACAACAGAGTTGACAATCGCGACGAATACTGACTCTCGAACTGGTCAGTGTAGGGCTGTAAAGCACGCACACGATTCGCCATCCTTTTCTGTTACGGTCGAGCCCCTCCGTAGGTACGACTGCCACTTAACGCGAATGGACGGTTAAAAGACCCTCCTGTACGAGTCAAGCGGCCACTCGAAACGACTACGATCAGTCTAGGTTCCTCTTGCGCGCAACCGTTCATTGCTACACCCTCCCTCCTACCCGATACCTACTTCTCTCCCACCCTCCCTCGTGACCCTTTCCGATGTACCGATGTACCGATGTACCGATGCAACGATGCAACGATGCAACGATGCACCGACGCTACGATGTAACGATACGCAACTCGACGCACGCGCGCGCGCCCGTTTAGCTACAACCAAAACCACTTGTTGCCTTCTATTTATGTGTTTATTTGTTCGACCAACGATTCGATGCGATCGAATGCGATCGAATGCGATCGAATGAGATTATACACGATTTGTCAAGGATCACTTTCTATTTTCAAAGGACAAAGAACGAATTTTAAATCAACGACTGTCTGACCAACTACCGACAACGCTGAGGAGGAGAAGGCGAAGAAGGAAGAGGAAGCATGGCACCACGCGAACAAGATTTAATAAGAGAAAAGAGAAAATGTCCTTTTCCGACGAACGTATCGCGGTAGAATGCTATAAATAACCCGGCAACTTCTCTGAAAGCGGAAAGTAGCTCGCCTTCGAGTTCCGTAGTGAATTCCCAGAATAGCTATCTGGATCGGTGTTCGGTCGGTCGGTCGGTCGGTTGGTCGGTCGGTCGGTCGGTCGGTCGGTCGGTCGGTCGGTCGGTCGAACGGTTGGTTAGTCGATGAATCGTTCTATCGGCAAGTCGATCGTTTACTTGGTCAATGATTATCTCGCGAAAAGCATCAGCGACGAGGCGTTCAAATGAATTTGCTTAATCTTGGACCGTACCGATCTCGTTCGTGCTTCCGCAAGAAGCCGTGGCAACGGTAACCGAAACGCTTCTCGCGGATCAAAGAGATCCGATACAATATCGCGTCGCGATGTCTTATCTCGAATCCGTGGTATCTGTCTTTTCGTCTTCCGATAATTTCCCTTTTCTCTTAATCGGGTAAGCTTTTCGGCTTGCTCCGTCGAACGCGCGTGTACGCGCATCCATCCAACCGACGCTCGATGGAATTACACGCCGCCCTCGCGATTATCGTTGTTAACTGCGCGACCTTCGTCATTGGGTCAAGATCAAAAATACGCTCCACGTTGGTCTGCTTTGCGGAAAACGGAAAACACGATATCTCGGTCGATCGATGCTTTCGCGATGATATTTCTAGAAGACCGTGATAAGAGATGCCGCGTCGATCGGAACGGATTCAACGGCAACCACGTTCGAAAGGATCGAATGGTTGCATGTTTTCTCCGTAAACGTTAGCGCGCTGCACGCGACGAAAACGCGTATGCAAACTTGTTGATTCGCTTCTGCTCGACGGCGGTAGTCGCCGACTCGGTTACTTTCGATTTACTTTGAACGCGCTTGGAAAAAAAACTCGCACGAAAGCGGCGCAGCGGACGAGGAAACTCTCGAGACCGAACAAAATTCCACCGCAAACGCGTACGTGTATTTTCTCTTTGGAATCGTATACGGTAAACGGTAAACGGTAAACGGTAAACGGTAAACGGTATACGACGCGCGCTTTCTTATTATGCGTTCGATAAACAAGATTGTTCGCTCGAGAAAGATCAGTTTTTCACGAGATTCGAGCGAGACGTTTCGATGCCGTCGATCGAGAATTTGAACGCGACACGTGCACGTATACACGTTGCGCTGCTAGATCGACGGCTCTCTCCCTCTGTTCCTCTGCTCCTCTCTTCCTCTCTTCCTCTCTCCGTACATCCGTACCTCCCGAACCGAATCACGGTCGGGCGAAACAACGGTTCGCTCGGCTCGATACCGAATACAAAAGAACAAACAAATCCCGAAAAAAGGAAATATTTCAGGCGGAAACCGATCCGTGGCAGGATGAAAAGCTTCGCCGAGAAAGACGATTAGGTCCAAAATCGGAACGAATCTACGCGTTTCCCCGCTCCGGTTGATTTGGTATTCCCGCGCTCGATTCTCTAGTCACGCACGCGACACGCGACACGCGACACTCGACCCTCGGACGCGCGACACTCGACACTCGACACACTCGACACTCGACACTGAACACCGAGGACGAATCTGGACCTCGAAGACAATGATGGGCAACGGCGATTCTATGGTAAAAATCTTTTCGAAACTCAAACGATCTTTTCGATCGACCGAGACGAGAAAATTCAAGCAAGATCCTGAAAGACCGTATCGGTATCTCGGAAAGCATACCTCGATATGATTCTCTTCCTTGAATGGCAGCAACGGTACCACGAACAGAATCCTTCTGATCCGGGCGTCGCGGCGTTCCGCGTCTAATATACACCTCTCGGCGGGTGTTCCATGCGCGCGTCCTTCTCTTTTAGGGAGAACCCCTTTCTGCGCTACCCCTTCGAGTTGGCCAGGGAATCGCCGAGTTATTGCTGCTCCCTGCTCTCTTTCTCTCTCTCTCTCTCTCTCTCTCTCTTTCTCTCTCTCTCTCTGCCCGTCTGTCTTTCATCCTTCTTCGAGTCGACTTTGCCTTTCTCGCACGGTCCCATCAGCTTCCCACCTAATTGCGAACACACAGAAATAGAGCCTGCAATCTTCTTCTTTACGGATAACGACTGGCTGACGACGTATCGTTCGTCGTCGACTTTTTCTCCCCTTTCCCTGACACTTATTTCCTATACTCTCTTTCTCTTTACCCACCTTACTCGTCTGTACCCTTCAATCTCGATTCCCATCTCTTTCTTCTTCATCCTTATCTTTTATTGCTGTTTACTCTTTCGTTTCCACCTTGATTTTGATTCTACTTCGATTCGCTGCTCCTTCCAATTTGCCAATTTTCGATCCTTTCATTCATTTCGTCGAAATACAGGCGATCGTAGCAGGTATAATATCGCGATCAACGCATTGAGAACCGACGATCATGGGGAGCAATGGAAACGTGGGAGTCGAACGAAAAAGAAAAGACGGTTGATGAACGACAATTTTTCAGATACACGTGTACACGGAAGAATTCCCTCGAATACGCGTGTCGTTGCATTTCGTTGAAATCAAGAGCAGAGGTAGGATCGAAAGAGCGGACAACGACGTGCGGCGACGTGCGGCGACGTGCGGCGACGTGCGGCGACGTGCGCCTGTCTAGGCGCAACTTCGCAACGATCGTCGACCAACGAAATTCGCCTTGAAATTTTCTCGAATTTAGAGTTTGTTGGCGCAACAACCTAAAAAGATCGCGTTCCAGCTACCCCGACTTAGCTAACGTCCGCGAATCGTTTGCGCGTACATGGATTCCGGCGCTCCCTGTGGCCGTTCGTTCGTTCATTCGTTCCACGATCATGCCGCCGTTCATTCGTTTGCAGATCATCTTGAGAGAAATCCAACGGATAAGAGGCATACACCCCGGGACTTTGGCGTTCGCGATGAATAAGCCGGGCAGCGTGTTCGCATGGTATCAGGAGGATACGAGGACGGACCCGACAGTTTTCCCGCACGGCTATTCCGGTATTTCGATCGGAAACCATTCGGTACTTGTTCACGGTTCCATATTGTCGGATAAAGCGCAACAATCTTGTCAGCTTCTCGATTTTGTCGACGCGTTGATTCCCGGAGAGATAACTTTGCTCGACCGTGAAAAACATTTGCACGACGTAACGTTTCTGATACATCGTGATCCTGGCTCGTCGATAGAGACCGGAAAACCGCTAGCTATTTGGAAATGTCCGCTCTTAAGTTATACCACCCAGTGCTTATTGGCAAATTGGACTTTTCAAAACGATCGAAAGTTTGAACGGGTTTTCTTACCGGTCTTCTTGCTAATCGCATGCGACGCGCGTGCGGTGGGATCGATCGAAACGACTGCTGGTCGACCATCGGAATCCGAGTTAACCGAGCGCACGTGGAAACCAGAAGAAATCGGACAAGAAGAATTACCAGAGAACGGTGGAAAAATCCGAGATATTTTGATGGAGCTAGCGAACCGAATCGCGATCGAAACACCAACGAAAGGATCCACGGTCGAAATCTTTTCAACGCCTTTCGGTGATCCATTCTTTTCGAATACGATGGCTCGTGGAATCGTCGGTAATCTGTTGGGAGTCGAAGACTGTCTGATGGTGATAGACGCGTCTGTTTTCCCAGGATGCCAAGGTGCTCCTGTATACTTGCTGGATAATCGGTAAGCATATCGGAGCAGTCCTCTGTCTCTTCGTTTTCTTTACCGTTCCTTTGCGCATACCATCGTACCACGGTGTACGGCACGGTAATCCTCGTACTCTTTCTTTCTCTCTTTCTCTCTCTCTCTCTCTGCTACGATCCCATCGCATTTCTATCCATTACATCAAAGAATAAGAATACGTAGAGCGCCATACACCGTCGATTCATATTTTTCTTTGCTTTTCCGACGATATTCCACCGTATTCCACCGTATTCCACCGTATTCCAACCAAGTACTGGTAAAGCTGTCTGCGGCATGGTGATCGCATCGTCGTCTTGGCACCACGGGGAACGGATAGACTACGCGTTTGCGGTAAATTTGCGACCGTCGCTGAACCAAATTCCTCAAACTCGGCTCACACGAAACGAATCTCTCTGTTTGACATCTCCTGCTCATCCTTTTGCTCGACGAAGGAATCGTAACGACAAATTCGGTATATTTTATTTTTCTTTCCTGTTTTTCTACTCGTCGATCGCGGGTGACGCGTAACGATTACGATTACGATTACGATTACGTTTACCGTAGCCAATAATTTGTTTCTTAAAATAATCAATCGTTTTGCTTTTGTCCGGTAGATATCCTCGAACGAAGCGTCGCGATCGTAAGGTGCGGAACGAATTGGGGTACTTGCATTCTACTGGACGCTCAAACAGGAACATTTATTACGTGCGCGCACGTCGTCCCAACGGTATGCGTATTATTTCATTTTTCGCTACTTTTTCTTACAATATTTTTGCTTGTCACGCTAGATACACCTATCTATGCATATAGAGCTCATCTTAAACAACAACAAAAACAAGCGTTTTCCTTGGTTTCGTATTCTTTAACCTTAGCCCATTGTTCGTTCGGTGTATCGATCATCTCTGTCCCTAGAATGCAACAACTAGCAACTAGCAACAACATTTCTTCTTTCTCTTTTTCTTTTTTCCCGCATTTTCAGGCACCGGAAAAGGAGATTAAACTCATATCGTATAGCGGCAAATTCGAATGGACAGGTCGAGCAAAGTTGATCTACAAAACACCAGGCAACAAAGCGTATGATATCGCTGTGTTGAAGATAATAGATCTCTCGACCAAACCAACTTGGATGAAAGCAATCAAACTAGCGGATAGGCCTGTCGTGGACGGTGAGAGAGAAAGAGAGCTAAACGCGGCAAGAATTTCATTCTCTTTGCTGCTAGTTCGTATCGGTGCCTATATCCTTTCTTTCGCTTATTCTTAACGATGGAGCATGTTAACACGTTCGATACAATCGATATTTTCGTGACACAATGGAAAAAACGAGTCATTCGACCTATCGTCGTAATCGTTCGAATCAACTGTTATCCGTTCGGTTTCTATAGAAAGACAGCACCTCCTTATCCTCTTTCGTAATGCAACTACACTGCTGGAGGTTATTCCGGTTGGTTAACGGCAACGACAATAAGAATTAAGAGTATAGGGAGATCAACGCGTACAAAGTAACTTCGAGACGACTCCGAGACGACTCCGAGACGACTCCGAGGCGCCAAGCGTCGCAAGGAACAGCAGCACTGACCTTCTTTCGTCGGCAGTAGGAAAAATAACTAGGTCTAAATTGGGCCAATTGATCGCCATGGGTGGAATCGACGTTTCGTCAGCTTCGAATATCGCGAACGGATAACACGATCCCCATCATCGTTCCTCTACTCCTTCGAACCCTTCTTCCCTACTCGTATTTCTTCTACTTCTTCGCTCGTCTTTCCGACTATTTCCAATAGACTCCCTAATCAGCCCCTATTGTCCACGACTATAAATTAGAAAGGAGAATGCTAACCGAATCACCAGTCTATTGCACGCTTCGAACAAAACAAGCTACATCTTTGTCGCGAATGAAACGTTGAAAACCGTAGACTCGAGATAATCTATTTGAGATTCTTTCGAAATCTACGATCCAAGCTATCCCAACGAATTACATGTTTCCATGTTTCCATGTTTCTTCTCTCTTGCTTCGCTAACCCTTATCGTTACAGTAGTAACATGCACATGCGTGTACGTATTATACAGGCAATATTCGTACGCACGCAGGCACGGGCACACGACGCACGTATTTTCACCTGTGCATGTATTTCGAGTATACTATATGTTTGCGCGCATAGTAACACGCATATGCATTATTCCTACACTTTCTTGGAATATTTCCTTATAGCCTATAGAAATCAGAAAACATTCTTTTTCACAGGGGAGCCAATACTCGCGATAGGATTTCCATATTTTTCTATGGGTAGAGCAACCATCAGCAACGGAATTATATCCAAATCATCGGAGGTCATGCTGCACATGAATTGTCGTGTCCATGACGGACAAAGCGGAGCACCTATCGTTCGATCGTCCAGTCTCGAAATGTTAGGAATGGTTGCTTGCTATACCCTTTCCAGGGATGATGGGACTCCCTATCCTCGACTATGCATGGCCATACCAACCAGTATTTTCAAAAAGCCGTTGACCAATTACTTACGAACCACTGGTACAATCTCATCGTCCTTATCCATTCTATTCTTATTCGTTAGACCGCCTCGATCTGGTTGTTCGCATCGTATAATACAAACTCCAAACGGGACAAACTGAATCTCTAAGCCAATTATCATTATATATCTCTTTCAGATCCAAAAATCTTGGAAAATCTAACGCAACACGATGCAATTATCGAGGAAACGTGGAACCTTCGATCTCAGCTTCTTCGCTCAAATATGTGATACACGCGTGTCTACGAGGTCAAAAGCAAAACTGTACCTCTATCGAATGGTCCGATCAAACTGTCCAGGAACGTTATCGCATCCGCGTTCTTGTTTCTCTCTTTTTTTTTTTTCTTTTTCACATAAAGGAGTAGACGTGTCGGCTGTTATTCTCTACAAATGCAATATACTTTATTTCTTACTCTGTCGCGTACGAATGAAAAACAAAATAAAATGGGAAACAAACATCTTAAATTGTTATCCAAACAATGATTTCAAAAATCCTGTCCTGTCCATCGTAGTATCGTTCTCTTTTCTACTTCTGATTTCAGCATCCGTGTCTCTTTGTCTTATAACAGGCGGTACGAACGTAGTGTTTTCGCCTTGTTGTTTTCGCCGCAGCTTCTTGCTTCTATCGACGTTCTGAGAGAAGAAATTGGCTTCTCGCTTGGCTTGCGCGATTTCGGTTCGTAATCTTTGTTTTCGTACCGCCCGTTCGTAAGCCAAACGCTCGCTCAGGTGAACCCATTTGAATCTGATAAACAAGATGCGCTAGAACATTTTATTTCGACCAACCGTACCAAAGTTCACCGACTAGATCGTAATCGGTTACCTTGGCAGATATTTTATATTCCAAATGACGTCGTAAAATTTACTCTTTTTTCTAGTGGAGATTTGCTTATTATTCAACGCCGACGCAACGTATTTAGCAACCCTTTTACTTTCAAATTCAACCCAACCTTCGGTGAAAGATTTCACGCAAACTTTCTTAGGTTTCTTCGCTTTGGCTTCTTCTTCTAATTCTGTAATGAGAAAAAGGTTAATTCTCTTTGTATGCCGGGTACACAATTTATGCTCTGTAACAGCTGAAACTATCTATCGAGTAAATATCTAATAATACACCAACGTAGAACAAACAAGGATTTCTCGCAAACTCAAATGCATTCTAAAATATCAAGTTTCATGTAAATGACTAACCGTTCTCTGCTAATTGTAAGTACACTCTTCCAAGTTGACCGTACACCGAAAAGAATTCTCGAATTTTTGTGACGTTCATGTACTTTGGTATGCTAGATAAATATACGATTCCTCTTTTCCGGATTTTCGGTTTGGTTGCGTTTCGACTTTCCGTAACCACCGAGTCTTCGAGGTTGTCCATTTTTGTTCAACTTGTATCGGCGGTTTTCCTTTCCTTCTTAAAACATTTTCCGTTCGTTGTTTTGCTTTCGAAATAGTAAATGCTCGTATATTAAACCGTGAATCGTAACCACGCTGTCGATTCGAGTACGCTGTGCTATACGCTATACATTTAGGACTATTGCGCACGATGTTTCGCGCATCGCACGGTATCTATGTATGCACTGGTATGTAATTATTACACGTTTACATTCTTTATTCTCTTCTTTACACATTTTCCTTCGAATTGTTCCGTTGATGCTTGACAATCAACGCAATGTTACAAATACAAAATTATACACTGATATGATCGAGACACATTGTAAGCATATGCATATATGGAAAAGGTAAAAGT
>CM052087.1:14890832-14905157 GCA_028453745.1 Agapostemon virescens
GGAAATGGAAATGGAAATGGAAATGGAAATGGAAATGGAAATGGAAATGGAAACGGCAACAACAGCAGCAGCAGCAGCAGCAATAGCATGCAATGCGTGGTGTGCAAAAAAGAAGCAAGGAATTCTAGCATTTACTGCTCCGACGCTTGTATACTCGCGCACGCTCAAGAAACTCTCACCAAAGACAAACCACCATCTATGGGATCAACGGCAAGCCCAAAGGGAACAAGACCGCTCCCGTTGGACGTTTCTACAAAGTCGAAATCGGAGAGCAGGGTAATCGTTTTCGAAAGAAAAACTGGAAAAGTGTTGAGCGGTAAGTGAACAACATTCAGAATATTGGACAATATATTTGCAAAATAATGAGTACCATGACTCGTTTTTTTACACATTTATTTCTATCGCGTATAAAAATCATCGTTTCCATTTAACTTTGTTAATTCGATAGAAATTGCGAATATTTCAGGCGTCGACGCACCGACAAGATCAAACTTGCGCACATGGTTAAAAGAGAATCCTACGTTCGAGGCAGTCGGGGCAAATAATCTTGGTCCGGTACAAATAGGAAAAACAATCGCAACCATTCATACACAACAAATGCCTGGTAAACCAGTACGTATTCAAATTATTGTATTACACTGTATTTTATTGTATTGTACTGTAATTTGCTATAAACTTCTTTGACATTTTACCATCGACGATACTTGTCGACAAAATAACGTAAGCTAAAAAATATCGTTTAAGGGGAAATCCACGCTGTTAACGTCGTCTGGAAAGGGAACAAATCTTCCAAAGATGACGTATACCAAAATACCAGGTTCGAAGCAAATGATAATAACGACGGGGAATAAAAAATTCACGGTAATTTCTGCAGGGCAGCAGCAACAACAAATTCAAACGACGAACACAAAACCGATACAGTTGAAGCAAACAGTACTCGCCCAGGCAAACAAAAGTCCTTTTGTGCTGAAAACGACAACCATCAAATCAAGCACTCCGGTACAGTTGAAGCAGCAAAGTGCAACAACGCCCAAACAGACACAGCCCGTGAAAAGGCAAGAGGCGAAACAACCGACCGTCCAATCGAAGCTACAGGCGAAACCGACTCCACCGAAGAAACCCGAGACCGAACCAATTAGGCTGAATATCAGAAAGACTTTGACAGAGTTGTTGTTGAGTCGTATCAAAGAGACGGAGGATTTGACGTTAAGCGACGATGAGATTGCCGATTTAGCTTTCAACATCGAATTGGAGATGTACAAATATTTCAAAGATACCGGCGCAAAATATAAAGCCAAATACAGAAGTCTTGTGTTTAATATAAAAGACACGAAAAACTTGACGTTGTTTCGAAAAATAGCCGACAGATCGTTAACTCCTGATGCGGTGGTAAGACTAAGCCCCGACGAAATGGCCAGCCAAGAGTTGGCCGAATGGCGAGAAAAGGAGACGAAGCACCAATTGGAGATGATAAAAAAGAACGAGCTGGATTTGATGGCGCAAGCAAAGTCTATCGTCGTGAAAACACACAAAGGCGAGCAAATTATCGAGAACGACGGTGGTATCGATCACGTCGATCCGAAAACTCCGGTACAAGATATTGTTACGGCGTTGAACAGCGCGGACAGTATAACGTCAACCGTGGAAGATCAGGAGAAAGAGCTCGATAGGATGAACGACGAAGACCGGTCAAGAACGAAAGAAGATGCCAAAAAGTCGAAGAGTTTCGACGAGAGAAGGCGGAAAGAGAAGGAAAAGGAGAAAGAGAGGAATCGGGAGAAGGACAAGGTGAAAGAAAAGGAGGAGAGACGGGGACGAGAGAGGGATGGCAGCCGTTCGAAAGGGGTCGGCAGACGCGACAGGAGTACGAGCAGAGGCAGACACAAACACGGGAAGGACGACAGGGAACGTAGCAAAACCAGAGAGAAAAGCAAGGAAAGAAAGTCACGCGAGAAGGAGAGTAAACGCGAGAAAGAAAGGGACCGCGATAAGGAGAAGGATCGGGACCGTGATCGATCGAGGACCAGAGATCGCGACAAGATCAAGGTGCGGGAGAGGGGAAGTAAAGAGAGAAGCAAGCAGAAGGATAAAGATAAGGAGAGGGAAAGGGGAGAACGAGAACGACACGGTAGAAACGGTGGCGGTGGTGGTGGCAGCTGCGACAATAATTTAAAGAATCGCAGCGGTACCAGTGGATTCGTATACTTTGAATCGAAGGAACTCGATAAACGAGATGACGAGAAGAAAAGAGACACGGAGAAGAAGGAAGATTCGATCGGTTTGACTGGTGGATCCTCGGCCGAAAAATCGATCGAAGATCGCCTGTGGCGTCATATAGAGGACGAGGCTACCACCAACACCATCGACGGCAACGATTCCGACGTATCGGACAGGGAACCGACCTCGACCGTCACGATAAAGACCCCGGACATCAACGACGATGTGGACAGGGATAGAGAACAAGAGCCTCTTTCGAGCACCGTAGATCGGGACGCGTCGAAAGGTGGCTGGCAAACGGTATGGCGAGGCTTCGTCAACATGGTGGACGTTGCTAAATTCTTCATTACCGCGCAAGAGGTTAGCGGTCACGCGAAAGACTTGATGGACGACTTGCCGGACACGGTGGATGTTGTCGGTAGAATCAGCCACGAAACCGTTTGGGATTACATCTCAAAAATGAAGAAGACCGGTTCGAAAGAAATCCTTGTGATCCGCCTTACCGCTGCCAACGACGAAGAAAAGATTCCATACATAACGTTGTACAGTTATTTGAACAGTAGAAGCCGACTCGGAGTAGTCGGCAATGTCTCGAAGAACATCAAGGATTTCTACATAATGCCGTTTTCGAGTCAAAGCACGATACCCCAGGTTCTATTGCCGTTGAACGGTCCCGGTTTCGAAGAGCACAGGCCGCACCTTTTGCTGGGAATTATCGTTCGTAACAAAAGGAAGAGGTTCGTCGGTGTCTCCGCGTCGACCGTACCGATCAAACTAGCGAAAAAGGATCCTGATCGAAGTTACACTCCACCGTTGACCGGCATTTCGAAAGAGAAGGTATGCAGTTCGAACGTGAATACTGTGATCGCGGGTACGGTCACGATCACGGCAACGTCAACGGCAACCTCGACGATTGCCGCTCCGTCGTCGTCGTCGTTGTCGTCGTCGTCCTCTTCTTCTCCTCCCGTTGCAACAACGATGATAGGCGGCAGCATCTATCAGAAGGCTGCGATTGCCTCCGCCAAGGAGAAACAACAACAATCTCAACAGCAGCAGCAGCAGCAACAACAGCAACAACAACAACAACAACAACAACATCATCAACACACCGTCACACAAACCACTCTCGATAGTTTGAACAAGGCGCATATAGGGATGCCGAGAAGCACGATACTCGACACAGCGGCTATATGTAAAATTGTTCCGGAACTCTCGTCCAAGATCGACCTTACCTCCTCGCCTGGTAAAGCGCCGATCGAAGACGACGATGACGACGACAACGACGATGAAGATCAAGACGACGACGACAACGACAACGACAACGACAACAACGACGACGACGATGACGGTGACGAGCCTTACAGCCCCGGTCAGATGGACGAGGAACAATCCGATCGTGATTTGCGAACTGCTTCGACCACTTGCACAACTGCCGCTGCTTTGCCATCGATTCCATCGATAACGATTGGAATCGATGGACCGGCGATCGATAACGGTATTATTTCTTCCAGTAAAAATTCAAACGAACTTCAACGAAAAATGGAGGAGCTAAATCGGCAAATCGAAGAACAGAAGCAACAAATACAAAGCATTAGCTCGTCGTTTCTCGGTGAATCAACGTCTACTTTGCCGGTGAGAATTTTAACAAGATTTATTTTTTACGAAATCGATTGTTATTGTTTCTCCTATTGCCCTGTTGTAAATAAAATTGATTTCGATATACCTATGGTATCCAGTTCCTATCCTCGAGCTGCTTTAGATTCTTGCTTCGAAATTTCATATGGAACAATCGTTTATCTTGTTTCTTCTCTGCTTAACAAATGCAACAAAATCATTTCCTTAACTCTCAACGTATCGCGTTATCGTATTGCTCGTTGTACCTGAATTGTATTTCCGTTTTTGAAACACGAACTTTTAGAACATTCCACAAGAAGTAAAAATCTGTTGTTAGCTCCATTCCTTTCCTGTCTCGAGGATTCTATTTTTCTTTGAATGTGCCGATTCGTTCGGTCGAGTCGAATCACGATGATAGGACTATACATGTCAACAGAGCAGTTTCGTCTTTACGGTAAGGTAAAAGAATTGTGCATTCGGACGATAGGTGGTCGTGTTTCATTAATTACGGAAAATGGTCTATACTCGCAATATCGTGGTTCTTTAATTTTCACAAACGCGCCTATTTACAAGTATTTGTATCTCTATCTCTTTTCCTCCCTAACTCTCTTTAAGTATATATACATATGTAGATGATACATGTATACGCATATATATGTATATATATATATATATATATGTGTGTGTATATATGTATATGTATATATTGTTTTTAGAAGCAAATAGGAGCATTTGTACGGCGTACGCACACAAGTGTATAATTTATCTTTGTATGCATGTGCCAAGGTATGTTTTTTTACAACTGTGTACATATACGTATTTTAGTGCGAATAGAAAAAGATGACTTAAAGGGTAGTAACTGTAAGGGTTGTTGCAATCATTGATGTCGTTTGTTGTTAGGCTTGTTGCATTCAATTCGGGATTTTCAAATTCTAATAAGATGATGATGATGATGATGATGATAATAATAATTTTCATTATTTTCTGTTCGTTTCAGGGCTTAGGGTTGGATCCACCGATTAGCGACGAATGCGAGGAAGCTTACAGTCCTCCGGATACAAGATCGTTTACACCACCGCCACCACCTGGTATATCAAAATTCGCACAACCAATTCTCGACAAAGTATCAAATATAACGATACCACCAAATTTGCAAGAAATTCTAGCAAACGTGAAGCGACAAGAAAGCTCCAAAGTAGATCCGTATCTACCGTCGAAACCCAGCGCCACATTTTTAACTACCGTCAACTCGTCTATATATCAAAACTCGGAAAAATATTCCTCGACATTAACCGCAAAAGTTACGGTTGATGGATCGAATAAATCCAATTCCGACAAGTCTCCGCTCGAAACGACTAACCATAAAGAGTCCGTTTTGAAAGAGAAAGAAAGCAAGAGTACCTTGAGTTCCTTGAGCGACTTGGATTTAATTAAGAAAGCGGAGGAGGAATTAGCCGCTGTCGCTGCCGCTGCAGCTGCTACTGCCACCGCGACCGCAAATACAAATGTAACGGTATCGGAAAGTCAGGCAGTCGAACATACCACACAATCAATTTTATCCACAACTCCAACTGTTCCAACGATAATGGGGTCTCCTGCACCGGCGATGATGCCCATGTCGAAGAACCTTTCGATCAGTTTAACAGCGGTCGGAGATCCTACTCGCGAGTCAATCGCATATAAAAGCCCTTACCCGGAGCCTTTCAAACGCAATTTAGCTCCCGAACAGCCAAAACCTCCTGGTCTCGAAGATGAGGACTTCCCACCGTTCCCATCCACGCCACCTAACGTAGAATCTAATGCTGCAAGAATGACACCATCCCGCTCCAAGTTCGTCCCGAAAAGTGGCATCGTGTTGAGCGTGAAAAGGAAAATGAACGACGACTGTGTCGCTTCACCTTGCCCTTCGAGTAAAGCGTCGAGAATAAAGTCACGTTGGGGTCAAGGTCCCTCCGATTCGGTCGATTAGTTTTACTAGTGGATACGCGAGAACTTTATTTTAGCCAGAAAAAAAGGAACTCGAAAGCTTGTACAATATCAGCAGCAACAGCAGCATCACCACTACCACAACCACAACCACAACCACAACCACCACCACCAGCACCAGCACCATACGTGCGAATGGCTTGTAAAATCAACCATCGATTTGATAGCATAGACATCGCAGTTTTTCATCAATCACCGGAATCGGAAGAGTTCGGTGGAGACTCGTTCCAGCGGGATTCAACGAATGATCGGCAACGGTACAATTTCAAAATACTTCCTTCCAAGCGATGGGAAACAAACTTTATATTTTGCGCATGTAGCTATCGATATGCAAAAATTGAGTTGGTGCATCGTAAGAGGAAAAGGTCTATCGACGACTCGAAAAATGTCACTTGTAAATACCAAAGCGATGGAAACGAACGCTTTTAATATCATACGTCGAGTCTATCGCGCTACGTGTACATAGCCTCATCACAAATTCTGTAATATATTGTTCAAATTAAAACGAAAGGCTAACCAAGAAGAAAATTATGTAAGACGGTGGTGCATGCACCTCACGGGTTTATGCTGTCAGTGTATATATAAAAATTAGATTTAAGGATCCAAGTACGACCAGTTTCAATTCGAACGATCATTTTTTCATTTGTTGATCAAGCATAAAAATCGATTTTCAGCGTCGAGAACTTCCACAATGCGCTGCATTGCTGTTTAACGATATGCGAGCAAACACCCGAACGATTCCCTGAATTGATTGCAATCAACCACTATCTGTCTTCGTACGAAAAAATTCTTTCCAACGTTTATGCAAAGGGCGCGTAGAATCTTCGAATCTTCGACGCGTAGCTAACGAATCGCAGTCATTGCAACTATTACGACAATACGAACAATGTTTATTTCTTCAATTTAAACGGAATTTCTGATCGACAAAAGACTAAACAATAAATTTCAATTCTTATTTCGCATTCGCTTCTGATATTTATACGTACGTCCTAATCATTTACACTACGATTCATGGTTAATTCACGATCTTGTATGTATTCTGTGTATGTGTGTGTGTGGTGTGTGCGCGCGGCGTGCGTGTTTGTGTATATATATATATGTATGATATGGATATATAGGACGTACATCACACTGCTGTTGCATCGTTCACGTAGATTTTACGCTATCCTTTCCTTCGGCGTGCTCCGTTGTCCTCCTGCTTCATTTTCCTTCCGAATCAAACTGTTCGAGCTTCATCAACGATAAGAGAACCACTGTTTACCTGCTTCCTTGTACACGCATACGTAAGATAGTTAAGCCTCGAGATACATGATCCGAAATGTTGCGACGAATAATTATCGATCATCGTCAACCGACAGTCTGTCTACCTTTGTATCACGGAATCCTATGAAAACTGGAACTCGAACATACTACATAATACATTCGTACGAGCACGTGGAAACTTAATAAGGAACGCGTATTCAGAGAAAGCGTTTAAAAGATGGAACCATCCCTTTAACAACTCATATTACATTATATGTATTTTCAAAACCAAGTTTTTATTCAATCACCGCCGAAACACTCTATTTGTATACATATATGTGTAGACGTACACGGTGTTAAAACTCATTTTATACGAATGAAAAGTCATTAAATTTCATTTTTGTAAAGTTTTCAAGTAACGAGCGATATGCGTACATATTAGCAATTCATAGTATATATATATTCATATGAATATATATATATATATACACAGTATCGTTATGAATGTTATTCATGTTATTGTTTTTATTATTATTATTATTATTATTATTATTATTATTATTATTATTACTACTACTACTACTATAATTACTGCAATATATATGTGTGTATATACGTGTATATATACATACATATATATATGTATATATATTATATTATATTATATATATTATCTTTATCGTTATTATTAGCGTAACCATGAACAATGCCTTTGTCGTCGCACGAGTATATTTAGCATTACCTTTATAACCGAACGTCACTTCTACAGTTATGCCACGAATATTATTTTTGATTGTTGAAAACCATAGTATAGTGCACTCAATTCGTTTCGTTCGACAACTCCAGATGTTGATTTCAATGTACACGCATATGTAAGGTCTCTTTAATACGAATTGTTTCAGTACGTTGTTTTGAAATATATATATATATATATATATATACGTAGGAAGACAGAACATTCCAACGGCAAAAACTTTCATTAAGAAATTGGAATATCATACAACACTAGCTTCTCCGTTGATTGCCAGTAGAACAGACATCTCTGGAAGAGACATAAATAAAATTTCAAAACCGACCCGTCCTTTCCTTGCTGTATATATTGTAAATTGTAGATGGATATTTTCGTCGAATTTATTTATTTCGCGACATATCATAGAGTTTACGTTATATAAGCGTACTGTTCGCACTTTATTATATATGATTCGTATCCTTTTACGTATAAGTACATACATACATGTATCTTTGTATACATATGTAGTATATATGTATATATACATATATATATACATATTTACGTAGCAGAGATTCTGGAAATTTAGAATTCGTTGCTGGGTTCATACTTTATCCATCTTACGCTGCAAGGTGCTACGCGATGTACTACGGTATCTACATATCATTATCAATGGAACACAGTTATTCAATTTCCACTTATTGTACAAATTTCAAACTGTCTAGCCTTCTGAGTAACACCGGATATCAATCTAACCTAATTTGTATGTAACACATAAAATACAATATATATATATATACATGTTCATATGGATGCGTGTAGCAACGTTGCACGTATTTATTTATGTTGTGTAAAAAGTGTCTGTATAGATACAAAGACGACATTTGTAATGTAGGATGACCACAAGGAACAACACATTACACGACCAACTAACTAAAATAATATTTTAAAACAATAGGAGCACACTGTATTCTGTAACAAGTAACGTCCAATGATATATAAATTCGCGGATTTCCAACCAATGAGACACAAAGTCTATTTAATTTAGATGAAACTCTTATCGCAACCTTTGATGTTAGTGAACTGCAAAATATGGAACTACATACGGACAATGTTGTCGCTTCTTCCAGTTGCAATATCTCTGTTCCTTAGGACAGAATTCTGTGTTGCATACCAGAAATTGGGAACATTGGAAAACAGGATGTCTATAATTGAATCAGTATATCATTGTAACTATTGTCAAATCGCGATGGAACTGCCATAAGACACAGAATTGCAATTTTAATCAAAGCTCTGAGAAATAAAGACGTCTCTGTGAGAAAGCGATGAAATGATATTTCTGATTCTAACGTAAATGATTCTCGCTGCTTTTTGTTGTATGATACATTGTAAATTTCAAGTAGAATCGTTCATTTTGTTCCAAGTGTTCGCACAGCGCCATATGAAGTAACAATAAAACGCACAAACTGCTAATCAAATAGAGAACCGACGGACAGAGAAAATAGGAGGTCGACAGTAGTGCCGTTTGTACCAAACGGTTAAACTTTAGGTATAGTTAATTTCAATATTCATCGTTAAACGGCGCTGGTATCGTCATTACTGTAGCGGTTTTAATCACGAGACCGATACTAAACTCGGATGTAGGAGCATCTGTGATCTAAACAGGCAACACGCGGGGAGAAATTAACTTCACGCGAAATAACGTAACAAGCAACTCTTTATTAACTGAGTAAAAATGGACATCTCGACTCGATGAAGAACATGAACAAAGTGCCCTGCAAGCGGGGAGAGCGTTCTCTCCTTGCCGCCTTCTTCCTCGTCTTGAGGCGTAGTGCTGCCAACTGCGTGTCAGCGATTCCCCTAGGAACGGCCTAGGGGAGCGGCGCATGCGCGGGACAAATTGCCTACATTACGTGAAGAACATTTTTTTTCTACTTGTGTTTAGATTCTTATTTGAAGTATAATTAACGTTGTCGTAAATATATTTTGTGATCTGCCATCGTAATCACTTAATTACGATTATGATCAATATTAATTAGTGATTAATTATTTCTACTGGAAATTAAAATTAACCTGCTACTTACAAACGTGGGGTTTCGCTTCTCTAAGAGTGATTTCAGTGATCTAGGTTTATAGTAACTTTACAGTTAACTTACTTACCTATCATAGTTGCACTGTGAAATAGTGTACCATTTGCGCATGCTTCGTATACGGACATAACTATTTAGGTGGTATCACTGCCAGCTACTTCCGGATCCGGAACGAAGAATCGTTCATTTTTTAGTGGACGCGCTGCGAGAGAGGAGCCATTTTGTTTGAAACAGCAACGTGGCAACCGGCATACGCGACATTTCAACTACCATGAATATTCGTAAGTATCATTTGGTTACGCGTTCTTTTGAAATTTTTAATCCTAAATATGCACAGAAACAAATATTTATGTATTTCCTTGCCGAGATGTCTTACCATGTATTTTATTTTCTCGATTCGGTTTTCTCAACGCTTGTTCCTATCGATTTATATTCTACGATTTCAATGATACGCCCTTGCATTTCACGTCTCGTTTAAGTGGAGAATTAATTTGAAAATAAATATTTATTGGGGATGCTGGACATACAAAATACCGATTAATTTCTGTATTCCGTCTTTGCATCTTATAATAATTCGAAGAAAATGTTTTTAATGGTTTTTAATTTTATCGACGATGTTACGTTTTGTGCTGTTTGTAATCCGAATTGTATGTTTCAGGTTTATTGCTGTTACTAGTCATTGCCCACGTAACAGTATGTTTGTCAGCCAACGAAGCATTGCTATCGACAAACGTTTATTTAACAATGGCTGACAAAAGTCGTCTGAAGAAAATCCTTGAATCAGGTTTAACATCCGACGATGTAACTACTCTGTATAATTCTGTTGTGGGATACAAATTTCTTGAAGAAACTTTGCCGAATCAACAGGTAAGAAGCTTCATCAATTTTTCATGTAATTATAGAATTTAATAGTTTCGGTTCTATAACTATGTGCAAAATTAGCTACATCTGATGAAAAATCCAAATAATAGATGAGTCATGATTCTTTGATTAGTCTTTCTGAGTCGAGAATGTCAGTAAGATGTTCAATACGCTTCTTTTTGTTGTCTGAATACACAATGTGCCTGTTTTTAGGAGTTCTCGAAACGCTTTGTAAAATTGTTGAAGATCAAGGAAAATGTTACGTTAGAAGAAGCCTATTACGCTGTACACGTAGCAAGAGTTATTGGATTCTATGAGGAACTTCCTGTGCCTCTTCTAGCAACGGTAACCTGCAATTAATAACAACCTAATGATAAACCTTTCAATATCGATGAAAGTATCATTTATCTCAGCTATCTTGCATTCATTATAATGATGTTTTTAAACTTTCGTTCTACTGCACTTTTCTTATGAAGAAAATTATATCCACTGAATAAAGATTTTGGCATAGAGAATAACAGAAGCAAATCCAGACCATGCTCCTTAATGAAAACTTTTTAGTTTAAACAGATGTTTTCGAGTGCAATAGAAAAGGACGGTTCTACCATGATGGAATTATATCATGCTGTATCTGGATTGCATACGACAGCTGAGAAATTATCCCGCGACGACGTGGACAAGGTTGCAAAAGCGGTACAAAGTATGTTGCGCAAGGATGACAATTTGTTAAAGTACGATCAATTTCCTTAATATTTTAACGTCGTAGCACCGTAATAACCTTCGATATCGCAAAGTTGCATAGTTTCGTTACAAAATTGGCTGAACGATACGGTCAAGATCTAATGCTCGTTTATTGAACGTTTCACGAAAACAGCTTAGGTTGTGCTTTTCATATCGCGCCGTATCTTGGAACAAACGGTGCATTCGCTTTCGATCAAATCGAAGATGCTATCGTTCAAGCCGACGAAGTCGATGGACAATATTTACAGTTCGAGGGTGGCGTTTACGGCACCAGTGAGTGGTAACAGATAAGACGCGGTAAAACGACATGTCCCGTATTTCTTACGTACTCTTATGTCTTATGTTGTTCAGGTTTTCTGGTGAATGGTATTTTCAAACTTTCCAATACACTGAAGAAAAAGCCACCGTTAACGTCTCAGCAAATTGTTAAACTGGCCAATTACCTGCTGTCCCGCCGGTCCGTACAGAGACCGAAGGGCGCGATGGCTCTACTGTCGGCGCTGACGACTTTGACAGGGAACGATTTCGAAAAACCGATTTGTGTAACGCTAGCAAACGAAGGCGTCAGTATCTCTGCTCATCAACCTATGGTCACGGTGAAAGTTTGCGACATTCTAGGTAACCCGGTTAGCGGAATGTCCAAAGTGATTGCAAATTCGATAACACGAATCGGAGACGATGCCGCGATTCTGAGTAATCGGGGTTTAAAACCATCGCCGACGGACAAGTGAGCGCGTAAATTATTATTTATTTATTTTCCCTACAACTTTACCGTCTTGATTGTATATTTATCAAGGTCGGCTATACCTTGGGGTAGAGCACTTGTCGGGATAGAATTCTGTTATCTTTGTCGAATCACTGGCTCGAGAAAGATTTGAAAAACCGACGCACAACGTTTTGAGAATTTCAGTTACATTCGTATTTACTGTATGTTTACTTACGTTCCTTAGAACACTATTCACGATGAATCTTATGGAAGCTAAACCGGAACGTGGATTCTACAAAATATCCGTCACAGCGGGACCAGTAACGAATGACGTTACCGTGAAAGTTCTTTGCGAAGTGGTGGTCGATTATTTGGAGATTGGTACTGGTGATGCCGATCAGACGACTCAGCCTAAGCTCACACGGTAATGTTAACGATAGATCTAGGTGACGGCCGTGCTTTTCGGTGAGAACGTCGTACTCCATCCGATACGCCCAATACATATTCCGTGCAATAGATACGTAATGTTATCTTGGTGCCGATTGCAGCGTAGTTTACCCGGAAAAGCTGAATCAAAGGATAGAAGCTGACTCCCAGCAAAAGTTGGTCATGCGATTTATGCTGAAAGACGGTATCAATAAAGAACCTATGCGCACCCATCAAGCATTTGTACGGTTATCCTCGGCGATCGATTCAAAGGATGGCGTCAAAATTGGTCGTGAAATCATTTTCGTCGCCGAACCAGATACGTCGCATCTTTACAAATTTGATATGGTATTTGAAATGGCCACGGCACATTTCTTCGAATTGCCGCTTTCACTTTCCTACTCTACTATTGATCGAATCCTTAAAACGTTTTTCTAGCCTGTCGGATCTGCAGGCGTGAACTTTGATCATCAAAGCGGAGATTATAACGTGGAATTGATAGTTGGAGATGCTATACTAACAAATCCATTCCAGTGGACCGTGGCAACGGTTAACTTGAAGTTTCCAGAACCGACTCCATCTTTGACGTCTAGCTCAAGTTCGAGCTCGACCTCAAGTTCGTCCTCGTCCTCTTCCTCGTCCTCTACCTCGTCTTCTGCCTCGCCCTCTTCCTCGTCCTCTGCCTCGTCTTCGGCTTCAACTTCGGCTTCGGGCGTGGATAAGACTGTTTCGTACAAGCGTGAATCGAACACTTATGCGACCAAACCAGAAATACAGGTAAAGTATAACATGTTTTTTTGTATTTTCGATTTTTTAAAGTTTGTTGGACGTTTAATAATGTTGTGTTGCGCGAACGACGAGACGAAAGCAGTACTGTTTCATAATAAAAACAAAAGAGAAGAGAAGAGAAAAGAAAATATTTATAACTCGTAACTGCTACCAATGCTCGTTAGCGATAGCAATACACTGAAAATATTCTATCGCTTCTATAACATTGGAAAATGATATCGTCGAAACTACATTTATCCGATTTTTGAAGAAACGTTTTCGAAATCGAATAATCTTGTTCGACGAACAGCGGATTTCTTCTTCCGGTTTTTTCAGAGTTGACGCGTCAATAATGTACACGTGTATTCGTAGTAAGACGAATAATGTATCTCTAATTCGTGTTGATAGAGCGTCGGTATCTCGTTTCTTTCAGCACATGTTTCGCGAACCCGAGAAAAGGCCTCCCGCTTTCGTTTCCAATCTATTCACCGGTTTGTGTTTGGCGCCAGTTCTCTTGCTGTTCATCTTGTGGGCCAGACTCGGAGTGAACATATCAAATTTCCCGCTTTCTTTGAGCGCGATAACATTCCACCTTGGCTTGGGAAGTGAGTACTTGTCGATTTATCTCAAACGTACACAAGAGTCGTTGCACACTGTCGTCGACCAGATGATTGGCGACCACTGGGTTTTAGAAAACATTGTATACGAGTCGCTGGCAACTAAAAGAAAATGAAAACACGATCGATACACAGGCTAGACGCCTCGTCAACCGAGAAATTTATTCAAATGCAAGCCTTCATCGCCACAGGTAACTTTATTGGCAGATCAGACAAAACCTTCATACATAGTATTTTATACTATGTGCATTTCATCTTATCTTATTTTATTTTATTCTATTTTATTTTACTTTACTGTACTGTATTGTATTTTATTCTATTCCATTT
>CM052087.1:14905167-14923898 GCA_028453745.1 Agapostemon virescens
TATTCTATTCTATTCTATTCTATTCTATTCTATTCTATTCTATTCTATTCTATTACATACATAGAATGGGCTCCTTCTACATAGAAACATATGTTGGCTTGTTTTACGCGAGTGATTGTCGAGAGGCAGTTTGGGATACGTCATGTGAATCAGGATATTGAAAAATCCGATTGAGAGGAAATTGTAAATATATGTTCAACCGTAGGAGTTTCGGAACAAGAACGAAAAGATTTAGGTAAATGAACAAAATAAAATAAAATAAAATAAAACAAAATAAATCAAAACAAAATATTATTGTATTCATGGAATACATGATTGAACAGGATCGTCGAACTTGGTCGCCAACTCTCCGTTTCACGTCGAACAATGTGTAACGGCTCTAAACATGTAATGTACATGTGTTTCGTTCAATCACTATGCCCGTTATACTCGACAAATTAGAACCTTTCCGTTTCATTTGTCTTTTTATCTTCGGGCATAGAAAAAACGGTGGAATTTTCGCAAATTCGATAATCCATATCGCGTTTGTAGCCCAATGTTCACGACAGTTTGATACAATGAAATCTGTCCGAATCGAAAAACTTGACGTTTACTTATCGTTCTCTGTTTCATTTCAGGTATCTTTATACTTTTTGGAATATTTTGGTTGCAACTGAACATATTTGTCACTCTTCGATATCTGCTTGGTCTTGGTGTTGTAACGTTCCTTGCCGGCAATAAAATGCTGTCACGTATAGCGCATAAGCATAAATTACGTTAACCGTAAGACGGTTGCAGTATCGAATAAAGTTACTCTAGATCGATAAACCGATTCACCAGTTCAATGAAACCGAGAAGCGAACCGAAGCAGAAACGAAACCACGCAAGACTGATGCTCGATATTTCGTTCGATCGAATTTTTTAAATAATTTCGATTTCACAAATCTTGTCAAGATCGATTGCATACAAACCATACGATACAACACAATACGAAGTGTATGTACGTTTACCCGAGTAGTTTTCTTCGCGAACCATCGCGGGAGAAAAACATTCTTTACGATCATACAATTAGCAGCGTAATGGTTCTGGCATGAAGAACGTACAGAAATAAACACTTGAAGCTACATGATCTATTTTGTCGCGACGAAGCACCGACAGATTAACAAAAAAAATAGAAGCGCGAACTTATTACCTCTCAACCGGTAAACTATTGGTTTGTTTTAAAGTAATAAAAATACGTAAAGGACGACTCTTGAGAGAAAAACAGACATTGTAATATTTTCCTGAAAGTTTTTTGTTTTTCCTTGATCCTCCTTCCTAGTAGCAAGCTCTCTGCTACTGTGTTTTCGCTATTCGTCTATGGCCACACGACTACGCGAGTCTACGGAGAATCTACGCGTTGCATCTGCTCGACTGTATGGAACGATTTAACATTTCTCCCTCTCTCTCTCTCTCTCTCTCTCTCTCTCTCTCTCTCTCTCTCTCCGAGATGTCAAGATTCGAGAATATGCGATACATTGCGATACGGAACGCAAAGTTCTGCGATTTGAGCAGTTTTCGTCCGTTGCATCGGAGGATTAGCAAACAGCGTTGAATGAGATGTTTCTGCGAAAAAGAACTTTAAAGCGTTTCGTAAGTTCGTAACTTTCGTTGCCAACAGATGCCGTTGTCTGTCCAATTCAGCAGCAATTAATCGAGCGCACCCAAAACGATGCCAGAAACGAACCAAGATTTCAAGGTCTTCCATAACCTGAAAAAAAACGTTGTAAATACAACCAATATCTTTTGTCGGTCTTAGATGTTCAATTTTCGAGTTTTGGAGATGTAACGAAATAGAGAACAGAAAAAGAGAAAAAATATCGATGCAACGAATAGTCTAGTGAAATTTTGAACCAAATCGAGCGGGAAAGTGTTATCCGTCGGTGCCACATTTGCAAGACACGAGCCATGGACAACGTGGATCGATGGAAGTATCTTCTCTTCTCGAGTTTCGTATCTTCGACAAATTTCTATGTATACGAGAATACGCTCGGCTTTCCGGGTCAAGTTTTTCAACCGTTTCAGGCTACAATTGTACTCTCTGGTCATTGCCGTTGCTCTTTGTTTATCTTCTTTGCAACCTGGTAAACCGACACGCGAGAGATTACCGGTCCGGCGATCCGCTATAAATGCAACGAACAAGTCGAATAGGAAATTCACCGAAAACGAAACACGCGTTTGCCCGTCGATAGACGTTGCGAAAGAAATGAGACTCTTGCAAGACGTTGTACAACTCGTCCGCAACATTCTTCTTGTAGAATTGAATTTTTCCACGAAATTTGGCAATCTCGTCGAGTAGATACGCGATTCGCAGACCTTGTTCGATTATCGCTTGCCGATCAGATTTGTCCTTTCTTTGAACGGTCTCGTACGATCTCCGTCGTTGATCCGTATCTGTTCGATCGGTAGAGAATCGTACGTACGTTAGGCCAAGGTATTTATAAACGATAACACGTAGGGAACTGGGTACGTATACAGAGGGACGAACTTGTACGATATTCCGAGAATATGCTTCGCAGTTTGCTCCAAAGATCTTGCAGCTGTTTTTGAAGTTGTGCCGTCATCGATCTTCTCTCGTTCCTGCCATCCTCCACGAACGCGTTCACTTTACCTTTGGCCGAGCATTATTTATATTATACGTTGCGTTATAGTAGAGAGGTAAGAGCACAAGTACGGATACTACATGTTACAATGTAATAATTATACAGACAGACACGTATATACTGTGTATCTTACTGATCGCAGTGCTCTTTGCAGCGTTCAGTTTATTCTCGGTTCGATAATTCAGAAGGATATTGATTTTTCGTATATTCATTTCGTCCTCGTTTCGGTTCGAAAGCATCTCGTCGAATTCGCGCTTTTCATCGACGAACAGTCCCTCGACGCGTCGATGGAAAAACGCGTAAGCAGCCTTTAAACGTGCCTCGTGCGCATCGAACGATCGATCGATCGCATCCGCATGAACACCGTTGGTTTTACGTCGTTGATCTTCTGCCTCTTGCAAAGCATCCAACAATAAACTGATACTGTGTACGTTACGGAGTTGATGTTTACACGGATAGAGAGCGTGTCCCCAAAGAAGAAACTCTAGACGGGAGATTCCCGAAGCAGCACACTCCTTTGGGAATTGGCGCGATTCGACGCTTCCGCGTCCGGGTACAGCGAACGGATTACGGTCTACACCGACAGATCGTTCCCGGCCGTGCTTCGAATCACTTTGATAATCTTCGATATGAAATTTCATGAACCCGACACGGGAGGGACACCCTGCGTGTACACGCGCGTACGCGAATCGCGTCCAATCTCACGCTTACCTATAATCCTGCAAATCGAAAGCATTCTCCAAGCACGACCAAACCATCTCTATCTTCCTCCCAGTGTCTGGCATTTTCATTCGCGCGAACGTTTCTTGCCAAAACGATCGATGTCGTTCCGTATTCGTAGCAGCAATTTGAATTTCCCGTGCCAATGTTTGTCGTTTGAAATCGTTTATATTTGTGGGTTTAACCCGTTGACGTTTTCGTTTGCGAGCCATTCTGGGATTGAAAATTATCGATTCGACAGACAAGTATAATAATATTATCGTTCCGCGTGTCCTCCTCCTACACGCATCTCTTTTCCAGTCCGAAGTACGTCGACTACGCGCACCGCTCCTAGCACACGTACGCGGATAGGCACGCGTCTCTACGACACCAAAAATATATACATGCGTACATATTGATTTCTCGACGATTCAAATTTGTTTCGGTTCACATTTCATTTGTTTGCTATACCTTTCGTTTATTATCGTTCGCAAGGACAAGAGAAGCGTGTGCGATGCGACGAACGGGCGAGAGCCATCCGTTTCTACTATTTACGTACACGCAGATGCCTGCCTGCCTGCCTGCCTGCCTGCCTGCCTGCCTGCCTGTCTGCCTGTCTGCCTGCGTTCCTTTCCAGTCCATCCACACAAATATGAAAATCCGTAAATAGTTAGTCGACGAGTCTACGGCGATCAACGAACGCTGTTACCAGTGCGCGCGAGCAACCTAAGGTCGCACGCTTGAAACTCGTGTCGTCTTCAAGGTTGTTCGTGCCAAGAAACATTCGGTGAAAGTTCACGGATTTACCAAGCGCGAATTATTCCACTGCTCTTCTTCCACTTTTGTTTCCGTAAAGTACGAACCATGCAAAAATATATGTACGCATACCATGTCTAGAACCGTGTAGACGCGCGTCTCTCAAACGTTTTTCATCGACGTAAAGACGAGTAAACAACAATTATTACAGTTTACCAAATTAACGATTCGAAGGTGGGAGAGAGAGAGAGAGAGCAGCGTTTGTCTGCCGCTACGCGATAGACACAGGTCTATGGGTTGCCACGAGATGGGACGTAACGGCGAGTCTCGAAGATCGACCTCGAGAGGCAGCGCAGAAGAAGATTCGCGAATTCCGGTTTTCGTCTGAGAAGCAAATGTACCATGGAAGGGGTGTACTCTCGAGTATCCGCGTATAAAAGTCTTTCGCTTCGAAACGTTCGGTACGGTGCGCGTTCGTTGCAGGCCTCGCTACTGTTCGACGTAAGTCTGTTCTCTTTTCTTGGTTTCACCTTAGTTTTGGCGGTTTTGTGGGCTGTGCCCTTGCAATACCACCTATACCATACTATTTATTAATGTACAATAATATTATATGATAACAATAATAATAATAATAGCAATACCTTGTCAGTTGATTCCAGAAAGATGAAAGCGATATATTTCCCGATACTCGTTATCGTGGTTTTATCGGTGGTGTACGGTCACGCGGCATCTCCGATTTCGCCTGCAAACGACCTCGCGGTTCCGCAATTTCGGAATACGGAACCGAAAGGGCAACTCGTGCGGGAAAAGAGGTCTCCATTGGGTAAATTGGCATTACTCGGAGGAGCTGCTCTCCTCGGAAAGAAGGCGCTTTTACTGGGCGGTGCAGCGGTCGGAGCTAAAGCATTGGTCGGCGCCGGTGTCGTCGGCGCGGGCTTGTACAAGGCGAAATAGTCAGTATATATTATATTATCATATTTATATTATATTCATGTTTACGTAATCACGCGTGCACGTTTTGTATGTGTACTTTTGATTATGGTCTCAGCTATGGAGGTGGTTACGGTGGTTACGGTGGTTACGGCGGTTACGGCGGTGATCACGGAGGCAGTTACACGGTCGAAATTGCGAATCATGGCTACGGGTAGGTCGTCTACATATGCATTATACGTTTGTGTATACAGCTTTGACTCTATTTTTATGCAGATGGCGTCGACGATGATCGAAATCGACTAACCCAGACCAAAGTCGGAGAAGGACCGGCGACAGAATTGTTTTGTTAAATCCACGGGATAAACCTATTTAATAATAAATTTGTCAATTTTCGAAAACATTTCAAAGACTCGCTTGAAATTATCAAACCTTTTCTGTACCTTCGAGCAACATGGCGCGAGTTTTTCGGTTTTCGTTCAAGGGGGAACCAACTACGAGGTTCGATGTTGACGCTAACTGTTCGCCTGAGCAGTTTCCAATGGAAATCGGCCGGTCTACCGTCGTTTAAATAACATTTGTACACTACGAATTTCACCGATGACGCATGACCACCAGCGAGGCGATCCGTTTCAACAAGGGACCCGGGGTTCGGTAAAAATTCTGTTCGAATAAGTCCGACGCCACGACGACAAGCATTGGGCAATTCGATCGTCGAAAGGTAAAGCACACACGATCAAAAATATTGCGAGACGGATTTCTGCCGGTGAATACGAAATCAACTGAAACAGATTATTCCAACTTATCGCCGATAAACGATAGAAAACGATCCATACGCATCCTCGAAAGTATCTTGAAATATCCGTTTTTCTTTTCTACGGACACAGAAATTACGCGTGGGATACGCGTAACACGTAAATAGATAAGAGCGCAGTAGATGCGGGATCGCGTAGTCGGTGAAGGTACATATATCGACATCGAAGGTTCGGTAGTCTTTGCGATTCGATGTTTACTTAACATACATTCGCGTGTGTACAATATATGATGTATGCGCAACTACGTGCTCGCCAAGTGCACGCATCCGTTCGTTCCAGACCGTTCTATGCTCAAATTGTTGTACAGTACATTGAATGTTATTCGTTTGAAGCGCCGATCATCGATCTCGTTTTCGTTTTCGTTTTCGTTTTCGTTTTCCCTGTTTCACTAGGATTTCATTCTTATTCATGACACGATACTGCACGACCGAAACGACGCGACGCGACGCGACGCTAAGCGAGGTCAACCGCTGCGATTCGATTTCATCATTGGCCTTTGATTACGTTAGTTATCGTTTCAATAATAACCCGAACTCGTATGAAATTCCCAATTTTTTTTTCAATTTCCTATGTATTTTCACGTATGTATTTTTTACGGGTGCCGCGTGTATCCGTTGGTACCCGTTGGTCGTACAGTTGGTCGGGGTGCGTAGCAGACAGGCTTTACAGCGTTTTACACATCCTACATACTTACGCATCGCGTATAGTTGGTTATTCCCGCGTTCAACTATCCCTAAGCATTTTTCAGTATAACAAAATAAATATTCCGGAATGTAATGAATAATAAAAGTATGACTCGAAAAACAAGCGAGTCTGTTCTCGCGATATCGTAATAGACATCGATTCCCTATGATGTCGAAGGTGACGTATCCGCGCACGAAACGTTGCACGCGCTTTGAGATATTTCGAAAAGCGAGCTACCGCCGTTACCAATACTTTCTTCGATGACTGTGTAATACCCGATCAATGGTATCGCGATCGTGTAAATTTGTCACGAGCGGTTCATCGCTAAAGACAGCCGTTCGGCCAAGAATACGAAGGAAGGAACCCGAATACGATCGGTCAAGGAAGGTGTGGTGGTAGGCGACTTTGTATAAAATGAAACGGACCCGTTGAAAAGTCGTCACACCAAGAACCATCGTTTATCGTATCTCAAAGTCGCTTCGCAGCAGACACAAGGGCAAGGTAAAGCATAACGAAGTAGCAACAGCAACAGCCGTAGCAGCAGCAACAGAGTCGTGCAACATGCAACATAGAATACTTTGCAATCGTTCGGCTGAAATTGGCTGATGTTGGCTGAAAATGGCCTAATCGGCAACGCAGTCGCTTCGTTGCTTTTGCACCTTTTACCGTATTTACGTTGTTAAACGTACGTAATAATATTGCGATCGTTTGTGTCGTGTCGACAGATGCGTTCAATCACCGTTGCGATCATTGCCGTCGCAAGCTTTTGCCTCGTCTCGTTCGCTATTGCCGCGGATTCTTCGTCGGCCGAAAAATACGATTCGGCTTTGTCGGCGTTAAACGATCCCGATGCAAGGTCGACGGAATACAAAGATGGAAGCGCAGGAGTGCTTCTGAACAGACAGAAAAGGACGCTTCTACTGAAGAAGAAACTTCTCGGAGCAGGACTTATTGGTTTTGGTTTAGGAATCGCGAAAGGGTGAGTCTCTTTCGAACGTGTTGTTTTGCGAATCGGTACGTAAACGAGTGCGCACGCGACTTTTCTTTCTTCTTCAGATACAAGGCTGGCTATTATACCGCACCGAGTGTTCGTCACGTGTACTTGTCACCGCCACCTTCGGCCGTAAAGTACGTCGAATACGTCGAGAAGCCCATTTTCGTCGAAAGGATAATCGAAAGACCGGCATCGATCGTGAAGTCGGTACCAGCCGTATTCAAAGAACCCTCTCCTTCGTACGGGTAACGCTTGTCCACATTAGTACAGCTTATTTTGTCCCGACGCGCACATTGCGTTTCACATTGCGTTTCACATTGCGTTTCACATTGCGTTTCATCGTGTTAACGATACGAAAACGATTCCTTGGATCGTAGCCCCTGGTAGAAGCTTGCAGCGACCGAACCAGAGACAGAGATCCCCACCTACTCGTCGGAAACCAATATGTATCCAGAACTACGACGTACCCCATCGGGCGCGGATGGCCAACAACGAAGCGAACGATCGCCTAAAACAGTATCGCTGCTGTGCGACACCTGCAAAAACTGTAAATAATGTAAACGCCAAACAAATAGCCAAATAAAAAGAAATTAAGAAATTCAGAAATTATCGCTAGACTTTTTCTTACGCGTCGCCGATAAACGTGCTTGAAATATTTTCTGTTTCCGTTTCCGTTTCCGTTTCCGTTTCCGTTTCCGTTTCCGTTTCCGTTCCGTTTTCTACAAAAACAAAAATCAAACTGCGGAAAATAGACACGTACACAAGGTTACTGGTACGTCACATTTTATTTTCTATTACAATGTCTTTGTCACGATTTGTTGTTATTCGCGCGACCCGCGTTTCGATTCGTTAACTTTGGATAACTATACGTATATCCGCCGCTGCCGCTCGATAGTCGATTATACTTTCGGAATTCGCGCGGGTGCGCTAATTCGACAGATACAAAAAGATAAACTCTGAAAATTCTTTTCAACCTGCTCGCAGGCGACTAGACTCTCTTCTCACCGACCGAGATATTGTCCACTTCACCATCGTTTAATCCTATGTACACTTACCTACACACGTAACACACATATTATTGCGATTGCGTATTCGCATAAAACATTCGTACGTTTTTCTCTTTTTGAATCGGTTTATCGTTCGTACAGAAACGTTATCGTTAAAGATGATATACGAAAAAATCGTATAGTTTGTAATAATACCGACACGACAAACAAACGGACAATCTACGTATCTACGCTTTAAAATTTCGAGTTATTGTCCACGATTCGGAAGCGATAGCGATCAGTTGCTAACGTTTGGAACGAATAAAGTTGCGATACCTAAAGAAAAGTGCCATAAGTTTTGTTCGGTTGCCATGCGATTGTCATGCGGTTCGCGTTGCCGTCATCCGCGTAACGGCAAACCGATATTACATTTCGGCACGTACAACGAGTACAAAATTTTAACGATAAGTTTCCGTGTCCACGGTGTAACACGGTTGAATTCGTTGGTTCCTTTCCTATCCATCTGTGCTACAGGATACGCGACAACGACGATTCGCAATTCGCAAGTTCTCTGTCACGCGTCACGAATTCAACAAACGTTTTACAGCATTTTTTCTTTACACACCACGAAATACTACTTGCTATCGCCAGAAATTGTACGCTACCTTAATAGCAAATACTTTGAATACTCGATTAACCTTGGAAAGAAATAGTAATTCCGTATGTGTCAACATTTGTACGTAGTAGAGAGAGAGAGAGAGAGAGAGAGAGAGAGAGAGAGATTGTCAGTCGCGATGACAAGAATATATGTATACGTATACATGTATATATGTATATACATACGAGAATATGTGCTTTTCGAGTACTCGCGTTCGAGTGTGCGTCGAGTGTGCCAGCGATCTTCTTGTTGGTACAATTGGCGCGAGTTCATTTTCGTCTCCAGGCTGTATTCGTGTTGTTAGAGGTGTTGTTGTTGTTGCCCATCGTTGTTGCCGATCGACGGCAATACAATCGAATGCAAAACGAACTCGCGCAAATCTAAACGTTACATTATTTTCACATCGATCGAATATCATTTCTCTTTTCTTTTTTTTTCTGTTTGTAGTGCATTCTTAACGAATAATTACACAGACATACATAAGAGAGTTCGCGCGGTTTACGATTGCTCATACATGTTCCGATTCCGTGAATCATCACACGATTGTCCGATCCATGCCAACTTTCGAGAAACCACGATGTATGTTGCTTTACCAATCGGAGAACGCGAGCGCAATGTACTCAACGAAGCGTCAAAGACTCCACAGAGAGTGAAACCGACGCCGACTGTCTGTAATGTTGAAGAAGAGGTGTCGGTGTTGAGGGTATTTCCTCGATACGTTCTAAATCGTTTGCAGCGCCCGCGCTGTTTTGTTTGTAAAGCCGAGGTGCAGCTTTTAAATTTTGTTGCTGTTGTTGTTGTTGTTGCTGTTGTTGTTGTTGTTGTTGTTGTTGTTGCTGCTGCTGCTGCTGTTGCAGTTGCTGTTGTTGATGATTAGACTGTTCGGCAAAGGCAATGCAAACGGTGTCATCGGGTCGATCCAAGCTAAACTGTCTTTTGAGGAAACGGTTACCCGCGGTTCTCCCTAAAAATCGCAAAAACAAAAGAGAAAGAACGCGCGTCAGGGCGGGAAAGAAGCAGTCGGAAAGAAAAAACGAAAGAAATACTTACCATAATATTCGTTCGGAGAAAGACATCTGTAATGATTGTACGGCGTGCTCAAGTCATTTTCATCGATGTAGCCGACTATTCTGCGATGTCTAACAGGTCCGGGTCTGTAGGAACTCGTGGCTGAACTCGAAAGCGACGTAAGAGAGCTGGTAGATGCTCCCAAGAAAGCCGTTTCGCTGGAATATACGGTAGATGCACCTAGAGACGTTCGACCTTCTCCAGAAGCATGTTTCGTTACCCCAACAGTGTCCATACGATTGTTTTCTTTATCGCCAATAGTTTGTCGCCCCGATAAAATGTTTGGAAAATCTGTCGACTCTTGCGGAGTAGATTTTGCACCGTTAATCCGTTCATCGTTTATGGACACCGTGATTCCAGATCCTGCGTTGTCTTCGTCGCGCGTTTGCTTCGGCGTACTATCGTCGGCGAATTCGATGTTGCTATCTACCACTCGGCCTACTTCATCTTTTTTTTTATCTTTTGCATCTTGAGCCACAGAGATATTCTTGTACGAGAGTTTGTCGTCGATCGATGGACCGATCTCTGTTGTAGTCGTCGTAACCGTCACCGATGTCGATGTCGTCGTAACTGCTATCGTTGTAACCGTAATTGCCGCCGCCGCCGCCGCCGCCGCCGCCGCCGCCGTCGTTACAGTTTCCACCTCTGGTATTTCCTCAGTTACATGTTCTCTGATTACGCTCTCGTTCGCTCTTCGATGGGAGAGAGAGCGAGAGAAGGGGGAGGGGGGGGGGGGAGAAAGAGAGACAGAGAAAAGAGAGAGTGAGATAAAGAATTGGAATGCGTGAAAATGATAAATTCCTAAATTTCGATGAAAACGCAATACATGCCAAAAAAGAAAAATCCTTTTTCGATAATGGTGTCTCGTACATGTGTACGTATGTGTCGATCGAAAAGGATTTATTTCGACGTTGGCAATATCGTTTTGCAAGTATTATCGTACCGCAGACAACTTACCCATGGTTTTCCCTGAAGGTGGCGGCAGTATGGCAACAGATAAAAGCATTAAAAATCTGAAAAGTAAACACCTCGAATAAAGATCTACTACCAAAACAAAATATGTATATACGCGCAGATGCAACAACTGCTACTGCCGTTATATTTCTGTTTTCTGTGCCTGATCTCGTTGAATCCGAAAGACTAAAAGATTTAGCTGTGCAACAACAAGCGTCGAAGATAGCCACCTACATTTATATATTGCTGTAAGAGCGTGACGGCGCGTTCGTTTGATGTACGCGCTCACGTGCATACATACATACACGCGTATGCATGTTTGTATGTACATGTCATCGCCAATTTCAGTCTTCCGATTTTCATTGCTACTTGGTACGGTGTTGAAAATATTTGACGGGTAGAGATGGACCAGAGTAACTTGTACGAATCGCGCAACGGCTTACCCAAGAGGTGGCGGTGTAGGCAGTTCTTTGTCGAAACCTTGTTTTCCTAGCAACCAGTACGTAGGCATCTTCCCTTTGCCTTTAACCTCCGTCGGTCCACGATACTGGATGTCGTATCCACCGACCTGAGACAGCCTGTCCTTTGTTTCTTGACTCAAATGTATGCGCCACGGTGCCCCGGTCGATTCCATTCTGGACGCGGTGTTCACCGTATCGCCGAATAGGCAGTACCTCGGCATCGTCAAGCCAACAACGCCGGCGCAACACGGACCTACGCGTGCACAAGAAGACAGTTGTTATTTTTTCATACCGTTTGCTCTCGCGATTCGAACGAAACGCGTCGCTCTATACTTAACCGGTATGAAGGCCAATACGAAGTTGAAGTTGAGTTTTCGGCAAGTGTCGCAACTTGAACTTTCCGCTTTGATGCAGCAAATCAAGGGCCATGGTAGCTATTTGAGAGGCATGATCGGGTATCCTTACGGGACAACCGGCCACGACCATGTACGCGTCCCCTATCGTTTCTACCTATAAGCAACGCGGTGGCGGAGGATTCGCGAATGGAGAATACTCAAAAATGTAGAGCACGTGTACATAATGATCGTGTCATAATCACACAGTCGTCACCTTGTAAACGGTGTACGCGTTGATCGTTGCGTCGAAACAGGTGTACAGATCGTTCAAAAGGTCGACTACTTGAAACGGAGTAGAATGCGCGGAAATGGTGGTGAAACCAACAATGTCCGAGAAATAAATGGTCACCTCGCGAAATTCTTCGGGATCGACTGGCATTCCCAATTTTAGTTTGTCCGCAACGGAACTGAAAGAATTACGAGTCGATTAAAACGCGAGTACGCGTACGAATATTATATCGTTATATCGTTATAGGTTTATAGGTTTATAGGTTTATAGGTTTATAGATTTATAGGTAACTCGTCCGTATTACCTTGGTAACATTCGATTCAACAATTGCTCCGTCTTCTTCTTCTCCATGTCCAATTGTTCCGTACGTTCTCGTATCAGTTCCTCCAGATTATTCGAGTACTTTTCCAACATTTGAAACATTGTGTCTACGAAATTGACTTTTCTAAAAATGAAAGAGAAGAAACATTGGTTGGGTGAAAACGAGACGTTGTTCTCGATAAACGGTGAGAGGATAGAATATATAAATAGTCGTGCTCTACCGTCCATGATTGAGGGTCTTGAAACGGTCGTGAACGTCGTCAAAGTCGGGCCTCATGTCTGCGGTTTCTGCCCAACATTGACGCATGATGTTTATCGCCTCGGGCGGCGCAGCACCCTTGCTCACAGACGGTCTGATCAATGGCGGTGGCTTTTTCAATTTCTCTAGGATGTCTGAAACGCGAATAAAATTTCATTAATTTCATTGTTTTCATTTGTAAGCGTTCGAACGGTTTTGCGAGCCACCGCTCGAGTATATGAACCGCAAGAGCGGACGTTATTCGGTTTACCTTCCGGTGACAGGGCGAGCATGCAATACGGTTCTCCGCGAACCACCACTTCTTGCATAATTATTCCGAAACTGTAAACGTCTCCCGGTTGCGTTCCTTTCTTCCGTAGATTCGGATGTCTCAGTAATTCCGGTGCCGTCCACAACAGATCTACGTTCCGAGAGCGTAGGAGAATACACGAACGGGTGAAATAATGCCGGTAGTTGGGCAACATCTAGACGACTGGATGGATGGATGGATGATTTTGACAATACCTCGAGCCGTTTTCGCCGGGCACTCGATATTCTGAGCCTCGTAAAACGCGGGTAGCCCGTAATCGGTCACCTTTAGTACCCAGCGTGCGTCTATCACGCAGTTGCGCGAAGTCAGATAACCGTGTACTCGCACCGGTGTACCATGAAGGTATCTCATACCCTTTACAGTCAAAAATCCTGTTATATTTTGTTCGTACACGTCGAAATTACTTACCCGTACGAGGTCGGTGAGCAAAGATAATCTAAACGACCAGTCGAGTTTGATTTCGTCTTGCACCAACACGTCCTCCAACGACCCCCTCGAGCAGTACTCGTAAACGAGACACGGCCTCGTTGGCTCGTTTAAACATCCGATCAGAGGATTCAAATTTTCGTGACGTAACCCGTGCATCTGTGCATTGTCGAGTCACGCAAGGTGTTTAGAACGGTAAAATAGGGAAAACGCGAGCTTAAACGATTCTCTTACCACGACCAAAACGTCCATGGCCTTGCTCTTCAGCTCGAACGTGCCGTCGACCGCGGGCAATTCTTTCAACTGCACCAGGTCGCCCTAACGACGGTAACAGAAACAATCGGTTTGTGGAACGAGCGAGAGAAGCGCGCCCGCGGCGCAGCAAACACACGATACTAACGTTGTACTGAGCACGTGGAACTTTGAAGAAAGCATGTCGCGCCAGGTTGCCCGTGCTTGTCCGCAGATACGGTCGCAGCGACGATACGCTGCCAAGCTGTAGCAGGTCCGGTTTCTCCACCTCGGGACCGCCAAATTCTTGCAATTGTTGCAGCCAACAGGATAACATCGTCTCGATACCTTCGTCCACCTGCGGGGTACACACACATACACACACACACAGAGAGAGAGAGAGAGAGAGAGAGAGAGAGAGAGAGAGAGAGAGAGAGATAGAGAGAGAAAGAGAGAAAGAGAGAGAGAAATAAAGAGAGAGAGTGAGAGAGAGAGAGAGAGAGGGCAAAGCGTCGTGGTAACAGGCGCTTTCACCCTTGCGGAAATTTAAGTGGCCAACTTTGCGTCTACTCACCCTTCTAAAATCTACACGAGGCACTTGCGGAAACACAAAATCCGACGTAGTCAGAATGATCTTGTACTGACCTTTCGATATTCTCTTCTTCAAAAGTTTTCGTCTACGTTCGGGCAAGAGGATCGATCGATTACACGAAATGGCACGCGAATGGATTCGGGCAGGGCGGGGCTGAGGTAGGCGGAGGAGGGCAATTACCTGATCAAGATGCCGGTTAATATCGCGAATGCGGTCAACAACAGCGATCCGAGAACTATGGTCACGATACGCGCGATTCGAAACGGGACTGTTTCGTCGGAAGGGTTTTCCTCTGAAAGAGAGAAACGCGAAACCAGATAGAACGAGGTATAGAAAAGGTACGAGTAGAGCCAACAAGAAGCTTCGTTGTCGCTGATCACCTGAACATTCGATACCGAGGAGTTCCGCGTCAATTTCCGCGTTGCATCTCAGCGCGTCGACGTTCGCATCGTGGAATACCGGAGCGTTCGCAGACAATTTTCTAACGAGAAGTTTCTTTCGTTGTTCCACGCTGATCATTATAGGTTTCCACGCGTCGACGTCCAAACGCCAATCCAATAACACGTACGCGTACATTTTGTTGTTGAACGAGTCAATGGTGGAGTTGTCGTGCATCAATATGGTAAAGGTTTCGTTCAAACGATCGAACAACGACGGACGAGCGTACGTTTCGATGCCGGCGTACACCTTCTCCGCGTCGTATCTGCGACAAAAGCACGGAAATAATTTCACTTATCGATCGAGGAAACGTCCTCGGCTCGCCTACCTATGATCCAGAGGCGTTATTATCAGAAGTTTCTCCAAAAAATCCGAACTCAAGTTTCGCGGCGGCGAATAGCGATATTTTCTTTCTTGTTTTTTCTCTTCTATTTCCACGTCTATCTCTGTTTCGAATCCTTCCATTTCTTCCAGCGCTTCCTCTGATTCGCGCGTCGCGTTGTAAGCATGGTTGTTCGTCGACTCGGATTCGTTCCACGAAGAAGATAGGTTGGAAGACGTTAAATCCTCGGACGAAACAGACGCCGTGGTAAGAAAACGGGAGGGAACCGAAGAGTTCGTTTTTCTTTCCGTTTGCTTCGGTAAAAAAAAATCATCGTCCTTTGTGTGAACGATCACGGTGGTGGTCGTGACGGCGATGCTGGCGGTTGTGGTGGTGGTGGTGGTGGTGTACGTGGAGGAGGAGGAGGAGGAGGAGCTGGTCGAGGAACCAGCAGTTCTCGACGGTTTGCGTCGAGCGCCGTCCAGCTCGGCAAGAACCCGCGACGTTATGTCGTTGTCGTCCGATGTCGGTAAACACAACAGAGTTACTGCGAACAAGAAAGAAAGAAAGCTTAGAAAGCTTAGAAAGAAGGAAACCGAAATAAATAAACTAGCTAGGCGTCTCTGGACCGACCCCTTCGAGAAATGTTGTGCGTTGGACGAAGGAGCTTTCGAATCTCTTCGAGGGAAGCATGATACGGCAGTATCACATGATATCGTAATATGGCTCCAATGCCTCGAAGAGCATTCAACAATGCTCTATCGAGACTCGACCACGGCTCGCGATCTGCAATACGAAAAACTTGATCGTGGGACGAAAGTGGGGACGTTTTCGCGATCGTATTACCAGTTCCTATCATAGATACGGCTTTCCATTTCAGGTTGATCAGGATCTCTGTTAGAGCCTTTGCTATCGCAGGCAAAGACGGCGATAGTCTGACGATCGATGAGAATTCTCTGGTGTCCGTATCGTCTTTCTAAAAAGAACGAAAAAAAAAAACCATTTTGAATCGACACACTCTAAAACGTCGAAAGTTGCAAACGAAAGATGAAATTCTTTTTTTTTTTTTTCTCACCAAAGGACAGGTCCACGTGAACAGGGACACGTTCCAAAGTCGTGCGAGTCTAGCTGTAACTTCGCACATAGGTGTATCGACAGCAGCTACGACGACTTTTGTTTTTCTCTCTCCAAGTATGCGCAACAAGGTGTCAAGACCTCGTGTCTTTCTTTCACACGATACTAACGATCAAACGAAAAAAAATCAACAATATATATCTATCTATCTATCTATCTATCTATGATCGTGTTTTTGATCGCAGATACACGGAATAGAACTTACGAGACGTTGGAATCACAGCGATTCGTACGTCAAAGTTTGATCGATCGAAAAATCCTTGAATATCCGTCACGTTCGTTTCGCTGCTACAATCCTCCCGCAGAAAGACGGTTACTTCCGTTTGTTGTTGTTGTTGTTGTTGTTGTTGTTCGTAGAGATCTTGGCATGGAATTGGATCATCGGTGTTTGATAAAATGAAGAAACTGGAAAGGATCACGATCGGGATCCACGACCAGAACCGGTGAATAGAGTTCCCGGCCATGGGCCTCCAACGACGACCCGGTTTGGCTCGGTGCGCGCGGTATTTAGCTGGTCCGGTAGTCCGTCGTCTTACCCGGTAGTAGCTGGTCTACTCTATATCGAACATTTTAATGAAAATCATATTACCGCTTGTCGTTGTAGGGGAGATTTTATTTATGGCAAATGCCTGTGACACGCGCGGAAGTATGGGACGGTAAACGATCAAGAGTGGTAGTAATTAGAGCGTGCACAATCTTTTCGTACAAAAAAAAAAAAAAAAGAAAGGTGCCATACAACTTAATCACGCTAGACTAAAGCGCCGTAAACATTTTCCACCGCATTTAGTATTTACCGACGCTAAAAATATCGAAATATTTTCCGTTTCGATGATAAAACCTATTCGCGGCGGAACACCATGTAAATGGTTTTTTTCTTTTTAATTTCTTTTTCTCTAAATTCTTTTTTCTTTTTCTATTGTTTCAACTTCTGGTTCGCATCGTTAAACGCGAATAAACTGCGAATCGAATTCGTACCAGCGTTAGATCCGTTAGAGTACGTTTGCTTTCTTACCGTTTCTTTTTTCTGCCCTCTTTCGTGAAAATACGCATATCGCGAATCACCGAAGACGAACATTCGAGCTCCCTTTCCTTTGCTACTCGGTTCAAACACAGAAATTTACAAACGTTTCTGGACAGTCCGAACGCCTTGGCGTCCGATATCGAACTAACTTGCCTACCTCCCTTCTACACATGCTCGGGAGCTGACGTTATCACGAGGGAGGTTTGTCCCGGGAGCAAGACGAGCATGCAGTCCCGCACCGCGACCGCTGCTCAGCATCATTTTCCCTTAGATTCGTGAATCATCCTTTCTGTATCCTTTTTCGTGGCACATATATATGTACATATTTTTCTTGGTTTTCTTCTTCCTTCTTTTTTCTTTTTTTTCTTTTTTTTAACGTGTTTCACAACGAACCGATACAGTGAAAATTAATTACAATCTAAAACGATTCCAGACCTAACCTAGACCAACAATGTATTTCCCTTCTCGCAAAGGCTCCGTCGGTAATACAATGTTCCGACTTATTGACGCAGTAACGGTTAAACGTACTCGATATGAATCGTTGTCGATGATTTTCTTAATTCTTCACAGTATGCGGCGGATGTAAAATATGTCAATCTCCACTTTAGAAGTGCCATTTATTCATCTTCTTTAGCCAATAATGATTTGATTCGTATCATTCTATTCACCGCTCCAGTAGAATTCAAACGTAATAATCATGCGTAGCGCGACGAGTACATCGTACAACGCACATAGCAAGTGCGGATAGTAAATTTTTCTTTTTTGCATTATCGGTAGTTAATATTTCACGGCATGCAGCCCATATTGATGTATATATATATATATATATTTAATCTAATAAATGGAAATGGGCTCACCGTTGCGCGTTGTATCACGTTCCATCGAAGAAAACATTTCTAACCCAGACCTTTCTTCTTTCCACAAGCGTGAGATTCTTTTGCATTTCTGCCACTCGACTCCAAAGGATCCTTTGTAATCTTGGATATTTTCTCTTATACTCTGCTTGCAATTCTGCATTTTACTACTGAAACTGGATGTAATAATTATCGTTGACTCGACACATTTTAACACCAAACAATAAACCAACCAAATAATTCGTGTCAGATTTTACGTAGTATCTAATGGGCGGCACGGCACGAATTAGTTGTGCCGCTCTTACGAAGCTCCGCTGTGTGCACAATACACTACCAGAAAAAATTAAAATTATGGCAAATAAACAGTTATGGCAAAAATAGTTGGAACACACAGGGATGTTCGCCAACACGTTATACACGAACGTGATGCATCAAAACCGTGAAAGAATCACGCATTTCAAAGTTCTTTAACAAAATAGTAAATATTATCTAGAAAAGTGAATGGTGGCGCCATCTAGCTTTGACGACAGAAAACACGAAAATAAAGAAAAATTAATTATGCGAGAACCACTG
>CM052088.1:0-28442 GCA_028453745.1 Agapostemon virescens
TCTGTTTCTTTTGAAATAAATTGATCGCTCCTTGATAATGGCAGGGACAAATTGGTACGCGTCTGGAACATCGAACTCGACGAAGAGACGGGAGATTGCGACGAAACTGTTGTCAAGTGTCAAGAAAAATCTTACAGTCCGCTGGATGGTCACAAATACAGCATAAATCATGTGGAATTCAGTCCGTGCGGTACTATGCTTGCGTCTTGTTCTTTGGACGGTACCGCTATAATCTGGAATACGGAGGTACGCGTAGTTTGGTCTGTAAATGTTTCTTTCATTCTTCCCCTCAATGGACGCTATTGCCGTAGAATGGATGTCAAGCGAAATCTTCGTTCGTAAACTCTGGTTACGGTATCCGTGTTTGTCGATGGTCACCGGATGGATCGAAACTTGCTACAGCCGGAGACGACGAAAAAGCAACGTTATGGGATGTAAACGACATGGTGGAACTTTGGTATTTCAAATGTATTTCTACCTATGCACACGCGCGCGTGCGCGAACACGCAGGCACACCCGTTTTGTGGTCTGGGTTAAAATTGTAAAAAAAAAACAAAACAAACTTTGCTGTGATTACACAGTACTTTCAGAGGTCATTCCGATGCAGTGAACGCAATCGCCTTCACGCATGATTCTCGTTATTTGGTTACGGCATGCAACGAAGGAACTTGGAGATTATTTGATACCATGGACAATAAGAGTGACAACGCTGCTTTAATGATTTGCGAGGAAGCGCACGATTTGGGCGTTCAAGGTTGCGATTTTAGTCCAACATGCAATTTTAGCTTCAACGGTGAGCGCGAATCGACCACGAAATACGTATCGTTCGTTGAGACACACACACACACACATAAACACACACTCACTCGCTCACTCATTCACTCACTCACTCACTCAGTCACTCACTCATATACTCACAACATAGTACGTTACTTTGGAAAACAGGCAGAAGACTGACAGAGGATGGTAAACAGTCTTATCTATTGGCAACGAGCGGCAACGACTCGTTGGTCAAGTTATGGCAAATTACAACGCCTAAAGATAGCGAGACGCTCACGACTGGAAGCGGTAGTGCCGGATGCAACGATTTGGATGGCCAGTTTAAACAAACAAAGATTTTAGCTGGACACGGTGGTAACGTGACGTGCGTTCGATTTTCTCCGATTCAAGGTGAAATGCTAGGAAGCGTAGCAACGGACAGAACAGCTCGTATTTGGAGTATAGTGAGTACTCGATACGATACGCCGTCGTACCGTATCAAATGAAATAGCGGATAGCGCGTCTGTAGCTGCGTGTATGCTGATTTCAGTACTCCGGAGATTGCTTGTACGTGCTGGAACAACACGAAAGCCTCGCAACCTCTTGCGCTTTTTCCGGGAATATGTCACTCTTTATTACAGGTTACTGCAATAGTTCAAGTTTATACTTCCAAGAATGTAGGTACTTGAGCACGATCGCTTACCGGGTGTTGTTTTTAACGAACAGGTTCGTTGGATAAAACTATTCTAATTTGGAAAATACCCCAGCTACTGATTTCACAGAACATCTTGATCGATAATTTGAAGCGGTATAGGAAACAGGTAGAGCACGTTGAATACTCGAAACAAACAAACACATAGCGGTTAGGTCTGATGATAACGCCTGACACTGAAATTCATATGAAATATTGTAATCGGCAAGGTCGCAGACTGGAGGGTCGACGACACTTTAAAATGGCTGCACGAAATAGGATTGTCAGCGTTGACAAAAACAGCTCGCTTATCGTCTCTGACTGGTCGTCGACTGCTGAACGTGTCGGACGACCAATTGACGCGAATCCTACAAATCGAACAGGACGAAGAAGTACGTAGTACCGAGTACGTAGTACCAACTACGCTATGTACGTATTTGTCTTTTTAGGTAGCCGACATGTTTAAAACTCAACTCTATTGGTTGAAACGCGAAGAGAGTACCGCCGTAGAAGCCTCCATAGACGATGCTGAAATACCTCATGAATTTTTGTGTCCTATCACGCATGAAATCATGAAGGAACCCGTTCGATGTTCCGGTACGATATAATACGATATCGCTACATTTTCAAACTTTTATAACATATTAACATGGCAATCGATTTCTCGATTTCTCGATTTCTCAGATGGGTTCACGTACGAAAGAGCAGCGATAAACGAATGGTTTTTATGTGGAAAATATACGAGTCCTATGACCAATAAATCTCTTCAAGACACTTCGTTTGTACCGAACGTCGAGCTCAGAAATACGATATATACTTTTCTTCACGGGAAGCGACCAGAGACTTGAGAGATCAATGCTCGTAGTAGTGTGCGGGTTACATATTAGGCAGCACCGTACGAATTTTACCAAAATCGATGTTTTATTATTACATTATTATTATTATTATTATTATTATTATTATTATTCTTATTACTATTATTATTATTATTATTATTGTTATTGTTATTGTTACGTGATTCTATGAAAAAAAAACAAAAAAACAAAAAGGACCAACAACGTTAAGCAACTATGTACGCACAAAAAAAAGCCATAGACTTGATACACGATGGAAACTTGATGGCACTATATTTCTCAGTTGATTGCTCTTTGTACAAGTAACTACAAGTATTATTATATTTCTTAGCATGTAGGTATGTACGTGTACAGTTTTTCAACTGGATGCATTTAAAAAAAAAAAAAAAAGAAAAAAGAAAAAATGACAAGGACTAATCGATCACCTGTCGCAAGAAACATGTGTGCGATATTATATTGTATACAAACATGTATGTATGTACTTTAAATAATGTATAATACAATGTTTTAACCTCTGATTTATCGATTACAACGATTTGAACAACTTCCCTCGTGCGCGTACCCACAAGTACCTACCGGTATACGATGCATCGATAGATGGCGAATCTATTTAATATCCACTGCTTTCCTTCTGCATTTTAACCTAATAAACACACATTCTAACACAAACGTTCGAGTATCGTACACGCGATAAACAAGTTTCGAATATGTAGTGGAAAATCTCGAATTCCTATGACGACCAGACAACGTTATTACCTTTTCTCAAATTCAAGAGGAAAACAGAACGGTTGCTATCGTAACTCTGTAGATAAAGTCACTTCCAGCTATGTTTTGATGATTACAAAGTTATGACACATATATTAATCAGCATGAATCATTTTCGCTATCTCTTCCAAGAAACGAACGTGGAAACGTACATACGAATATACATACGCCATACTTGCACGTATACGTAAATATGCATCGGTGAGTTCCTTAGGAACATTCAAGTTGAAATCTTACTAGGCCGATCGAAGCGTTTGTGTCACCACTTGTGTATCCGTGTACGAACACGCATACGTACAACGACACATGGTGTGTATGTGTACAACAGAGCGTGTACAACTTTAGGCAGACATACGTACACACACTATACACGGAGTAGAAGGATAGATCGTCGTACGTGTTTTAGTACGTGTTTCATAGCAATCAGGATGGTAAGTTTTCATTTGCACCTTGTCCTTGTAGAAAACACGGTATTAATATGATTGTAAAACATTGTTGAATTTCGTTTACAGGCATCATACTCGGAGGATCAACTTGCAGGTAAGTGAACGCAAATTGGTTCTTGAGGAGCAAAGATCAAGGAGGGGCGGACAGTTTTTTCTCAGTGTTTAATTCAGGTCAAGAATATCGTTACCTTATTAGACCCACACCCTGGTGTCACCAACTTGCGTGTCGGTCATTACCTTTTATGGTTAGGTACTTGAAGAAATAGTAGCTGAAAAGAAGAAAGGATCACAGAAAGCGAATAGCATCGTTATCGTTACGTCGGTTCATTCGGTCGTATATATGTATTTTTTTTCAACTATCGGATTTATAAATGATTTTTATATTCTCTGCTTCTAGTACGCAAATAATATTTCGCGGTTCTTCCACGTTATCGTTTCTATTCGTACGAACGAGACGATACGGTGACATATTGAGCTCGTAAATTGAATCGGTCGATGTTTATTTGTCATCGTTTCATTTGCACATACGTACGTGCAGACGTACAGACACACGTACATACGTACATACGTATACGATCGTTCTAGGAAGATCAGTGTTTTTCTACTATTTTCAACGATTTCCTATCGTTGTCCCTGGTTGTTGATTCGTAGTTCGTAGCGAAAAAGTTGTAAAACGCAAGATGTATGGTTGTACTTATCAAGAACTTACCAATAGAATGATGTCGTCCATGGAGGGTAAATATCGTTCCAACTATTGGACATTGGTGTTTTTTGATTCAATAAAAACCTATTCGTGTGTGATGTTTACAAACCGATAGATGATTAAAGTGAACAAGAATTTCTTGTACCGTTGTAGAATTTCAGGAGGCATTCCAGCTGTTCGATAGTCGAGGAGATGGAAAAATTCATGTGGCACAAATTGGCGATGCTTTGCGAGCTCTTGGACAAAATCCAACGGAGTCGGATGTGAAAAAGTTTACTCATCAACATAAACCGGACGAACGTATTAGTTTCGAAGTCTTTCTACCTATTTATCAGGCTATAAGCAAATCTCGAACATCTGACACAGCCGATGACTTTATAGAAGGTTTACGTCATTTCGACAAAGATGGAAATGGCTTTATATCCTCTGCTGAACTGAGACATCTCCTAACAACGTTGGGTACGTAAGAGAAACGATACGTTTTCTTTGTCATGGTTCAAGCTAATTACCGGTATTTGTACTATGTTTTAGGGGAAAAGCTTAGCGACGAAGAAGTCGAAACTTTGTTAGCTGGCCATGAAGATTCGCAGGGTAACATTAATTACGAAGATTTTGTTCGTCAAGTGATGTGCGGTTAAATATTCATCCTTCTATAAAGTAATAACTCGTTCATTGCTTTACGAAGAATTTTTGTTAATTCCAACAGTTTTTTTAAATATTTTCACATTATACTTTTTGTCGATTGTTCAAATATTTTGTACAGAAAAATGTGATTGCCGATTATTTAAATGCGAATTACGATGTACCAAGAGACGGGGAGCACTTGATTTGTAATCGGTGAGCTTTTACAATCCAGAGATATTTAAGTGAAATAAGAAATAAAGAAGAGGTCGCGGTTAATTACACGAACTGTTGATGCAAACATTCCATAGGCTGTCTTGTCAATTCCGTTCGCATTTCTTTTTATATATGTACGTACGTTACCGGTATACCACTTATTTCATCGAAAACCATGCATGGCCAAGTTGTAGATATTACTTCCTCTTTTAACTCGTATGCAATCATACTATTTTCTGTTCAAACAATTAACGTTATTCTAGATTATGAAAAGAAAAAAAGAAAAAGGAAAATTGTAATGCATCGAATGAAATAAAATTTTCTAAAATTGAAATTTAATGTTTCGCAATGCTTCAAGTGTCCGTCCGATTTGTTGTTATCTTCTAGCGAATAACTCGAATTCTATCTTTGTGGTAACAACGATTTATAGTGGTTCGTAAATTGATTGTGCAAATCGGTAATTATTACGATTTAGCGTCGATCGTTGGAACTATAATACGTTGATTAAGACGTTATTACGAAATAAAACTGATTTAAAAAAAGTCGACAAAACCAAGAACTGTTAATTGAACAATGTTTATGTAGAAAAGGACGCGCGTGTTTTCACATTGGCTACTGCAGTTTCAAATAGCGCATAGACTCGATTCGAGGGTAATTGAATCGAATCGAATCGAATCGAATCGAGTTGAGTCGAATCGAGTCGAGTCGAGTCGAATCGAGTGGAGTCGAATCGAATCGAAACGGACCACGTTATACTCGAGATTGACGTTCGACATGCAGCGAAATTCAGTACCGTTTCGTACGTTCGAGTAAGGCAGTCGCTTGCGTGTTGGTGATATTCTTCGATAATTCTTATCGCGCAACAATCGTTCGCCCAGCGAACATTTCGTCTTTGGAAATAGTGGACTTTACGGCCGTCAAAATTTTACGAAGAAAGAAGTATGAATATTAACTCCAGTCTACCATTAAGTAATTGTGAAAGTAGTAAAAAGGGCTTAATAATGCCAAGTCTAATATCCAGCAATTGGTAAGTGCTGTGCGACTACTGCGCCATTTTTATCTTGACTTTGTTACCGCCATCTTGCACAATATTTATTAGAACACCTACAGTTTCTTCGCATTTTCACATACTACACGATTGTGCGATCGATACCACGGGTATTTGTGTTTATTTCGAAAATAGTTTATTTTGTCGAGCGTGTATCTTGTTACTTTCCGAATGATGTGCACGGGCAGGGTGTCAACGAATGACACATTATTTCGATAGAACTGCTTGTATTCTTCAATTTCGAAAATAAATAGAGAAACAAATTCTATAGATTTCGAGCTAGTTTCTCAGCAACGTATACGTATATATACCACATAGTGGTTTTTATTATTCGAATAATGCGTTGAATAAAATAATGAAAAAGAAAGGTAACGCGCAAGGAGAAAAGTGCGAAGAAGATGACGTAGACGTGGGAGTAATAGTGTTCCATCGGTAGATTTCAGATTTCGAGTGTACGTATGTATGTATGTATGTGTGTGGGTTCGCGTACGTGCGTGCGTGCGTGTGTGTGTGTGTATGCATATATGTTTGTGTGTATGCGTCGTCGTTAGATTGCCACGTGAATAATGAATATGAAGCTTGCAGTGTAGAATCTGATGTTGCACGTATATGCGCACGTACACACATGCTCGCGTGAGCGCACATACATACGTACACACGCGCGCGTGAATACAAAATCCGTGTTACTATGTGTGAAATCTCTATCAGCTGTTCCGTCATGTGTATTGCGTGCAAACACACGCTTCCAGACCTAACGTGAAAATAATGCAAACACGTTGAAGCTTGATATCTAAGACATAATACATATTAAAATTTATTTTTACACAATATTTGTTCTGAACTAAGCGAAATCTTAACACGATTACGGGATGGGGTACGGGGAAGGGATTACCGTATATATACATACGTGCGTATACACGCACGCATCATTGTATGTACTATGTGTGCGTTAGATACACGAAAAATACTTCGCACACTAGAAAAGAAACGACAAACGCGATACAATTCAAACATATTTCTATTCACAAACACGTGTAATCTTATCAAGAACGTTAATCAACGGATCGGAAAAATTCCATTGTTGCTGGACGCAGAGAAGATACGTAGATTCTACGAGTGTAGATAAAATTCATGGTCGTGTGTTCGCATCTGACATTTTATTTTTGAACAAAGTTTCATTTCCAAGAGAATGTTCATTTTATGGCAATGTTAGATCGGAAACCAATGATATTCCTCGACCGGTCGTCGTATTTCTTCGATTTAAATGCAACAAAAAACATTGGAAATATTGACATTTCTAACGACTACGTGAAAGTGGTTTCTTTGTTCGTATGTACACACGAGCCACACGATAGACAACAGCAGACTAGTAGAATACACAACGTGATTCTCGTCATAATACATTAGACGGCGAAAGGTTAACAAGAGAGGATAGTTTCGTAACGTCCTTTCATTGATTGTTAAACGTGTATTGAGAGCTGACAGACGTTGTTTAATGTCAAACGGTACTTCGATAACGACAAATCCGAACATGGAATATCCTTGTTTTCTTTCGATTAATATACTTGCGTAAGTAATTATCGGTAACGTTCCTTTTATTACTTTTGTCCTTTTTATTCCTTTTTTTCGTCCATTACCAAACCGATATAACACAGCTGATGGAAATTTGCATACTATACGTAGATACGTACGTGTTTTGCATAGAGTTTACGTAGATCGTGATTTAACTGTTTTGCGCATTTCGACACCGTAAAAGTGATTACTCGATGTTTGACATTTGATCGCATATTGGTTAATTGCAGTGAAATGTCTAATAAGTGTATGGACGAAAGTTTAGAAAAAGGTTGCACACTGCAACAACATTACTGTATAACGCTGGGTGTAGGGCCTCTGTGGTGGTCCTGATGTGCCCCATGCCGCATTGTCTGTATCCACAGTCAACACAGAGAGCCGCGGCGTGGGGATCAAGCAGAGTCAGCTCTCTGTGAGCTCCCACATTGTACAAGTAAGTGTTGTGTGCAAACAACGAACGATAATTCGTTTATGCTGTCTGTCTCTCTCTCTTTCTCTCTCTCTCTCTCTCTGTCTTTCTGTCTCTCTCGAATGTTCAAATTGCGTTCGTTCCAACAAATTCGCGAAATCGTTTTATCCGTTCAAGGAATAAACAGACAAAGTTCATCTTGCAAATATATTTCTACCAACGTATTCATGCATATGTAAATGCGGTACTAGGACCCGCTATTAGCGGTTCGCGGATTCGTGCAAATTCCTACATATGTGTATGTATTATGTGGTAGAAACGACGAACAACGGCGAAACCGGCGTATCGTTGAAGAGATGATATGTTTCTTATGGACAACTGATTTTGCGCAAATACTATCCTGGTAGGGCGGATTGTTTCGATTCCGTTGTTTTTCTTAAATATTGTTTCCAGGAGGATGAATTGTTGAAAGCCGTGCGAAATAGTGAATCGTTGCGTTTGACCTTCACGCTACACTTGACCGAGAGCACATCCGTCGAGTGGGAAACTGTAATGTGGCGTCGTTGTCTTTATATTTGCGTGTCCAGCTGTCTCTTACCGGAGGGTTCGAAAGAAGGCTTCGTTTCTCTTTTGGAATATGCCGAAGAAACCTTACAATGCACCAATATCATCGTTTGCCTACGAAAAGACCGAGCAGATCGAGGTACTTGTCGACTACCGTTATTTCACCTCAACGAAACCGAACTTCATGCCGAACCGAACATTCTTTTGCCTAAAATGCCTTGTTATCATGACTTAGCAATGCTGGTGCGAACCTTCATGTTTTTGGGCTTCACTGTTCTACCGCCCACTCACGCCTTAGTACCACCGGGCAGTGATGCCAGCAATTTGTACATGCTCTATACCATCGAATAATTGACCAGCAGTTATATGTGGCTTCTCTCTAAAATTTAACGCGTAAGTATAGTTTCGCGAAACATTTCGTTTTGTTTCATTCCGTTTCGTTTCGTTTCGTTTCGTTTCGTTTCGTTTCGTTAGTTTTTCGTTTCCATCCTTCGAAAATCGTTTTTTCCTCTAATTTTCTTTTTTCTTTTTATCATTACAGGTATCGACACACTAATAGTAACAGACCTATCATTTCTGTTTAATGGAACACGTTGATGCACCATCATCATCCACCAAAAGATATCCAAAATAGTCGGCTTTTCTTTTAATCATGTTTCCGATACCTTAGACACTTTTGCGTTAAATTTAAGAGAAAAAAAAACACACGTTACAAAAGTTTGTGCCGTTTCATCCTGTTCTTTAGAGCGGCGGTTGCATTCGATGAACTTTTTTTTTTATGAGAAATTTCGACATACGCACCACGTGTGCGAAGCAGTATATCTTTTTCCCAACAAGCAAAAAATTAACAGCTAACGAAACTGCGCAAGGAGAAACGGTTCAAGTTTTTGAGACGACCAAATAAATGTGTATGTATGATGAGCGCGAAACGTAGAGACACGAAGTGACACTGTATAGAAACGAGCCGATGCCAATAGTCGGGAAATACGTACAACAACGTACCATTAACACAGGCTATCGATCAATATGTCGTCGGAGATATCGATTCATTCTCTTAGCAATACAATGTTAATAACTCTTTTGGGAGCACGTAAACTGCTGACGAGGCTTCCCGCGTAATACAATTTGGCGGTATTCACACGTGTGTGTACAAGACAACGAACCGTCAAGTTGTGAAAGAAATTTATTACCGATAAATCTCAATGTTAATTGCAACAAGTTGGGTGTCGTCGTGATTTATTTTTTTTTTTCCCTTTCTTTTTCACTTTTTACTATTATATACCATCGTATCGTTTCTAAGTATTACTATGAATATCGATAATGTATATCGTATACATGTAAACGTAACGACATATATGTATAATCAGCGTGAAATTTTCTTTCGAACCTTGCCTAGACTGTCGGTTCTGTTTTCGAAAACTAGAAATTCACTTATCGTTTAGTTTTCGTATCGTACACGCGCAAGTATATAGAGTAGTATAACCGTGTATTGTTACAGTAATTCTTGGGTAATCTTTTTTTTTTTTTTTGTTCACTATGCGTATTTAGATAGGTAGACGAAGACACCGAGGACGATGAATACAGCGATGAAAGTAGTACATCCGTGGTAATCTCCGATCAATTAACATTGCAGAGTTTTTGCTAATAAATATGTTCTTTAGTGTTGACTTGATAACAGGCGATATTAGAAATCATTGCAAAAAACAGAAAAAAAGCAAAATGTAAAAAAAATTATGATAATGATAATGATAATAATAATAATAATAATAATAATAATAATAAAAGAGTTAATAGCTTACTAGAGATATAGATATGTTAAGTACAGAGTGACGGACTATTATGTATTGATGCAAATAGTTTTAAATTTGCCTGATTTTTTCCAACTAAATGACTATTTCGTTCGTTTTATTTTCTCAATTAGTATTATATATATACATATATAAATATATATATATAATATATTCGTACACTTGACCACGTAAAAGTACATGTATGCTACATATTATCATTCGTACAAAGAAAAACCGTACGTGCTAAATAAACGTTAAGAAAACGAATTTTCTGTTCGTAGAGTTGACCCTCCTCCGTTTTTCTAGCTTTCTATAGTGTCTACACACGTACACACGTGCACACGTACACACACACACACACACACACACACACAAAACAGAGAAAAATAGCAGAAACGGGATACAGTGTACTGATTATGTGCAGCGTGACAGGTGGTAGATACACGTACAGTTTATTTTACCCGTTTATTATATTGCATAAAAATACAAATCGGTGAATCGATGTTAACGCATGAAAATTTCACTGTGCTCGACCGCTGTGCTATACTGGTATCGCGCATACGATCAATTAAGAGATTCATGAATAGGTTTAGCATGATTGTCCCAGTATGTGCTGGAAGAAAGGACTGAACACACCAGTGACAATTTTCTTTCGTTTTTTTGTGTTGGTTGGGTACGCGCTACCCAAGAAATCGATGGTAGCGACACGAAATAATTAACTTTGCAACGAGGATAAAACATATTATAGTGTAGCAACGTTTGTTTGTTACTCGCCCCGTTCCATTTTGTTAATTATGTCGATGCAAATAGTAATTCTATTGTAGACGATGCGTGTTCCCATAGCGACGATAGCATCGAGATTGGATCGGGAGATTCGATCCGATCGGATATACGTTCTGTCCTATCGTCCTACAGTTTACTCGAACAAATTGAATTTGTTATTTCACGCGCATACGTTTCGCATATAGCTTATCGTAAATTAGTCCTTTTGCCTTCGGCAACTGCCTCCTCGGAAACAGCTTTCGGAACCAAACCTAAACTATCCAACATGCCGGACGGTGCTGCATTCTCGATCGGATAGGCGGATACCTTTTTACACTTGACCAAATGCGTGGCCAACTGGTTTCCATCGGTTGTCGCGTAACTGCAGGCGCATTGCATCCTTTTCTCCAACGGAATATTGATGAGCGGAGAAGGGACTACGAGGCTGGTCATTGGACGTTCATTATGAATTTGCTGCTGGTGTTCTTTGAACGCTCGCCAGCAACAAGTTGTGTAACGACATTGTTGACATCGTTGCTCGCCCGGATAATGATCTTGCTCTTCTATGTCCTCCTCGCATTCCTGACAAGACAAATGGTCGGCTGTGAGATGAACGTTGACCGAGATCGGTACTGTAACCCACTTCTTGATCTTCTCGTCTTGTGGCAATTCCATCACTGGACTATCGATATCGAATCGTCTGTTTTGCGGTCGTTGTTTCGATATCAGTATGCCGTTGCTGCCGCTCGAATATGGGACAACTTTCGGGCTTGAGACACAGTCGTGCAACTGTTTGTGATGTACTTTCAACGAGCTCTTCTGATTGAACCAGAGGCAACATCTCGAACACTTGTTTCCCCGACCTTGCTCCCTTCGAATAACATGTCGTTGCATGTGCAGCAAGAAAGCGTGAACGCTGGTGACGCTGGGACTACCTTCGCTCACAAACTGTATCACTTTCAGACAATAAGGGCACTGTAAGCCTTCGCCTTTCTCGTGAACCCGATAAAAGTGGTCGATAGCATCCTTGTGACTGGAAGTTCGGTAACCGCAGCTCTCGCATCGATATGGCATTTCCGAGGGATAATGCATCGATGACAAGTGATTGATCAAGAGCCCACTGTTTCCAAACTTTTGTTCGCAAATAGCGCAAACAACCATGTCGCTGTCCGAATGACCAAAGTTACTATGCGTTTCCGTGACATGGGTGACCATTTGATGTTGAGAAGAAAAGGCTGTGCAACAGTATATACAGACGGGTGAATCGGATTGTCCAGGCACTTGAGGTGGAACATGACTGATCGTATGCTCCATCACGTCCGTGTTGCTACGCATCGTTGTCGAACACAAGAAACATTTCAAATACAACGAACATTTGTGCTCCTTCAACAAAAGACTTTTCTCACCTTCCATGGTGGCGTAGTAAAACTCTTGTAATTGTATTTGATCGGTTCTGCTTTCCTTATCTCTGTCTTTGCCAGTGGTGGTAACTTTCGAATCGTACATGGATTTCTTCGCCTCGGGTTCTGGGCTGCTCGCCGTCGTTGCGGCCATTGCTACCGCAATATTTCTTTTACGTCCTTTTTTCGGTCCCGGTCTTGTTGTTTGACCGAAAGACGATATCGTTTCCGATAGCGGTAGAGACGATGGTGCTGATTGTTGTTGTTGTTGTTGTTGTGATTGTTGTTGCTGCTGCTGCTGCTGCTGCTGCTGCTGTTGCGACTGTTGCTGCGACGATTGATTTATACCGTTACCGCTCGCTACACTTGTCGATTGCACTAAAATGTCGCATCCGGTTTGAAGATCTTCCTTACTCGCGATCGCTAAAGGTATCAAAGGCGGAGGACTGACGTTCGAATACGACCAATTCTGAAAAGGATTCGCAGCCACTTTAGCCAAACGATCCAACAGACTCTCGTTGAAATCGATCCTAGTTTGTTCCGCTATGTGCGCGATAATGTTGTCGAATGCTCGAGCAGCGGTCGAACCGTACAATTCTCTCCACACCAATTCATCCAAGAATTGCTGTATCATTTGTCTACTGAGCAAACTGAGCGTATTTTGGAACATTCTTGGAACAATCTTCCGCAAATATTCCATAATATGATAGTTGCTCATAACATTTCGAGGATTTTGTTCGGAGAATGCGGATTGTGTGACATAAGTGAAACCCATTTCTTCGAGGGTACTTTTGTCAACGGTAAAGTCTGTCATTATCTTCGAATCTGTGTGCACCCAGTCTTTCAACGGATGTAAAATGTTATTGAACCGCCTTTTGTAGGATCTGTCACCATCTTGCACCGGATCGCATGCCCGCAATCTCAAGTCCATGGTAGCGTAATCCAACACGCCGAGCACTTCGACCTTGACTTGTCTCAAGTTTCCGTCCTGCGACGTTGTACCCAGACTGATCACGCCGACTTGTATCACTGAATTTTTACCGCCCATTTTACGAGTTTTATCCCAAACCGCCGCCGTGCATATACTACGCAGATGCGTATAAAAGTTTTTGACGTACACATTGGTTACTTTCACCCAGGAGACAACATTCTGTACGTTAGTTTGGCATGCCCAATGATAGATCAGTTTCAGTAGAACTGTTGGGGTGTACGGTGCTCCTTGAAAAATCGATCCGGAGAACACTGAGACGTAACGATCGGGGCAGCAACTCGAAATCCAAACGTATCCGCCCGAATATGGAAATGTACCTTGATCGCTGTACATTCCTAATTTCAATTTGGTTTTTTGATAATTATTGCTATGCTGAGCACAATATTGTTCGGATTTGACCAAACCTTGTTGTATCAACCATTCTGCAAACTTTGTGGCAGAGAACATAAGTACACTCTTGACTTTGATATCTGAAATATACATGCGTTGGCTTATTTATACGAAACATTAATTTGAAAAAATGACAATTCATTATTTCTGGATTCAGATAAATACCTAACTCCGACCTTTCTTTTTGAGCTATTTGCGCTGTAATATCTTTCGTACGAAGATTAGGTCTTGCTATGACGACCAACGAAGGGAACGTCCTTCCACCATTCATTTTGTTGAAAGTTACTTCCCTACCGTCTGGAAGATTCTTCTTAGACTCGTCGATTTGCTCGCAAGCTGCATGCAAATTCAATTTCTGGAATTAAGCGGTCGATCCTATCCTATCTTACTCCTATTCCTATTCCTATTTTTACTCTGTATGGTATATTCGTTGATAGGCGTTACAAGAAGGTAAGAGTAGTAGTAAACTAACGTATAGACACCGCGACGCACGACGACGTTACAACAACGCAACATATATTTAATTCTATATAAAATATCGGACTCAAACCTGCGTTTTTATTTCCGACTGATATTCCACCGATGCTAGTGTGTTCGGTTGGTTTCGTCATGGATAACCTCGTCGCCGTCCCCGTATTGGCATTTACGGTCGACACTGTTGACGATGCAGTCGGTGTAATTTGTTGTTTGCTTACAGTTTTTATTCTGAGATTTGTAACTCCTTGCGGACTTGTAGTAGCTAAAAGTGAGACATGGATTTTTTATGCTCGGTACACGATAACGCTATTGCGTTCGGCCGAGACGTGCCATTTAATCGATATAGAACAGTGTGATCGCGTAATTTATTCGCGTAACTTACTCGGCGTAACCACGTGCGTCGAGCATCCTACTTTTTGTCTTCCGCGAGTAACTAGCACAGGCTATACAAAATCAGAAGCAGAGAGTAAGTTTAACCAAAAAACATTAAAGGTAAGCAACGATTTCGGGTAACATACTTCCTCTATTATGTCGGGTTGTTGAGTTTGAAGAACCTTGGTTCGGCGGCCGGATCGAGTGTATTTGTACTGAGAAAAATTAGTATGCTCTTAGTATATTAATCAGCCCATACAATGGTAATGAGAACAATGTTAACCGTCTCCATACGTTTTCTGTTTGAGAATGCGTGATCGTAGGTATGGTTGTCGCCATAGACGTGGATGTTGACACGGGAGTCGTAGACGGGGCTGATATCGCAACCGACGGAGCAGTTGTTATAGAAGTTACTATAATTATTGGAATTTGTAATTAGCATTACTATTTTGCGGCAGAACGTAACAGAGATATGGATTGTTACCTTGAGGTTGAGCCACGGATCCAAGAATAACTCCCATTCGTGAATCCACGACCAATTGTATGTTACTCTGAGAACCATTAGCATTGTTCAATACGTTCAGCTTAATGGGTGGTTGATTCTTATTTTGATTCTGTAAATGCTACCAATGTAATAATGCAGAGATAGTAGCGCCGCGTCATTTGCATTTTGTGTAATACTCACTACACCAAGGATAGATTGGGGATTATTTTTTACCACTGTAGATGCCGTGTTCGAGGGTCTAACACATAAAAGACAAAACATGAAATTGTTTAGAAGAACAACAACAGTTGCAACAACGAAACTATAATACAACAAGAAAAAGGATACCTACAACGTATACTGATAACCATTGACATTGCCTGCCTGACATACTAATTTACCTCCATGGTCTTTAACCAGTTCGTCCAAAGTAGCAGCCACCTAAAAAGTTGTAATAAACAAACACGTTAGAAGGCATTTTACATGATATTGGTTCGAATGGAAATACGATAAGAAACGTACTCTATCGTAATTTTCCTTGAGTTCTAAACGTAACATCAATTGCGCTTCGCTGAGCGGTTCTTCTGCACATTCCATGTTTAAAGTCATATGAGATGGTCGGGTATTCGTTACCGAACGCGTAACTAACCGAGTTTTTGGCATTCTCCTAACTTAATCGTTTTCTCACAACCGTAGAAAAATTCCTATAAAAAACAACATACTTTTGTAATGTAACTTGCGATTGGCTTTCTTGCGGTGGCTACGTACGTCTATATTATTGCACACGCTTTTTTACCGTGTTAATCGCACAAGCACGCGAGTAACGCGTTCATTTACATTTCACAAAATAACGAAAATTCTTTTAGCGAACAACGCAAGTTGCTACGCTTTCTCGATTTTCTTTACACGAACTTGGTTCGTTGAGTTTAATTAGTAGAGTTCCTGTAATCCTGTGTGTTTCACGGAGAGAAATGATTATGGCGCCGCCGGTAATGCCGTCATAACAAACTCGACAGAAAAACGTAACGTTGATCAGTTGACTCGTATATGATTGCCAAGTCGATGATAGGTACAAGCGCGAGTACGTAACGGTTTAAGCAATTTCATCGAAATAGTACAATTCGATAAAAAAAAAGAACATTAACAATAGAGGTGCAATATGTATAGGTACCTAATAACCCCGAGACTAAATCACAGAGTATACGAAGTATACCAGAAGTGAAACTGTTGTCGAAACGTTTCGTAATGTTCTGTCGATAACACGTTTTGACTACCCATTCGAACGTTTCGCCGCTACGTGGAATGTCGCTGTACGGACAGATGTATTCTATAAAATTCAGCTAATGAGCTAATTAGGTTCAAAGCTTTAATAAATAAAGATAAGTATTGTATAAAATCCAGCTAATTTGCTAATTAGGCTCAAAGCTTTAATAGAAAAAAGATATTCTATAGAATTAGAAAATATACGTTGTTTATGTATCGAGCACTTGCTGGTCTCTAAGAAATTGTTACTCATTCGCTCCACCTTCTACGAATTTCGAAAGGTATCGAAAGCTCATTGGATTCGGTTAAAATTTATTTTTATAAATTGCGTTAGTTTACGCGTGTTCGTTAGCATTAGTAACACGTTACAATTTCCTTACATGTACAAGTTTCGCATACGTGGCATGAAATGCATAAAGAAAGAAAGAAAGAAAGAGAGAGAGAGAGGGGGGGGGGCAAGAAAGTTTCTTTTATTCTTCTCTTTGGTGCGACAAAAAAATTGAATGACTTCTTGACTAAGAAGTTACTGTGTCAACAATGGACGGTTGTAATGTTACGAATTATGAATGGTTATTGGTTTGTTTTCAAAAGCTTCCTTTTTCCGTAACGTTGGCAACGCAGTCCGACGGTACCGTTTCATGCTGATAGATGACGGGCCAATGACGAGCAGAATACGTTGGAAACTGGCGATAGAACGACGAATCTTTGGACACGTAATACGGATAATATGTTTCGCTGCAAGGTCGCCATTGGTCGTATTTTAAACCCACGTAGCACCTAAAATGTACACGCTGTGCTATTGCTTTTTTGTCGTTGTTGCTGTGTTATCGTTATCGTTAACGTTACCGTTACTATTATTACTGTTACTGTCATGATTATACGATATGTATACCAGGGATACTGATATCCTTGTGAGAAGCCGCATTTGTGATTTGGTTCGCAACAATAATCCCAGCTATCGTGTTCAGGGTTTCCGTCGATTTCGCAGGACCAAAAACCAGCTACCTCGTTTCGTTGACAGACAGTCCTGTTCCTGCAAGGGTGACCGCTTACCGTGTAACGTTGGAAAATCGAAAGTGTCCTTGCTAGCAGAGAACGGTAATGCGAAATAAACATTATTAGTCGACGACGAGAAAAAGATGAGAAAAAATGGTTTTCCTTTATCGGTGTATCCGCGCGTTACTCACAGTGGAAGTGGAACGACGGTGAATCGAGTCCCGGTTCGAAACGGTCGTAAGTGGAGGGTGGCTGGTGGATACCAGGACTAGCAATGTTACTAATGTCATCGTCCGCCTCGTGACCATTGTCTCGTTCGTGATCGCGTTCATACGTTGTCGGTTGAAATTGATTTCTTGTTCTAGAGACGGCGGAATGGAAAATCGTCCCGGTTCCACGGATTTTATCGTCGAATACGGTTTGCGGATTCGATTGCTCCAACGTGATCGCAGGAGTAAACGATGCCGACGGTCGGCCGTGATCTTTGCGATAGTCCGTGAGCCCGCAAAACGGTTCAAGATCTTTCCACATGTACAACAACGCGTGGCTATCGTCATGGGTATAATCCAAATTCGGTCTCAGGTCCTGCATAGATATATCGCTGAACCAACAATTGTGTTCGGCACCGTCGGTGTTGGCTCTCCTACAAACAATATTCGACGATTATTGTCAGGTTGTAAATACACGGAGAAAAGGGAGGAAGGTACTCCCCGGTCGTAATTGCTGGTTCGATTAAAACGGCAAGAAAGGGTATGTGCTCACATGTAATTGAACGACATGCACGGTATCGTACCCGTGTTTCTCATTGTCGAGCACCTTCGTCGACACTCCGATCTCGTAGGAGTCCAGGCCGAAGACACTATCGCGTGGGACATTAATCTGCACGGTCTGTGGTGACGGGTGTAACAAAGTTCATCCGAACGCGTCGATACGACGGATCCCTTTTCGTAGAGTGCGGCCAACTCGGAAACCGGCGGTACCAACGGATACGACCCGCAACCGTAGGAGAAGCTGCTTCTTTCGTATAATTCAGCTCCATCCATGTCGGGCATATTGGCAGGATCGATGTCGCTCGACGTCCAATCGCTTAGGAAACAATTTGGACTCGCATGACCGTGCTCATGCTCGCGCTGTTTCATCGTTCCGTACACAAAGACGAAACTTTTACAGAGAAATTCTCGCGACGTTGTGCACGCAAACTGACATTCTCCCAAATTGTGCGCGAAAGTTGATTGCCTTGTAATGTCCGTCGGTACACTGAAGCCGCTTCTCACCCTCGAGAAACATTCTTCCGCGGGGAGACGACCGGTCGTTTCTTCTTTCGAGTAGCATACCTTTGGATCTTGAATCGATATGTAGACGTCGTAATCACGATCCGGCTCGAGATCAGTGTACGAATTGAGATGATTGTGCGAAAGATCGCTGAGCAAGCAATTGTCGGTGGGATTCGTGGACAGTACATTGTATCTGCGTAATGAGGAACGAAAAGCAAAAAACGATCAACGGTACACGACGCGACAGTTGCCGCGATAGGTTCGCGAGATTGTTTCGACTTGGACGCGTTCCGCGCGATCGCGGTTACGTTCGAGCTCACCTGTAAGCGAAGCTTCCGCAGACAAAGGTTGTTTCGGCGAGGCAAAATTGTTCGCACTGCTTCGGATCGCGCGCGAGGCACGACTTTCGTAAAACGTTTCTGCCGAGTTTCGAACCTGTCGCGTGTACGATGGAACATCTTTGACCGGTTAGCGAGGTTTCGCGTTCTTCGAAACCGTAGTCCTTTGCCGAGGTAACGACAGCAGGCACGTAGCTGTCGTCGTATCCAAACGCGCTGCCGTAATTGTACAATTTCTCCGAGGAATGCTCGTTGCTTCGAGAATGGAAAGGGTCGCGTTGCAACGATTTTTCGTCGATCTGGTACGCCGGGAACGTCGGGAACGTCGGGAACGTCGGGAACGTCGGGAACGTCGACGATTTTACGTTCGAAAATCCATTGTGGACAAAATCGTGGAAAGAAGTGCCGCGAACAGAGCTGATTTCTGAATTCCTTTCGTTGCCGTGCCAATTCGAAGGAACGTTTTGACGAAAATCAAAGTCTACGGAGCATAAAGTGCAGTTAGTTTCGTATCGTATCGTGTTCGCATCTTACTGGTAGCATCGATGAATAGTATCGATGATAGCGCGCGTGTACAAGCATACAGTGGACATACAGTACTCACCGCGAGCATCTTCGCGCGAATATTGTTCGTTGAACCGTGACGAAGCGTGTTTGTCGAACAAGTCCGGAGTGGATCGGTGACTTGTCGGATACAGCGTTCGATAAAGCGAGAAGTCGGTGTCCGCGTCGTGCTGTTCCGTCCGCGACCATGCGTCGGTTGGCCGGTTTCGTCGAGGAAAAGCACCGGCAAAAATTCCCTTAACAGCCATACAATTTCGATCTCTTTCGTAGTAATCGTACCGGGAATCGATCAAGAAGTCTTTGTTGGCGTTCATAAGGAGGTACGGCGTGGCGGTCAGTTCACACGTACTCTTTGATCCGTTCGTCTCGTGCCTTGAAATTACGGACAACTGTTACGCCCGATGTCTAGCCGATGATTTCGCATTGAAGAAGCGTTCCGTTGTATGTTACGCTTTATCTTTTACATATTCTATTCTAACAATATTGTCGAATCTTTGATAGATAGCGAGGCGCGGGCAACGTTGGCGAACCTCGTTGCGCACGGAAAAAATATATTGCAGATATTTACTTGCGCTTGGCACTGAATAAATTGGTAATCGATGTAAATAATGTTGATCGAAAGTTTACGTTATCGATTGAAATTTGAAAGCCGGGCAATCGAAGATGGTTGGTTCACGTACCTGTAGTTGAAACCTTTACAGTCGAACGTCCTTTCATGTTCGCACGCGCGATGGCAATCCTGCACGTTTTCACAATCGACCACGCGCTCGATAAGCGGTTCCATCGTCTTCTTACCAGGTTGCAGTTTTCGATGACATGTCACGACTAAATGACACAATAAAATTGGATCACGTTCGATTCGATATCGATGAAAATATAATGATAACATGATGCGTATGCTAGTAATCGAATGGGACAAACGCAAACGTTAATTCCTGAAGAATAATCTTTCTGTCTGCCGAAGCGCAGAACGATGGCGCGGTAGAACGTTAGAACGTTAGAACGGTGGAACGGTGGAACGAGCCGGGCCGTGTCGTTGCGTTGCATTGCGTTGCGTTGCTAAACTTACGCGTGAAATCGTTCCCGTCGTGTTTCTTCCATGTCAGGGTTGAATTTTGAACGATAGGAAGTAGGAACAGCGAAAGCACAAACGACCACCACCACCACAACCACCAATACCACGATTTCGTCAACATTTTCATTAACTCGAGAAACCTATACGAGAAGAATATTTTCAAATATTTTCTTTGTCTAGTTTATCGAATTTCTCTGTATTCCAATTACGTGGCTTTCTCAAAGACTCGTCCACGTACATATTCTACGTTTATACGTGTAATAATATCGTACGCGCAAGACCAAGTCGACAAGATGGAAATTGTAAGACGCGCAAGAAATAATGGAGAAAATACAGTCGCCTGTGGTTTTATAGAAAAGTGAACGTTTCCGTAGAGATAGTGGGAGGAATTGTTCGCACGTTGGAGAAGGAACATCTCTTCGAGTTCGAGTTCGAGTTCGAGTTCGAGTTTTTTCGACGAGATAGAATTTATTTTTCCGGTTACGAAGACTCGCAAATGAACGATTATCTACTCGGCCAGCACCACGCGTACCGATACCAATAGTATCTAGCACGCAGCATTTTCGTTTGTCCGAATCGCGTACGCGTGCGTCCGTTGTTTCGTTTGAACCATTCGTCGCGTACACTCTTCGTCGTAGCTACGCGCATCGACCCGTGGTGCCTTGCTCGTACCCTCTCGTAGCTGGCTGCTGGTCTCTTTGTGACACAATGATTCACACGAGAAACCAATGTGCAACAACTTGTAGTATCCTTCGAGATTCGCCATCAAGGACATGTATAGTACAATTATTTCAACTAGCTTGTCGCGCGCGCGTTCGCGATGCGTTTACAAAAGATTTGTTCGATGCTTGGAACGATTGAAAGTTTTGCGTTAAATGTCTACGATAATTATCGCGCATTCGTTGGAATTGATCGAAACGTGTCGACAATCATGGTGCCGATGCCATTGCGGAAAAAGGAGGAGCAAGAGGGATAAGAAGAAGAGAAAGAAAAAGAAAAAGAAAAAGAAAAGAAGAAGTAGAAGTGGAAGAAGAAGAAGAAGAAGAAGAAGAATGCGATATCGTTGAATATTGTCGTGGGTGTTTACGAAATTTCTACAGACTCACCGAGACGACTGTTCGATGCTTTTTTTTGACTCTTATTGACGGGAAGGTCCAGGAGCCTACGGTTGACGTCACCGAAAAGAAAACTTCCATCGTGATCGATGAACGGATCGTAGATGTCAGCGAGCCCACGATTCACCTTGCCATAATCATTTTTAACTCTTAAAATTTGAAAAACACATCTTTGCTTTTTACACGGTCGCTTCTTTCGAGGAAGATGTTAATGTCGTGGCCATGTCTAAATCGAAAGTGATCGACACAAGAATGATGACGAAATGAGATGATGAGACGAAATAGAATAAAATAGAATAAAATAGAATAGAATAGGATAGAATGGAAGAGAATAGAATAGAATGGAAGAGATATTACCTCGGTACCGAAAAGGTACGAAAGAAGCTCGAATGCACAAGGTTTAACGGTTTTCGCAAAGAGCTAACGTCGTCACCATCGGGTGCATCGTCTTCTTTTATGTTTGATCTCTCGGTGAGTCCGATCGGTAAATTTTCGTAGGAACGAGCGACGTTGTTAGAAACGCAGGATGGGGAATTTTTTCGGCTTTTCACGTAGACATCATAGTCAGGATCAACTTTCAGGTTCTCAAGGTTTGGTATGCGCGTGCTCAATGCACAAGTGCTATTACCCTTTACGCCGACGCTGATGAAAAAGAAAATATTTAATCCTAAACACAAGTGTTTGTCGACAAACATGTGCAAAAGTAGCAATAAGAATAAGCGTAAGAATGAGAACCATTGGAATGATAAGTAGTAGCGTCGATAGTGTAGTTTATTCAAGCTTCTCTTACCCAAACGCGAACGAATTGCAAGTACGTTCGCTTTGCGAACATTGTTCCTCGCATTCCGTTAAACCTGTGACCTCGAGTCGCGAGACGATGTCCATGTCGGATAACTTGGACCCCACGGATATTCTTGCGTAACAATCTAACAGAAGAAACGTTATGCTTTTCAACGGTACGGATTGCATGGAAGTTCTCGGTCTAGTAACTTTACCATTTCCAAGAACGGCTATGCGATTATCGATCATCAGACACTGCGATCGGAAACACTGTCCAAGAATACCGAATAGATGAAATGCTGCTGACAATGAGAAAAGGACACGTCTCCGTTCGACCATCTTTTACAACCCCGCTCGTATTGATTTCGGTCAGTTGAATCGATTTTTTCCGATCGTGGAAACGGATGAGACGAGACGAGACGAGACTAGACGAGACGATACGATGCGATACTATGCGATATAAATATTATATCGTACTCTATTACCGTTTATACTATATCGTACTATCGCATATGCGATGCAAATACAAAATCCCGCGCGATATCACATAGATTCGCAGTCGCGCGTACTCGTGCGTAGCATGGATACGACACAACGAGATGTGCTACACTGGATATACATATTTCCTATCGTATTGTGCGTGATCAGCGATCTGAACTTCACCAAAGTTCCCATCTAACTGTCGGACCAGTCTCCCATACAAAACGTAATAGGAGCTCTCTAAAGTGAACATTACGTTAGAATCGTTTCTCTGTTGTTGGTCTCCTTCTTTCTTGCTCGTAAGCATAAAGGAACTCTCCGAGACGCGCACCTGTGCACCAAGTACATTGTATTATAATACGCAAACGTATATGTACACGTACGTGCATCTGTGCGTGCGTATCTCTGTGTTGCAGTCGATCGTGTAGCCAGTAACGAGACACAATGCTCCGAGACACACCGGGCGCCTTTCTTCTCGCACACACATCCAGTTCAAAGTTGTACTTCCGTGACAATACTCTGGTGCAAGCACGGCTGGAGTAACTCGTAACGAACCAACCTAATCGACTCCTTTCTCAAGGGTACCGTTCGACGTGTCTGTAACGGAATATAGGGCATTGCAATATCTGCGTAATCGATCGTAATCGTGATCGTGATCGTAATCGTAATCGTAATCGTAATCGTAATCGTAATCGTTAATCGTTAATCGCAATCGTTGTGCTCAATCGAATACACGATTCTATTGTAGTATATCGTATAATTTTGATCGACTCGCCTTCACCGTAATAGGTACGCCGACTTATTGTGACTCGTGTGGGATCGCGTTTCAGTGTCCTTATTTTGAATCGCTATAGACTGTAGACCCAAGCAGAAGATTATTACTACGGGAATACTTACGTAACGAGAATGAGATAAGTTAAACAAAGCCGAGACGCGTCACGCTTCCTGAAGCCTGGCCCAAAGACAGGATGATTCATCTTCCGATTATCGTTCCGGACTCGGCATACAAGCTTCGAATATGCTTATTCTTACTCCCTAATTTTGTTAGCAAATCTTTGGATCCTGGGTCATTTCGAACAGAGGGAAAACACGTTTCCTCTGTCGTTTTCTGTTTCAAAGGAAAACGAAAGATTCGTGAGAAGTCGATCGTGTTGTAATCGTGTACTGGTTGCCTTGTCGGGTCGGACCAGGTCGCGTCGGTATGATGGTTTATGTGTACTACGTCAAACGAATCGAAGGTTTTACGCTTTTATTGAAAATATTAATAAACTAAACTATCGAGTATTATTCCATTCTATTGTCTTGTTTTTTTTCTTTTTTTTTCTTTTTTTCTTTCAAAGAAAGTAGAAACGCCGAAGAACGCTATACCCGCCGACCATAAGATGGGTAAGATGAATTTAGGGAAGCGTAGAGCGATATAGGCAAGGAAAACGCGAGGCAAGAGTTAGCAACATGTGTGCGGTTGTTGGTGCATCTCACGGACGATACTGACATTTCGAGATTTCTTCCCGTCGCCGTGGATCGGTGTATTTGACATGCTGGCATTATCGAGGCCGACCAAACTCGTCGTCTCGTATACTTTGATCGGCGCGTGGTCGCGTTCGGTCGACGATAACCAGAGAAGTTTCTTGCCAACATCGTGAAACACGTCATCGATTCCTTCGTTTTTTACCACCGATGTCTCGTGATAACACGCACCGATTTTCGTCGCGTAAGCGCGACCCTCTTCGGCGTTGACTTGCCGTTCCTCCTTCAAATCCGATTTATTCCCGATCACAACCATCACGATGTTCTCTTCAACGTTTCTACGAAGCTCCGTTACCCAATCCTTCATCGCTATGAACGTATCGTATCGAGTTAGATCAAACATCAACATTGCGGCGTTTGCGTTTCGATAATACATCGGTGCCATCGCTTTGAATTTCTCTTGTCCCGCCGTGTCCCACACCTGTAAAGGATGCGATCGTGCTTTATCGATAGTATCGCTCCATAGATTCATCGATCGTTCGATATTGCCGCTTTGCGTGAATTTTAATCTCCCTCACCCCGACCCCTAGCTTTCCGCTCACGCTTTCACTCTCTCTCTCTCTCTCTCTCTCTCTCTCTCTCCTCTCTCTCTCTCTCTGTTTCTATCGTAGGTAACAAACGTTTGTTCGAAATGTTCTGTTCGCGATATCAAGACCAGATCTGTTTATGCATAATACAAGACATCGAATTACGATAAACAAACGAAATTTAGCGATACGTGTGCGTACATGCATGCGTGTAAGTACGTGTATTTGTGTTTCTTGCGTATAAGCATTCGTTGCCTATAGAAGAAAAACATGCAAACGTAAACAATCGACCGTGATAGAAATATATAAGAGTCCCTTCAAAATCCATCTACACGATTAGACTAGCGTTTTAGTTTGAACAAAGTTATACCTTTAGCACTATTCTTGTATTTTCCACGTTCAAGTTGCATGTAAAAAAAGCCGCGCCTATCGTAGGACGGTCTTGTTCGTATAGGATTTTCCTGATGTAACGAATGATCATACTTGTTTTTCCGACACCTGAAAAATCAACGAGTCCTGCAATCCACTCTAGCTGCAGTACAATTTTGCATAGATTCGAATGGTATGTCCGTCCAAGGCATACGTGCATGTATGGACGGGAAACGAATACATAACGAATATACGGTAATGGGTATTTACTTATACGTGTTCCGATCACTTTGACGGGTGTGTGCGTGTGCGTGTATGTTGGTATGTGCACTCACAAATCAATTAGAAATAGAAACCTAACCTACAGATCGACTTGCAAGTAATCGCGAAACTACACGATCCTACGAAGTTATACGGATCAACTTAAACGATAAGAACATTTTGAAAACATAATAAAAAGTATGTTCGCGAAACTTTCATAGTTTCAAATACATGAATATACACGGGGGAAAGTAAAGTACAGGTAGCACTCGTTAGATCACGACAATTTCTCGATCGGAGACTCACCTTGAAACCCTAGAGCAACAACTTTTCCTTCTACAGTTTTCATTTTTCACATACATATAAAATTATAAAATGTATGACGCGTATATACAATACAATTTAATATAATATAATATAATATAATATAATATAATATAGAATGTTGACACGAGATACGATGCGAATACCGATATCGAATATGAAATGTGAAATACCTAACCCGGACGCGTTACGTCTAGTGGCACCATCCGTGGCAAAACGTGTAAACTCGTAAATTCGAACACTCGTAGAGGTAACATGTGGTGAAACGTTTCATTGTTTTCTCATAGATGGCGCAACGAGTTTTTGCCGCCATGTGCTATGCGCCATGCGCCCCGTTCGTAACCGTACCGTTTGCGTTCGAAATGCGCGCACGTAGTGGAACGGCGCGTCTTACAAACGAGTACATTCTCGATATAATCGAACGTTCGACGACACCGTTCCGAACCAATCATCATTGATCTGGAGTTTTGATTATACCTTATGCGTTTTGTCATCCCGCGTTATCCATTCCTTTCGGCCTCGCCATATTTTGGAACGAAAGGGTTTTGTCGTCGAGCGTTGAACGCATGTTCATCGAATCGAGTTCATCGATGCGAGTGTCGATACAAATTCATCGATTGAACTTTATTACTTATTAATATTATTTAAAACTCGTTAAACAGAAATTCTAGAATTTACCATATAGAGATGCAACAAATCAACGTACAAACTTTTTCTATTCCATCACGCGGTATTGTTTCTATTGTACTTTCAGACAGTTTTCGAGATAGCGTTGTTGACATATAATATCGCTCTTTGAATTAGAAAGTTTTTCAGCATTTAGAATTCGTATAAGAATGCTTAAATTAAAGGAGGAGGGTGAGGCTACTGTACTCCACTATTGGTCACTATAGATCGTGTACAAAAGAAATTTGTTTAAACTAAAATAAATTTTGCGTTACGAAGTAGGGGAGAGAGGAAGAGATGGAGTGAGAGAGAGAGAGAGAGAGAGGGGGGGGGGGGGCGAATGACCGAACAACGGTATTGGAGGGGAAAGGAAAAGGAGAAGGCATGAAGAAGACAGCGTGGCAAGAGGAGTCTTTGGATGCTGTATTTCCGTTCCTCATCAGTAGTCGATCGCGTGTCGCGATGATTTTACGGTTTGCTCGAGGTTTTGTGCAATGAATGACAAAGGAATAGTATCGTTATAATTTTGATCGTGATACCACCATGAATCCAACAGGATGTGTTACTTTTACAAAGAAACTTTTCGTTTTATGAATTTAATCAACGTGACGTCAGATCGGTTACGAATTGGTGGGGAAGTTTTGGTGTAAAAAGACGGGTAAAGGGGTTAACATCGGAATTAATAGTAAATGAAAAATCGATCATGGTTCACTTCAAGTTTTGAATTTCGGGTTAATAGAAAAAAAGGAGGGAATAGGGTACGATGAGGTGGGATTAGGATAAGATAAGATATGATATGATATGATAAGATAGGATAGGATAGGATAGGATAGGATAGGATAGGATAGGATAGGATGGGATGGGATGGGATGGAATGGGATAGGACAGGACAGGATAGGCTAGGCTAGGCTAGGCTAGGCTAGGATAGAGTAGGATAGGATAGAATAGGATAGGATAGGATAGGATAGGATAGGATAGAAAAGTATACGATACGATACGTAGTATAGGATAGAATAATCGGATTCGCTGGTGCAATAATCATTGTCAAAGTCGAAAGTTACCAGTTAACTTTCACTAATAACCAAAGGTGTGATGCTAGCGGTGCGCTAGCGTGGATCAGCGTGCACGCTCGCGGGAAGAAAAGAACCGGGAACGAGTTACGAGGTAACCACACGGAGAGACGGTGTGCCACTTGTCTCGGTGGCCTGGTTTTACGACCCACTTTTCCACCGAACCACACTACGTTTGGACGCCTTCGCCACGCTTCGCGAGCACTTACGGTACAACGCGTTACGGGGGAGCAAGTTCGGAAATCAAATGGACGAAACCATTTTTTGAACGTTCTCGATATCTTCCTGTCCACAGGTCAAAGTGAAATCGACGAAACAGGGAGGAAAGCTGTACGTTTTCTTGGTTTCTCTATTTCCGATCGACGGTTGTTTCGAGAACACGTTACAGTGTAGTAGTAGTAGTCACCGTGCGATAGTCGATCGCAGCGCGTAGAAGGTAGAGCGTAGAAGACAGAGTATAGAACATGGTACGGAAAATGTAGAATACAGAGCGCAGACT
>CM052088.1:28452-82224 GCA_028453745.1 Agapostemon virescens
ATAGAACATAGAACATAGAACATAGAACATAGAACATAGAACATAGAACATAGAACATAGAACATAGAACATAGAACATAAAACGTATAACGAGTGACAATCGTGGCAGGCAGCGTGTTCGCTAGCAATGTATAAAAGAATATTCGCTTTTAATTCGTTGAGGACGCGGTGGGCCAAAGAGCACGACCATGCTTCATCGGGCAGACTTTTCACCGTCGAAACTCTTCTATTGGAATAAGTCGCCGAAAAAGGTACGCGAGTCGTGGCAATTTCTCGATCGATATCGTTGAATCTAACATTTCGAAAATAGTGGAGAAAGAAAGAGGAGAAAAAGAAGATCAAAGAAACGCGTACAAGTGAGATACATTTTATGAAAGTTTAATGTTCTGTACGGTCGTATCGAATCGAAGAAGAACGGCAAGAACGTTGGTCGCGTCACCGTTGACCGGTGTAGATCATCGTCGAAACAGAAAAGAGATGAACTCGTTTGTACGCTCGCTTTTCAGCTTGCTCCTCGTTGGCTTGTATTCTTGTGCCGCTGAAAGGAAGAATGATCGGTATTTAGGGAACTCTGGTGAGTCCACTAATCGAAGAGAACGCGCGACGGGCTCGTTCGCGCGAAACTTGTCTCGAGTATCGTACATATCGCGAGAATATACAAACGCATACGATGGACAAATTTTTGCAAAACATACAACTCGTTATCCTATTCTACCTGTACGTGTCTTTCTCGTTAACGCAATCGCTTATTTCGATTTTAGATCTAGCCGATGAGGAACCAACGATGGAAAACGCAGTCGACGTGGAAGGACAGATGAGATTTTTCGACGAGCTCGGTCGTAAGTTTCGTACGATAGTATCCCAATAAAAATGTCAATGGTATTATACAATAGAAATAGTACTTGTCGTTAGTTATGCATCGATAGCTTTACTTTGACAATTAACCTACCAATCTACTGTCCGTGCATTCTCATTTCGTTTCATTCGGATCGTCGTCGTTTCTATTATTCGAATCATCGGTCGTCTGTTTCAAATTTTCAATGGCCAAATAATTTACAAAGTTTTCCTACAGACTCGTCGATGTTGAACAATCCGCCAGTTGATTGATTTTGTCATTTTGTCATTTTGTTTGCTATCGACGCGACGATTGAAATATTGTTGGTAATGTTTAGTAAATGGTTTGTGATTTCTACAATTTTCACGATCCATTGTAACTATTCGAACCAAGCGCGGCGAGCGCAAAGCAGCGATAGAAGCTACCGCGGTAGAAGCAATTCGAAGGACAGAGAGAGAGAGAGAGAGAGAGAGAGAGAGAGAGAGAGAGAGAGAGTGATGCGGTGTGTGTGTGGTGTGTGTGTGTGTGTGTGTGTGTGTTGTGAGAGCGAGATGGTATAGGAAGGAGCGGGTGAAAGAAAAGAAAAGAAAAGAAAGCCGAAGAGAGTGAAGAAGAGAGAAGTGGGGAGCCAATGTCAGGGAAGACGCGCCGTTGTTGCGATGGGAAAGCTGATGCGGTGAAAGCCGCGAACGCAACACCTCTCTGGATGCCGGTCGAGTCTCGTCAGTCAGTAATATACTTCGATGCGTGTTACTTCAAATGGAAGTTTGTACTGTAGAATCGGTGAGAATCACGATCAGCATCGCCAAGATCGTTCGTTTGGAATTGCGATATTAAAGTGCATTCCAAACGATATTACTTTCTGAATTGTTTTCCCTGCCGGTCGACTTGGAGCGTCGTACCGCGTTCGGTGGTTTACGCGGTGTTCCATCGAATCGATCGCATCGATCGCATCGATCGATCAGATCGATCGGATCGATCCAATAAAGATAACGTTGAAAATGTCAACGGTACGAATAGCTCGATATTTCTCTAGGATTGTCACGAATCTGATCCGTTCACCATGATGACGAACGAGCAAATGTGATTTTCAATGAAGTTGTTCGCTTTAAAGGCAAAAACCGACTTGGTAATAGTTATGATACCGCTTGCAACGGTTCGTTCGTTTCAACATCATTTATTCGAATAATTTTAGAAGTTGGATCATGAAAGTCATCGTCATTGCGTGCATGTTCTTGATTACGATCACTGACGCGTTCAATTACGATGCATACGATGACCACGATGCTGCTGTAAATTACGATCGTTCGAGTTTATCTCCTGTTTCGTCTATATCGTCTATATCGTCTATATCGCCTATATCGCCTATATCGCCTATATCGTCTAGATCGCCGATATCGTCTATGTCGATGTCGCCTAGATCACCGATATCGTCTATGTCGATTTACGATTTATTTTCGAAATTCCATCCAACCAAGTTGCCATTGGAAGACAGGCGAATCGAGAACTTTACGTTGTTTACGGTTGACAATGTTCGATTCGATCAACTCGAGAAACTCGAGAAACATGCTCGACGACCGAGCGTAAGGAAACCTAGAGAAGCGAAAAGATCAGGAAACGGTCGAGCCTCGAGCAAGTTGCTCGAAAGAAAGAAAGACAATAACATCTCTGGCCAAGAGGTGGTCGATGCAGCAAAGTGCTCCGAGTTAAAAAGAAACAAACTATGGAAGGACAATTGTGAAATCACCGAGAAATCTCGGAATATTGTGACTGGTCTTAAAAATCAATCGTTACGCGCATCAAGTTATTCGAATGAAAAGAGCTTGCAAGGACACGCGAGTCGAATGAAACGAGTCGACGGTAGGGAACCTGTAATCGAATCCGACGACGATTTCCATCGAAATCATGATTTGTTATCCGGAGAGACAAACGTGCAATCGATGCAACCGATGCAACCGAGAGAAGAAAATGGACAAAACCACGATAATGAGAATAACTTGGAGATATTTTTCGATCATCTGAAGAAGCAGGGGATCAAAGGTGATTTCGAGAAGTTGCTAGCGACCAACTACCGACAAGGAAGAAGACGAAAATTTAACAGTCAACAACAGGGTACCATACTTGTCGAGGCTCTTAGAAAGAAACGAAACTATACGGGGGATCACCGTGGTCATAATAACGACCTTCAGAACAGCATAATGGATATATTGGGTAGAAGTACGTTTTCAGAACAAATATATGGAATTGGTAATCGACAGTTTATTTTCACTCTCGCGTTTAGAATACAATAACGATACGCGGTAAAACGTAATCGTACGCGTGTCGAACACCAAACACCGAACGTACGACGGTGGACCGTGGACTGTGTGTACCTACGACGAAGGGTTGACGCCGAACGGTGAACGGTGAATGGTGAACGGTGAACGGTGAACGGTGAACGGTGACCGGTGAACGGCGAACTGTTGTCGACAAACGGTAGATGCTAGCCGATAAACGGTAGACGGAAGACGTTAGACTGTAGACGAGGTGCGATAGATGATAGACAAATGAACAACTTTATCGGGGAATTTATCGCGTTTCGGCATTATTCGACACATTGAAAAATAGCATTACTCCTCTGCATTAGATTTTCCAGTACGATCGCGTCATTATACGTTGGATTAAGGATTTCACTTACGAAACCATAGCTCGAAACGAAAGCAGTCGAGTATTTATCTCAACAAACAGACCGAAAGACAACAATACGCAGCAACGCAACACGACAATGTATACATGTATCTGTGCATGCATATATATATATATATATATATTCATTTATTTATTTGTTTGGTTACACAATATTATATATATATATAAACGTCGTACAATGTAGCGTTTCATAATATTAACGACGATACACGAAATTCAAAATATCTACCAAACGTAATAGTTGTATGTGTACATGCATAAGTGCCGCGCATGCGTTGATACCTAACTAAAGTTGATTGTTATGGAGGAATTTTATTACATGCGTATACATTTTTCTATTTATGTTTATACTTATCGTACACGATAAACATGATAATATAAAAATTCGATTTTGTTGCCGGTTCGTCTAGAAAAGCAAAAACATTCGTAGCCTTTTCAACGAATACTATGTTTCAGTGATACCCCAAACATGTACGTACAAAGGAGCAACTTTCGATTGTGGTCTTAGTATCAGTTGCGTCCTCGGTGGCGGCCGTCCGGTCGATCTGTGTTCCGGAGGATTAATTTGGAGTTGTTGCGTCGATGACGACGATATCCCTGAAAAAGTACCACGGCCGACGGTCGGGTTGTTACAGAACGCTAGTAAGTACTCCTTAATTACGTGCTCTTTAAATTTTCTCGAATGTCACAAATCTACGTGATCTGCCGTATAATTCGATAAACGCGTAGCATGTAAATCATTTCCGAAAAATCAATTCAACGTCGCAAATGGGAAGAACGCGTGACTCGACTTGTCACAAGGTGCCAAGAAACGATTGCGTTTCCTTCTGGTACAGTATACGGGATAATAAAATGAGATATGGAAAAAGGAGACAGTGAAAGGGGCAAAAGAAAGAGAAAGGGAAAGGGAAACGAAGAACGTGGATCGTTGTTCGGGGAACGGTGAAAGGGGAACGGGGAACGGGGAACGGGGAACGGGGAGGGGATCGAGCAGAAGGGTAAGGGGGACAAGAGAAAACGGAAAAGAGAGAAAGGAAGCGGGAAATGGGAAATGGGAAATGCGAAATGGGAAACGGGGAATGAAAAATAGGTACGAGTACGACGAGTTCGAGAACAAAACTGTTCAGGTTGAATCTCCTACGGAGATTCGAGTTTAACAAACAAAAGACGTAAAATCGAGGTTGTTTGAACGCACAGCACTTTCGCTAAACTTGGGACACCAACATCCGTACATGGACGACGATGTTCAAATCTACGAGAACGCAGCAAGACCGGGTAAGCCGATGCACAGCGGTCAAAACGAACACCGACCCCCCAGCTACGTGCACGCGGACAACGCGAACAAGCCAACGACCATTTACGAATCATCGCAGACGTGGAATTACAATCGTCCTACGTACACGAGCCGTCCGACATTTTATCAACCGACGCAGCTCGATTATCCTCAAGACGAATTCGGGGCTGATTATCCCGATGGATTGGGATTGCATACACCGCACGAAGATGTGACAAGCTCCGTGGATTATTCCAAATATCGTGGTAATCCGCACCAAGTCGCTCAGACCTAATCACTCGTATGTTGCACCAATCGTAGTTTATTTCGACCGGAATGCAAGCTCCTCCTGTTCGCAAATAATTCACTTTATACCGTCCATAACGAACGTACTCGGATCTATGCAGTTTTGCTATACGTCTAATATTATTACGTACATACGTTATACTAGAATGGCACGAGTACAAATGTTAACGATTACTTGCATAGCGATATCGAAGAACGAGTAACGAGCACCGAATACAAACGAATACAAGCGTATTCGCTTTCCCTCTCTGTGTCGCTTTGCACGCTTTTTCGTGAAACTATACCACCATTGTAGTAACGGTAGCGGTAGATGGAACGAACAAGAGGTGTGGGATGGAATATAGACAGGGAGAGAGAGAGAGAGAGAGAGAGAGAGAGGCGAACAAGCGATGCGCGGCGCCTCGAGACGCGACGATGTCAAGCATCGGAATGGAAGGGAGAGGGGTTTGCAACGAACAATATCTCTTCTTGTCTCGACGTTGTCACAAAAAAAGAGATAGATAGATGGATGGATGGAGAGAGAGAGAGAGAGAGAGAGAGAAAGAGAGAGACATGCGGTCTACTCTGATTGCTTCGATTACTATTTCTCGATCGTTTCGCGTTTCAACACGAAGCACGCTGTCAGCGAGTCTATTGGCGAAGCGGTCCAATGGTTTGTCTCACCTTCTTGTTTACGTCCATGGGCATGATTCATCGTTTGCTACACGCCGTTATCTTCGACACAATATACATATTATATTATGATATACATATATATATATATATATGTATATATCGTAATCTATATAGTACATGCAAATGAAATTTCCGTGAATGATTTACGGTTATCTATGATTTGCAGGTTGCGGTGAACTTTATACAAGAAGCAATAGAATAGTTGGTGGACACAGTTCCAGTTTCGGCAGTCATCCATGGCAGGTGAGAGCACTAACAATGTTCAGATTTTTATCAAACTGTCTAGACGCGTGTCGTGTCGTCTTGAAATTTTAGGCGGCGATAATCAAATCGGGATTCCTGATGAAGAAATTGTCGTGCGGAGGCGCATTATTGAACAACAGATGGGTGGTTACGGCAGCTCATTGCGTCGCAACGTTAGTATTTCGATCGACAACGAAACGAAACGAAACGAATACGCGTCGCGTTGCCTCGCAAATGTTCCAACGATTCACTTTGTTTCACTCTGTTTTCTCTTGTATCGTACGTAGAACGCCGAACAGCAACTTGAAGGTACGTCTGGGCGAATGGGACGTGAGAGACGGATCGGAACGTTTGTTACACGAAGAGTTTAATATCGAGAGGAAGGAGGTAGGCGTCCCACGGCTGTTTTAATCTCGGGAATCACGCATACGTATAACCTATAGAAATCCCGAGGGAAATCGTTGCATTTTCAATGTGCCCCGACGATCGGTTTTCGTTGACGATTACAGGTGCACCCGCAATACTCGCCGAGCGATTTTCGAAACGACGTGGCATTGGTGAAATTGTCGAGGACGGTAGCGTTCAAACAGCACATCGTCCCAGTTTGTTTGCCAGCGAAAAATTTGAAAATCTCTGGACGTACCGCGACCGTCGCTGGTTGGGGTAGAACCAGGCATGGACAAAGTTCCGTGCCGAACGTACTTCAAGAAGTTGACGTAGAAGTACGTAGAGAAGCTGCACCATTTGCGCTTGCTCCCCTTTGCGGTGGCTCGCCATTGATTCGGCATCATTGAGATTTTAGGTGGTTCCTAACGAAAGATGCCAAAGGTGGTTCAGAGCAGCCGGGAGACGAGAAACCATTCACGATGTATTCCTATGCGCCGGTTACAAGGAAGGTGGACGAGATTCTTGCCAGGTACGTGGCCTATCGCGATTTCGCGAGCTACGCGGCGAACCAACGCATCGGTTAATCGCATTCTACAGGTATAAATACATGTTGGACACAGGGTGATTCTGGCGGTCCATTGACCATGTCCGTTGAAGGAAGACACGTACTGATCGGTCTCGTATCGTGGGGCATCGGATGCGGTCGCGAACACTTGCCCGGTGTATATACGAATATTCAAAAATTCGTACCATGGATCGACAAAGTGATGAGTTAGACAATTCGATGGTTTACGATGAATAATACGCGGACAAACGATATACGAAAGCTACATTTTTCGAGATAATATCGAGATGCGGCAACAACAAGACACGCATATCGAGTTTCTACGCGTACCTACCAAAGTCTACCTACCATTATATGCATATCATATTATATTATATTATATTATATTATATTATATTATATTATACTATGTTTACGTTATATTATTTGTATTAAACTATACCATGCTATGCTATGCTATGCTATGCTATGCTATGTTATACTATACTATACTATACTATACTATACTAGGCTACATTGTACACATCTATGGAGGTATCTGTTCGATTTGACTGTTGAAAATTTCGAAATATAACACGTGCATGCGCGTATACGTATGTTGAAGTTGTAGACGGTCGAAAGATGTATGCCCGTACGATATGACATGCATATCGTAGCGTAGTATTATATCGGAACGATATTCCTTAAGCTCTGAGAGGTATTTCGCGGAGCAAACTTGAAGAAAGTACGACGAATGGTATTGCGAAATTTTATCGTACCTTTGTCCCGTGGTATGTTAAATTTTGTAGTAAAAAATTGTCTATGCTGAAACGAGACGCTTTATTGACAACACGTCAGACTCCCAGTAAATTCGAGTTAGACATCTACGTTACCGAAGAAAATTCCCTCGATTATCGGCACTCGATGATGTACTCACGATTCGTCGTTACATTTACTATACGCGTGTGGTATAATCTCGTTACAGTCGTATGCTGAATATAATTTAAGGATTTTCGAGGAAATTAGAAAGAAGAAAGCGAAAAGTCGATTTTATTGGTCGGAGAACGAAGAGGTGGTACTTTAAACGTCAAGCGATATCGCGAATTGGAAAAAGACAGGGATCGAATCTCGCATCTAGCGTGTACGTATTGAGAAACTAGAAAAGTGATATATAAGACTTTGTTGGAACTACGATCGAGCGGACAATGTTTACCCGAGCGTGCGTTATGTTTGTCGAATGAAATTCGGTGCAGGAGTTTTCGTCGAATCAGCGATAAATTATCGGCGAAGCCGAAGAGATTATCGTTGGTACAATTACTCGATCGTACAGGTAAATAAATGCGTGAACAGACGAGTCAGGGGATAGGGGATAGGGGATAGGGGAGACGTACGCGTATTACGTTCTCGCAAAGGGTTCAAGTCTCGAGTATTTTCCTTGGTTTGCGTCGTAATCGGCAGTAAGCGACTGTTTATAAAATCGATCGAACGGTGTAATATCGCTGCTATAGCACGCGCACAGGTACGATCGTTGATAATGGCCAACGATGATAGTCGAGAAGACAAGTTGGTTGCTCTGCGGCTACATGAATGGCTGAATGGTTGGACAAATGGGTGGGGTATAGGATATCCGGTAACTGTGACTGCGAGAAGCCTGGAATCCCACTCTTGCTCTCGGCGAAGACTCGGTGGCAGCCAAGGGGTAAAGTACAAGAAAGATAGTTGGCGCGCAGACGAAAGAGAAGCTGCGGATAACAAGGTGGAAGACGACGTGGTGCAAGAGGGAAAAGACGAGGGGACGAAAGAGAGAATGCGCTATATAGCCTGGCAGTGATGGTGGTGATGGAGGCGGTGGTGATGAAGGTGGTAGTAGTGGTAGCGGTTATGGTAGTAGTAGTGGCGGTAGCGGTGGTGGTGGTGGTAGTGGCGGTGGTGGTGGTAGTGGTGGTGGTGGTGGTGGTGGTACCGATGATGGTGGTGGTGGTGGAAGCGAAGGTGGTGGCAACGGCAACGGTAACAGAGAAAGAGGGGAAGTATGGGTAGGGAAGAGGTGAAACGTTGAAACGGAGGCGCGCAGGGTAAGTTGCTAATTAGAGCCAGATTAAACGCTTGTCTGGGGAACCATTTTCGTTGCCGTTCCTCGCCCGTTCTCCAAAGAGGATGAGTGCGAAGAGCCAGTCGTGCTCCGGAAGAGTGGGGGCTGAAAAAAGGCGAGCAGCCGAGGGTGGCTAAAGTTGCAACAGAGAGGGGATAACTCGACTCCGGTTGGAGGCAGGACCGAGCTTAATGAAAAGTGTTTGCCCCGTAAAAGTTAAGATTAATTGGCGCTCGGGGGGTGGTTACCGCGGTAATCAGCCGAAGCCAGTGGTTTTCAAACCTGACGTACTTGCTAGAAACTGCCACCTTCCTCTTTCGCTTTGTTTTCTCTATTTCTCCTTCCGATTACTTTTCATCGTTCCATCTTCCATTATCGATCGGTGTTTCTTCATTGTTCTTTATCGAATTTGTTGCGTTGCGTTGCGTTGCGTTGCGTTGCGTTGCGTTTCGTTCGAAGAATCGCCGTTACGGTAGCAAGTGTTTTCTATCCTCTGCCAGAACGACAGCCTTGGAAAATAAATCTCGTTAGACCGTTGCCATCTCTATAGTTGTACTGGTATTCGTTATAGTTATACTCGTGTCGTAAACGGTTTAGTCGAACGCGGACGATCGCGGACGATCGCGGACGATCGCGCGTAGTCGAAGCACCCGCGTATCGTTAAACCTGTACATTGCGGCAGACGATCGGTTGCGCGTAAAGGCCTTCCGAATCACCGGTTCATTACGTTCGTCCGAATTCTATCGCTTTCAGTTTCGGTTGAGCGTTGCTGGAACGACAGGTTAATTTCGCGACACCCAGTTTCATTAACAACGCTATTAAAAGTAATGGCCGATAAGGGCCAAACTCGGCAATACGGTCACACAGGGGCCAGAAGATTTTAATTACGGAATCGACTTGGAGGTTCCAGCGAAACGATAGGAAAGGCCGAACGTGGTTGAAGACGCGCAGAGAGTTGCGCGTATAACGACGAGCAATCGCGTCGCTTCCCGTCGCCTAAGGAAATACAACGGAGGAGAGATTTCAGCGAAGAAGACTACAACGACGCAAGGAAAGCGATGTGGTACGGTGCGGTGCGGTGCGGTGCGGTGCGGTGCGGTGCGGTGCGGTGCGGAAAAGTTGGCTGTCGTTGATATCGTGATTCGACGATTCTAGAAACAACATTTCGATCGAGATTCTTCTTGTTCAAATTATATCGCGCGCACCAAACGTATTCGCAGAGCCTAGTCAACGAATGCGAAACGATCGAGTCGAGTCGAGCCAAATAATCGAGCGGGTGGGATACGGATGAAATAAGATTAACGGTATTTACATATACACGAGGCAATGCCAAATCAATCCAAGACACCAATTACGATTTATCTATGGGTAGCGATATCCAATCGAGGCATTGATCGAACAGTCTTATCCCTAACAATAAGATAACAGCGGATAAATTAACCATCAAATCGTTAATTACTTTCAAGTACGGATAACAAGACTTTAGACGGTGTACGTTCTAAATCCTTATCGACCGATTTGCCAATTAGAATGACCAATCACGCAATTTTCGAAATTGAACTTTGTAACCGAAGCAAGAAGAATTTTGTAAGTGGATTTATTACGTATTACGCATGCGTGGGAGTCCTGCGTGCAACCGTATGCGAAGAATCGTAAGAAGAAACGACACGAGCATCCGCTAATTTCGCTATCGTAGTCAGGCGAGACAGATTTCGTGGAAAATTATTGCACACTTTGGACGAGTATGCTTCGAATATCTATGCTTCGACCGAAAACGAAATCTACGCAAAGGTGAAAGGAAAATAAGCTTCGGTTATCGTGACGAAGCATAATCGTCGGTTGAAAACCTCTTGTATTTACACGACTGTCAAAGATGAAAAGGGGATATCTACGAGCTCGTATTAACTATCGTGCCTATATCTGTGCCCGTGCTTACACCTATTTGCTATACCTACATCTATCGTATACGTAAAAAATCTATCATAAATGTACAAACTTGAATTTGATCAAAATATTTAGATGCATTGTTTTGTTTTACCGCTGGAGAGGGAGGGTAAGAGAAAGAAAGAGAGAGAGAAAGAGAGAGAGAGAGAGAGAGAGAGAGAGAGAGAGAGTTGTGTTAGAAGAGTGGTTTGAAATTTTTCTTCCACGAATGCGTTGAACGTGCTTCGATCCTTAAGTAAATAAGGTGGCCTCGGTGTATATTTTGGTTAAAAAGCGGTGACCAGCAAACTTGTACCGTTTACCTTTGACTCATTCCCGTCGTGCTACATTCGAATTGGAAGCTTGGAGCGAGTGTAGAGATTGCCAAGGCTGTGAAAATAGTGACAAGCTCGCACGGTACTGGTCGCGGTATCGGTATCGTGATTCGTCTAAAAAGCTACGAGCAATTAGCGTGCACGTCTTCTTCGAGGATTCTGGACTCTCGTAGAGCCGAAACGAAAAGAGCCGAATTTGAAAAAATTCTATACGTTTGACTAGATACTTTAAAAGCAAAGAGAGTTTATCGGTAGGATAAGCAAATGCGTGGTAGGACTGATATAATATATCGTGCACGACAACCGATAACAGACCGATTACTCGAAAACTGGGCGTGATGCCTATTACGCGGCTATTAGCTGCTCGATAAAACGGTAGATAGGTACCGATGCAGGTATATCGTCGCTATTCCGTCGAGGAGTACCGACGAATGCCTCGATTCGGAACAAAATATGCTCCGGTGTATAGGTACGCGTGTCGTACCGGTGTCAACGAGGTAACCGAATCGACTGTATCGCGATTTGTCATCGCGATCGAATAGATTGGTTCATCGAAAACTTGAAAGAACGCGTGCATGCTGTTGTTTCTATCGGAGTTTGTGAATCGAGGGCAACGAAAAAATAAGAACGGCTAGTAGGAAACCGCGAAGGTATCGTCGACGGACCAACATCGGTTACTCTGATTATTCGTGGACGACGGCCAACTACCCTCGCATTATCCGTAGGTACGTCGAAACGAAAGTTGGGTGCATCCCTCCACTCCTCGAGTTTCGTGAGAGTCACGTGGCTTCGACTGCATATCCGTTCTCCTTAGCGCGCGTTTCATGCTCGTCGCAGGATTGGAGGATTCTCGTCGTCGATGGGGGAAGCGATGCTGTCTCTGTTGGATACCGGGTGATGTCTCCTGCTCGGCGAGTGGTCCCGTCCTCGTCCTCGTTCTCGTTCTCGTTCTCGTACTCCAGAGTCGAGGCTCCTTTTCCAACTGGTTTCTTCTCTCGCTCGATGATTCTTCCCTATCCGCCCGGAACCCTCTCTAATATCCTGGCCATGCTCCTTCTTTGTCTCCGCGTAGAGGACGAGAAGCTGTGTATTTAACTCTTTCTCTCTCTCTCTCTCTCTCTCTCTCTCGATCGCGCGCGCGTGTAGCAAGGACGATGTGCAACGAGATCCTAATTTCGTACTGCGGAAATTTGTCGCCCGGGGCTCGGAGTCTCGCGATCAGTGATCGGTACACGGTGTTTTCGGTGCTCGGTGTTTGATGCTCGAACCACGCGACTCTCGCAGCTCTCGCGTCTTCCGAGGCTCGACGACCCTCGACGACTCGACGACTCGACGACTCGACGCCTCGATGGTTGGAAATCCGGAATGCGGAATCCAGAATCCGGAATCCGGAATCGGGAATTGGGAATCGGGACTTGGAACGCAGAACGGGGAGATTTGGGATTCGGGATTCAGCGTTCGGTGAATGGGGGAACAAAGGGGGTGTCGTAGGCGTGGCAGAATCCCGAGGTTCGCCGTGATAGGCGTGGCAGAATCGACTGACCGCGGAAACGCGGTAGCAGAGGGGAGCGGTTTCCCCGTTACGTACACGCGGTTCCTTGCGACGTCACTTTGCGGCGCGGCGTCGGGTTAATCGCTCGTATCGCCACGAAATCGAAACGGACGCACGATTATCTGTCGCAGAAAAACATATTACTCTCTGTCCCAATAGATTTCGGTATCGGGTGAATTATTCGATCGTTGCTCGTACCTGTGCGACGCGATCAAAAGTCTTAATTTTTCGTTCAATCGGTTTTTCGATCGCGATCGGTCCAGTGGTCGAACCGTCGGAAGGTGGTCGGATAGACGAACGAACGGGCGATCGGTCGATCGATCGTGTCCCGCGCATTGATCGCGAGTCGATGGACCTCCGATTCGCCGACAGCGATCACTCATCGATCGCGTTTTATCGTCTATCGTCTATCGGTACTAGGAAACGTTCGTTCGTAGGTCATCGGATCTGTCCGTGTCCACTGAAATAAATTCAATTCAAATTTCCAGTGGTATAATTAGTTTGAAGTTGGTTCGTGTGTTTGATAAAAGAATAACGCGAGGCAAACAATGCGCTAACGATCTGATTATCTCGTTTCGGGTTGCCGATTGCGAGCTATGCATTACGACGCGCAAGGTACTTTGGAGAACTCCTATTTACGGCAACAAGAACAAGAACAGGAACGGGAACAACGACAACAAGAACTAGAGCAAGAACAAGAAGGAGAACAAGAACGAGAACGAGAACGAGAACGAGAACAGGAACAGGAACAGGAACAGGAACAGGAACAAGAGCAAGGGCAGGAAGGAGAACAGGAACGGGAACATTGTCTACGACCGCGACAAGTGTTGTTGAATCAGGATACGGTTTATGCGAAAAGACAAAACGTTGAGGAAAGTGATCGCGGACGAAGCAGTTCGTCGTTGTCAGAGGAAACGAGATCGGTCTGCGCAGAGAGGAGAAGCGAAACGTTTGGAACGACAACGACGATAACGACGACGACGACGACGACGACAACGACGACGACGACGACGAGCGAAGAAAAAGAGGTACGTTTCGTATCGAACGGTTCTCCGTTGCAACGCGAGAGCGAATCGCGAATGTCGAAGTATCGCGAGGAACACGACACGAAACGATCCTCCCTGTCCGTTTCTATCCCTATTCCTGTCCCCGTGTCGGTCTCGCAGCAGGAGCACGTGTCGACGAATTTTTTTCAAAGTCGAGAGGCTACCACTGTCAGGTGTTTTTCCGAGGAAATGGTGTCGGCGGTGACGAATCGTTACAGAGGGCTGGACGATTCGCCCGACCGAACTTCTCTACAAAGTTATTCGATTCATTCGACAGACCGACGTAACGTTTCTCTAGGCAAAACGTCATTTTGCATCGACGCGCTTCTCGGTCGAGCGACGGGAAAGCAGGAACATCATGATCACGATCGGTCGGAACGCAATCAAAGATTTCTATTGTCCGCGAGAAATTTGGGTGCAGAGTCGAGCCACTGTCTAGCAAACAACTCTGTCCACGTTCACGAACGAGAATCGACTTGTACTTTGGGAATTGCCGGAGGTACGAGAAACGCTGGAACCACCGGCGCCATCGGAAACACTGGAAACGCTGAAAGCGCCGGACCTATCGGAGCCACCGGAGTTGCCGGAAGCGGAAACCTAAGCGGAAACGTAAGCGGTATCGCGACGCGTCTCGGTGAAACGGAAGAACAGAGGACGTCGTCTTTGGGAACGCTTCTGAATCCATTCGATAGATCCGTTCAACACGGTTCGGTGTCGCCTAGCTTAGAGATTGTTCGCGACGCGAGCGAGCGGCAGAACGTTAGCGAGCAGCACTCCATGACGAGAGGGGTTCGTTTATCCGGTATCAACGTGGAATCCGTGGATGCGACAGCGTCCGAAGTTTCGATACACCGCGGTAAAGGCCTGTTCAGGGGAGAGCATCTTGCGACCGGCAACGGAGGATTTCGGATCGATCGACTGGAAAACATCGAGGACGACGCATCGATCGAAGTTGATCCTACGAGAACAGGAAGCGCCAGCTCCGGAAGCAATGCCAGTCACAGTCCGATCTCGAGTCCTCCGATATCGCCAGGATCGGAGGAACCGGCCAGCAACGGTGTACCGGGTAGTTCGAATTTGCCTACCGGTCATTACGGTGCGCTTGCCGCCGGTACCGGACTAACTCGACAGAATCAAGCTCTTCTCTTACACCCGAGCGGCCCCCTTATTCACCCCGGTGGACTGTATTATCACCCAGCGAGTGGAAGCGCGTTTCACTCTATCCACAAAGAAGGTCAACCTATCGGTCATTCGCAGGCAACCGGACCTCATCCTCAGCAACATCATATTCATCCGCTACAACTCGAGTGGTTAGCCAGAACTGGAATGCTCTACCCTAGATTGCCAGCCGATTTAGCTGGTAAGTATTCCGTATGTCAACCGCATAATTACGGTATTATATCCGTGTATACCTAACTGCTACGTTGCCAGCGTCGCGTCTCGCAGTCGCAACCGTTGCACGATTAGGTAAAAGCTCGTTAACGATCCAAGTAATTATCTGCTGTATGGCCAAACAAACACCACTCTTTATTCGTCTAATCTTGAAAGTAGCCTGACATTAGATGTTATCGAATGATCGCTACTCGTCAAAACGCGCAGCGTCCGCTCTTCCATCTTTTTCAAATTTTCCATTATCGCTATTATTATCTTTAATCCTTATTCTTTGTATGTCCTATCCCCCCCCCCTCCTTCCACACCATTTCTCTCTCTCTCTCTCTCTCTCTCTCTCTCTCTCTCTAGCTTTCTTGCGACAGCTTCGGGGTTACACGACTAGTAGTTCTTATGACCAAGGGAATCGTTAATTTGCAAACGATTTAAAAAATAATCGAGCATGCAGAATAACGCGCAACGGCCAATTTTAGTAAGCAGATTGCTCCGAACGGTGGACGGTTCGCGACCGATTCCACGTCGATAGTACTACTTGAATTTCTATCGCTGTTATACATCGTCGTTTGAATTTGTTGTGCAACGAGGACGAAGAATGAAAGCGAACCGAAATTGAAGAACGCGAAATGATAACGTGTTCCAAAGATGAGAGCAAGTAGCCATCTTTGATCGGAGGAATTGGTTGATGCGACGGCAAAGTAACAAAGTGAAAATCCGATCGACATATTGCTCGTACGATGGGCAGATAGCGAATGTTTACATGCCTAATGTAGCGCTTCATCGCCCTATATTGACTGGCTACTCAAGTTTTTAGGTCGACCGTCGGACGATAATGTCGGAGAGAAATTTTGCGGTGCTGTATCTGATCTCGTTGTATACATACCAATGTATGTGTATACATATACGTACGTATAATACGTTATAGCAGTTGGTGTAATAAATGGTAAACGCTTTGTGAGAGGCCACGCTAGAATCGGGATTACTTTTCACTGTGTTAGAAAAGAAAGAGTTGCCGGCGCTTTTATACGAATTAGGATCCGATCGAAAACATTTCTCAACCGTATGGCAAAGAAGAAGGTGTTCAAGATTATTCTTGTCGGATGGTACAGGAAGAATAATACTGGCGAAACACGCGATAAAATGGATTGGAATGTCGAAGAAAGAGTCGAGAATTCGACTAGTCAACGAATATTCGTAACCGCGATAGAAAAGAATGACTTGGTTACCACGGTAAATTTCACGCTTGGAAAAAAGAGCCGTGGCCGCGTTGTCCAGCCAATCAGTCGAGAGCTTTTATCGAACAAATTGGTCGGTGAACGTAGCAGGCCAGGTTGCCGAGATGGAACGAATCCGAATAGAGAGAGACGGAGATACAAAGAGCGCGAGAGGGTGCAACGAGAGGATGAGGTAGAGTATATGCGGCTATGTATGTATAGCAGAGGGTGGATGCGGAAAGAGAAAAAGAGAGCATCGAATGAAAAGAAGACAGAGTGAGTGAGATGGAGAGAAAGCGAGAGAGCGAGAGAGAGAGAGAGCCGACCAGCGAGATAGACAGAGAGAAAAGGGGAAGGGGTAGGTGCGTGGGATAGGGAGAGGGAGAGTGCGACGGAGAGGGAGAAGGTGCTCGGGACGAAGCGCGGGGTACTTTCTGTCAGATGATCCTGATTGGTAGTTGCCGAGCAATCCAACGTCGACGAAAAAGGCGAAAACCCGATAGCGTAAAACGAACAACGAGTACAAAAAAGCGGTCTCGTGGAATAAAATAAAACGAATGCATCCAGCCCCACCTGAAACGGCCGTTATCGCGTCGGCAGGGAACACGAACTCGACTTGTTAAAAAATTGCTGGATGGGAGTACCGTCCCATTCAACCCTGGCTGCGCTCTGCACCTCTACTCTTTCCCCAGATTCTCTCTCTCTCTCTTTCTCTCTCTCTCTCTCCCTCTCTCTCTCTCTCTCTCTCTCTCTCTCTGTGTGTTAGTTTCGCATCCTCGTGCGCTCTCGACGTTTATGTAAATAATGGTGAGTGCGCGACTCACCGGCTCCGCACCGTGAGCTGACAGGAGGTTGGGTGAAGGTAGGAGATGCGAGCTTTTATTTGCGGAATATTTGTCGCGCGTTATACTCGCGGCAACGTTGCGACAACACCATGTTTCATCTATTTCGCGTCGAGCTTTGAGGTATCGAAATTTAACTAGAACGATAGCACACCCGCGCGTATTTCGCGACCTTCTGCAGCCGATGTATCTCCGCTTCGTTTACACTAAAAACTGCGTCCCGGATTCTGCTATATAACCATGGGACGCCAATTTGCTTTCGGATTATTCGAAATCGACTGAAACGACCGCGACCGTTTCATTTTTTCGATTGCACTGCCTCGAAGTACGAACCGTTATATTATAAAACCAAAACCTGAACATTTAGATTCATCGTTTCCGGTTTGTTTCGAAGGAAAACTCTCGTAGGTTTGTTTCGTTTCGCTTAGTTCCTAATGTAGTAGTGTAACTCAACGCAACGCAACGCAACGCAACTCTTGTTCACGTTTTACGAAGCGGGAAGGTGTAACAATGGCCGAAGATGTCGACGAGGTGGCAGGAGAGATCTGCCAACAAAGGGGAACGATACCCGAGAGATGAAGCACGCGAAGGGTTGGCGGATGATTTAATTAGTTAATTGTGCGTCATTCATCCGTCTATTCATCCCCTTCACCCTTCTCTCAACGATACCATAGTGCTGGTACCAGCGTTCCCGAGTTACCATGGTAACTCCACGAACTTACGCGTCGCTGGAGTGGCTCATTTCACTCGTCTTTGAAACGATCCAAGATCATAGATCGGTCCGATCCGTGTCGAGACATTTCTGATCGAGCATGTGAATTGCGGCGCGAGATATTTACAGTGAATAAACAAATGCGTATCCATCGTAAATAGAATGGATAAACAGGTGTATGGGAGGAGATGTCGGGAACGCATTGGGCAGAAGGGCGAAAGGATAGGAAAATGAGAACGAATAAAATAGGACGATCAAACGGGTATCGGTAGCAACGGCAATGGCGGTGGCGGTGGCGATGGCGATGGCGATGGCGATCACGATGGCGATGTCGCTGTCGATATCGATGTCGATGTCGATGTCGATGTCGATGGCGATGGCGATGACGATGGCGGTTGCGGTGGCGGTGTCGGTGCCGGTGTCGGTGTCGGTGTCGGTGTCGGTGTTGGTAGTGATGGTGTCGGTGGCAGCGGTAGCGGTGGCATCGGTCTACATACCCATCTATAGGCATATAGGCGGTAATGGTGTTTCTGAATTAGCTGCCAGCTAGTTTGGCCGGCCGCAAGCAAACAGATCTTGGTTACCCAATGTGTAACGTGTTCCACGTTCGCCCAAATGCGCCATCCTATATCTCTATGATCTGGTTTGTTGGGAGACACGTAGATAGGGACGAGTGCGTTCAACGATACATCGACAAAGACGTGTACGTGCTCGCGTATTGTTCTATAATACGTGTTTAACGAAAAACGTATTTTCAATGGGGCTGGAAGAAAACGCGCGACGCGTCAAAAACAACGGAGCAACGATACGACGATGAGGAGAAAATAAAGTATGAAACTGTTCCGTTTGGCGGTTCCATGGCGGTTCCATGGCGGTTCCATGGCGGAACGGAACGGTAACGTTCTAGATGTTTATAGCGTGATTTGTGGTGAGTTTGCGAGGCGAGTTTCAAATTAAATCCAACCATTTCGGGCAGGAAAAATAATCTCCGCGGAAAGTTGGCCAACTTTTTCCGCCTCCGAATACCCTTGCTCCTCCCCCTCGGTCTCGTTCTCCAACCCTCTTTCGCGTAACCCTCGGTGCCATGGATCTGTAACCGTGGCGCAGGAAAAGAGGAGTCGATGACGTCTCACGATCGTAGGTGTAGACGGTCGAGGGATGGTGTGATATACTCTAGCAGCGTTATCCTCGGTCTTTGCTCCTCGCTGTTCGCTGTTCGGTATTCGCTGTTCGCTGGTCGTTGTTCGCGTCTTCGCTCGCATTCTATACGAGAGGGGTTGAGAATTCGGAGGCGGGTCGTATCGAGGACTCGGGGCTACAGGCGGAGCTTCCGTCGCTATGCGAAACAAGGAGAGGGAGAACGATCTCGAGAGAGAATGCGCGCGCGCGCGCGTCCGTACCCGTAGCCGTGGCCGAAGCCGTAGCCGTAGCCGTAGCCGTATCCGTACCCGTACCCGTACCCTTATTCGTACTCGTTCTCTCGTTCCCGTTCCCGTTTCCGTTTCCATTCCCATTCCCATTCCCATTCCCGCGCCCACGTCTACCATACTCGCGGCTCACACCCATCGATGAAACTCGAGGACGAGAACAAGGACGGTACACTCGAAAATTTAGACATCGAAGACAATCGAAAGAGCAACCTCGAGCCAAAACCCGGAAAGATAATATCAAGTACTGCCTACCCGTTATTAGTATATTTTCTGAAATCCGTACGTAATTAGTTTGTATTGCGATACATCGGTGATAACTCGATCATTTCTGTCCATTACCAAGTTGATCGTATTAATTGCTGACCAACAATATTCCGCTTGATTAGTTGTTTCCAACCAGATATTATGCCGGTAAGTAGACACTGGCGTAGACGAGAGAGAGACGAAGAGAAGAAAAGAGAAGAGAAGAGAAGAGAAGAGAAGAGAAGAGAAGAGAAGAGAAGAGAAGACAAGAAAAACGAGAAGAAGGAGAAGAAGAAGAAGAAGAAGGAGGAGAAGAAGAAGGAAGACGCGACGGGTAGTAGAAAGGGGAATTGGATATTAAAGGTGGAGGATGAAAAGTCGCGTTAAGCACGTAGATAATAGCTGGTGTTTACCGGCGTGGTGATCGTTATGATTTAAGGGTGAGCTGGCGTGAAGCGGCTAATAGGACCCCAAATAAATTAAATTATCATGATAAAAGTGTGGTGGGTTGGCGAATGACGTTAACCTTAACGGCACCCCACAGCTTCGCCCCACAGCTTTACTCTGCAGTTTTACCCCACACAGAGAAGTACGAAAATGGTAATTGTCCACTCGATGCTGCGTCGCCACCCCTCTTGTTTACCGACATCTGTCATAACTTGCTCGCTCTCGTCAGTGCCGAAACTATCGTCGTGTCGCCAAACTCAATCGAATCGAAACAAATCGAATTGATAAGAATTGGTTTTGTAATGACAATATATACATAGAACTGCTGAAATCGCGAAAACCACGCACAACAGCGTATCTCGTTTGCTGAACTTTAAAAAGAAGAATGAAACTTGGAAACTACTCGGCAATCTTCTATTCTACTCCTAATAGAATCTGAAAGGAGCGCGTCTTCGAACGACGGATCCAATCGCGCATCAAATTCGAGAGAACGATACTACGATAGTGGTAAATCATCGAGAGCTGCTCGGGGAGACACGAGCAATCGTCTGAATAGTAATTGTTACGAAACCCTGGCGCTGCTAGGGTGGAAATCTCTGAACGGACCATATGTGCGCAGCGGGTCGCAAACCATCGTTTCGAGGAAACGATTAATATCGATACCAACTGTAAATAACGAAAGCGAAGCTGTCGACTATTCGCATCGAATAACGAGCAGCGACACTTGTCGACGAACCTTTCGAGGCGTTACAAAGTTCTAACGCTGTAACGTTGTAACGCGTTGACGCTGTAATATCGTTGCTACGCTCTCGTCCAAAACCAATCTCGAATCATCTCGAATCATCTCGATCGCCACGGCCTTGTCTTTGCAAGGCCATGTTTTACGAATACCGGCAACACCTCGATAACACCCTCGACTACGTGGAAGGTGTTTAGGTGATAGTAATTTCTCGAAGCTGAAAATCCGACCCGGACGTTCTGGGTCGGGGGTCGAACGCTTGATTGTTAAACGACTGATTAGAAGCGACATAAGGGTATCGCACCTTCGAGATTAATCCGAGTGTACGCGGAACTAAACATTGCCATGTGTACAAACATTGACAGCCGGTCACACACTTGCTAGGTATAGTTTAGTTAGAGGAGGGTGAACGCGTCTGCTTTGAAAGCACGGTAAGGAAGAATGCGATAAATCTTTGGTTGCTCGTGATTGGCGTACATTTGATCGTGCAAACGAATCGGTGGATTCGATCGAAAAGAAAAACCGAATCTTCGTATCGAATGGCGTACCATGGATGGTGAACGACTCGCCGCGTCCTAATCGAACCGAAGCGATGCTGTCTTAGACGGTGACTATCTCTTGAAGAAATTAAGAAAAATCTTTCTGAAAACAAGGAACCGAAACCATTAAACCCAATGTTGAAAAATCGAAAATCATAAGGTCCGCGCGGTATACGTATGTAATAATAAATGTATATGGATGTATCGCATTACGTCGACAGGGCTTAAACTTTGCCTCGATTTGCGCTCGTAAAATCATAAGGGGGAGATTGCCGAATGCGACCAAGAGTCGTTCGTAGGACTAATCGTTAGGGCGGCTACCCTTGCCTCGCCTTTTACCCCCGACCGTTTCCAACCCCAAATCATACCATCGCTACCCATGGGGATTTACACTTGCGATAATTGCATTAGCATTCGATGATTTTTATTGGTTTCTCGATTGGTATTTATACTTTACGAAATTATACAATTTTCTTCAAATATGTATATTTTACATTACGTTGCATTGTATCGCGTGGTACGGTACTCTATACAGTATTATCGCGTTGCATTCCTATAGATGTACCTATGATTATATATGTAATGTGTATAATGTGTCAATCTGCTATTTGTTCGGTTATAGGTTGTGCCGCTCAACACGCTCTTCTCGGAAAAACAAGGAGACCGAGAACAGCGTTCACTTCGCAACAGCTTCTCGAATTGGAGAAACAATTTAGACAGAACAAATACCTCAGCAGACCGAAAAGGTTCGAAGTAGCCACCTCGCTGATGCTCACGGAAACACAGGTAAAATATTTGCTAGCACGCGTAGTGTGGATTTCGTATGGTCGTTCGTAGTGTTAAAGATAGAAAACTGCAAATCGACGAGTCGCGTCGGAAAGGTAAGAGTTTCGAAAAACCAACGGAACGGACGACCAATCGAACGGAGGCTGGGCGAACCGGTGGAATAATCTAGAATTCTTTCTACCCTTGTCCAAATCGACCAGAAATGCAAGCCAGCGATTCTCTCGCGTAGTTGAACTTAAACATAACTTGGAAGCTTATGCGTTCTGATGGATCGTTCGGCAAACAGCGATGGAAGTCTGAATTATGACAGGCTGAATCCCTGATTTGTTTCGATATTTAATCGATCCTATCCTCGAGCTTCTACCCTTCGAACGTCGCGTCGAAACGTTACGTTCTTTCATTCTTCTTTACGCATACTTATTAGACGTGTGTGTGTGCGCGCGCGCGTGTTCTATATAATACGTATATGACATTATCTATGTACAGAGAAAACGTAAGAATCGCAACTGTACAGTACACCCGCTATTCTCTATTGTAGACACTAGAATTAATTGAAAACACTTGCACCTTCTTTCCGACCAAAGTATGCGAATCGCAGCAACCTTCGAGATTGCAAGAATGCTCGACCACTGTATCGCATCCTAGGTCAACGATGCCTACTTACCTTAGAAATTCGCTCTAGTTAACATGTGAATAGTGAAAATCCATCTATTGTAATTTCCTTGATATCTGAACTATACTCGTATAACGGGGTGATTCGATATTCCATGTCTCGATAGGAGCTTTTGTATGCATACGCGTTACACGTTGGAAAAGAAGCTTGTGTATTCCTTCCGAAGGGTGGAGATGTAATCGAGAGCGAGTCGGGTGCGAGGTGAATACAAGGTAGAAACGAAATGGGAGTGAGCTGGGTCGGTTCAACCATACGATATATCGCTCGAAAGATTTACATCGCTTTCTCGCAGCGTTGAAGGTTGGGGAGTGGAGGTTCAAAGTCGAGGGAGGAACATCGGGTTTTTACGTTTAGCCGCAGTGATTCGATAAATCCTTTACTTTTCGCTTCTCAGTGAAAATCTCTGAAGATCTCAAGCACGTCGAATTGCAACTTGAACAAGTATATTACTGTCCGATAATATTCAATAATATCCGATAATATTCGATAATATTCGATAATATCCGGTAACGTTCCATATATTCCACCGCCGCACCACTCGCCGTCATTCGTTGTGCATGTCTTTTTCGTTTACCATATAGATATTCATCGTATCGTATCGTATCGTATCGTGTATGGACAATAGGTGTGTGTGTATATATATATATATGTTTTTACGATATGTTTTATCGATCGACGATGACATCCGAAGATGACTCGAATGCGTATTTGCTTAAATTCAGGTGAAAATTTGGTTTCAAAACCGACGAATGAAGTGGAAAAGAAGTAAAAAGGCGCAACAAGAGGCACGCACGAATAACAAAGTCGACGACGGGGGAAATGCGAGAAACGCCGAAAGGGAGGCCGGAGGTGATCCTAGTGCGAATTCACCGAGTTCGCAGGAGGATGCCAAAGGAACGTTACAAGAAACGCAGAGAAGCACGACTGAACTTCAAGAACCGCTCTATCGGCCTTACGTGGTATAAAAGGGTGAGTAAAGTAAACTAGAGATAAATCGACCGGGAATCGAACAGAAATTGAACAGAAATTGAACAGAAATTGAACAGAAATTGAACAGAAATCGAGATCAAGCCTCGCCGTTGCTGTGTCGCAAGCGACACGCGTTTCGTACCGTCGGTACATGCACCGTGATGTATCTCCGCATCTCCAGCGGTCCTTCTTCGATGTCAATGACAGCGACGATGACAGCGACAACGACAGCGACAACGACAGCGACAACGACAACGACGGTGACAGGGACAACGTCAGCGCGACGAAACGAAAGTTGGACGAGGATAAAAGCGATGCGCGTAAAATCAACCGTTAAACGACTAAACGACTAAACGACTAAACGATTCAACGAAGAAATGTGCGTGTAAAACGGGCTATTCGAGGCGCTACGAGATCGATTAGACTGAAACCAAATCAAATTTCCAATCGCGTGAATGTACATATATTCGTACATACATACATGCATACATACATACATACATAGTTACTACGTACACCGTACCGACTTAATCTTGCGACATTCCTCTGTAAATATAGGGAACAAAGAATGTAATCGACGATCGTATGTACAATCGTATTCCGAAGGGAAGGTACCAGTCTGAAATTTTGCCAAGTAGACTGTTTTACCGAGGACGAGTACGCGTGTCGTGCGTTTCTACTCTGTATTATGAAAATAATATGTACGTGTGTGTACGAGAATGCATATATCTTTGAGACGAGTCACAACAGTGTATAAAAGCAGAAAGAACGTGCAAAACATGCGCGTGAAAGACTTTATCTTTACAATTGTAAGTTTACTCCGAAGTTATACTAGATCTACTTCGATCGAAAACACGTACCTATTTATGATAAACGATTCAATTGTAAATATTATTCGTGTACGACTATCGTAGAGAGTGCAATGCGAAAAAAACGTTATACTGTGTCGCAACAAGTTCCTAAAATAAACGATGGATAACTGAGAGAACATCGAACTTGATTTCTTTTCCCTGGTACGCAAATAGGGGTACTTGATTTCATTTCATTTGATTTCATTTGATTTCATTTGATTTCATTCGATTCGATTCGATTCGACTCGACTAGATTCGACACGATGCTATCTTGATGCTGAGCAGCGAGAATCGGGACACGCGTTCCTTTCGAACAGCCGACCGTTTAATCGTCCACCGATTCTAGCTTGACTTTCTTCCCAAGACAAAATCGATCTAGAACTTCCTCGAAACAGTTCGCGATCATAATCCTCCTCCCCTGCCGCGGCGAAGCCACCTTCCTCGCCCCTACGCCCTCTTTGCTGCCGTGTACCCGCACGCAAACCGGATCATCAGTATTTATGATATGCTAATTCCCCGTTACAAATTCCGCGATGTTACGCGGATGACTGCTTCTACCGGCTGCAGCCAGTGAAAGCCACCCGTTTGGAAAACCAGTCGTCACCGACGAAATGGAAAAAACCAAAAGAAGGAGAAGAGCTACATTTGACGAATCTACGGATTCGATATGTATACGGTGGTCACCAGTATATTTTTCCGAATTGATATTTTAGGTTTTCGACGAGACTTTTCGCGTCGACGCCTGGCACGATTATTACGATCGCATGAAATCTGATTATTCGACAAGCTCGATTAGACGTATTAGAGATTGCGATCGCATTAGGAAATGTAGACAACGACTTTGGTCTTGACTGGGTCGAATCGTGCGGTTGGGTGGTCGCGGGTGTTTAGCAGGGTTGTCTGGAATCGGGTGACGCAAGCAAGGGTAGAGCGTGCTCGGAGGAACTCAAAGGAACACGGAGGAGCGCTGAGGCGGGGCATTCATGTTTATATGCATTGTATTGCTAAAACCCTTTTAACCGAATTACATTTAGCGATTCTAGTACTGCTTTCCCGACTCTCCTTCCCCGAGTTTACTAGTGGCCGCCCCGTCACCGCCATCGCTACCGCCACCGTCGCCATCGTCGTCGCGAGTCTTTGTCGCCGCCGCTGTGCTGTGCTATGCTGTCGGCGACGTCGTCGTCGTCGTTGTCGTCGTTGTCGTCGTCACCGCCACCGGCACCGCCAACAGCCACTACCACTGGTACGGTACACCTCCCCTGACTAGCAACTACCGAGCTTCGGTTCTCGTGCTTTCATTCCCCTAACTCGAACGTTTCGTCCTACTCTGTAAAAGGGCGCGTGCCTTTTGCCACGACGGATACCGCTCCCTCACTCTCTCTCTCTCTCTCTCTCTCTCTCTTTTTCTCTCTCTCTCTCTCTCTCTCTCTCTCTCCCTCCCTCTCCCTCTCCCTCGTATTGCGAACTCACCAACGAGAAAATAGTTGCAGTGGTGTGTAAAGTCGTGGCGGGGGTGGAAAACCGATGGGGCTGGATTCCGAGACTACGAACGGCATCCCTGAATTCTTGATTCTCTTGGTAAACACGTGCTTAGGTGATTCACTGCTTGTTCGCTCCTATCGGCCGTCGTTTGTTTCTAGACGCCATTCTGCCGTTCTACCATTCTATCTCGTTTTCCGGTCTAATAGATTTGCGAGGATAAACGGAGACCGAAGCAGCTCCGAAACACTGCTCTTTCTATTCATCGTTCCTTTCCCGAGCTCCGCTACGATGCATCGGTCTATCTTTTGGTACTGTCGGTGAACCAAAGAACAGCGATACGTCCTTTGGCTCCTCTAACTGCATGAATACGTACAAAGACGTTTAGGTCACGGTGTTTCGTTTTGGAATGTATTCAAGAGATAATATTCGTTCGAAGCGGGACTGGGCAAAATAATCAGAGTATAATTGTTGGTGAAACGTTCAGGAAACCAAGAAACGGAAGCTCGTCGAAGATCCAACTTGTCTCGACCCACTGTGCATTTCACAGCGAATTCCATCATTAGCGCTAACAAGGTTGGCCCGAGGCTACAAGGGGGACTTCACCCTTCGTCGGACTAACCTCTAGGTATACACATGCGCTCTCAAACACATACGCGATGAACACGAATCGAGTGTACCTACGCGAATTCGTATATACACACACACGCGCACACACAAGCAGAGAGAGAGAGAGAGAGAAAGAGAGAAAGACAGAGAGGGTGGGAGGGAGAGAGACTGGCTGTGAGTTGACTCCTCCTTGAAACAAGTGGGGATAATAAGATCTACGACAATCAACTCCAAGGACGACGTTGTGAGAGTACAGCGATGCGACCTATTGGACGAGCTTTTAGGCGACGTCCGCCACGTTATGTCCACATTTCTCTTCACCGCTCGCTTCACCTTACCACAATGTGGATTCCCGCTCCATCTTACATCTCTCCCATTGTATAACCGATCGTGTTTGTCTCTTTGTCTATTTGCCTATTCGGTCGTCATCTTCAATTATTACTTTTTCTCGCGCGATGTGCAAAACGAAAACAAACTCTAGGAACTGAGTAAGAATGTACATGCCACGATTTGTAAAAAATAATTGGACGATACCATTCGACCGTATTCTAAATTTTTCAAGAGTTTCTATTCTGCGATTAGCCTGAACAAAGTAATGTACAAATGCGGGACATTCGTTCGAGAGATTCGATTTCAGATTGAATTTTATTTGTTTGACAATGTAACAAATCTTGAGTACTCGGTCAAATGACACGGTTGATTACATTCGATCGATGCATTTATATAACATGAAATGATACAACATAATCATCGTTATATCGTTTCATTTTCTTATATCAGAACCATTTGTTTCGTAAAATTTAGATTTAGCGCCAGAAAAACACTGAAACTGTTAGCCTGGCGTTACCGACGGATAAGTGCATGGAAGAAACTAGTGGCGCCACTCGTGGAAAAATATTGAAATCTCTAGTCGATTAACGTAACAACGGTGTTATAAAACATTCTAAATCGATTCATTTTTCCCGTGTGTTTCCAAGAATCTTTATTGCTTATGTTTTCTCCTATCTCGCGCCTAGTAAATATTTGAAAATCTCGTTCAAACGACTACGAGAGAATGATTATTTTACGTTTTCTCATAGAAATATTTTTCCATTTTGTGTAGTTCAAAGAACAGTTTCATGGAAGTATAATGAATATATCTACTGTACGGTAGATTCTATGAATTGTAGATTCGTATCGTTTCGTCGTTCGTACAGGCTGAGGCAGGATTTACAGGTAATAGGAGGTCCACGTGAAAAAGGACCGAGAAGATTTGTTGGAAAGATAAAAAGCAGACGCGTAGCGTGAGAGATTCCTTTTCCTAAGCAGTACAGCACATAACACGTATAAACACGTAGATTTTAAACGATGCGACGAGTGTTGTCTGTTGGCTGTAGCAGACTCGAGTGAGAGATGACTCATTTTATATCGATGTTACAAGAATCGCGTGATATCGCGATACCCGTTTAGATGTTTAATCATAGGGTATCTTATTATATTGTATATCATTGTTAAATGAAACAAAACCTTTCCACATTCAAAATTATAACACTTATTCGGTGGCAGTATTAAACATGAATAAAAGACACCGTGATACGATGGATTCGTGTTGTGAAGATATAGTACCTAAAATCAATTTAAATACGTTGTGGCCGAGATTGTTTGAAAATCAAATTTTTAACAGAGACGACGTAAATGTGCCACGATGGGAGGTATGAATACAATACGTTGTAATATTCAGCTTTTCGTCTATACGTAAGCGTATCTTTCAAACAAAGATTTGTCATTTTTTTTTTGTTTATTGTTTTAGGATAACCTTATGGACAAATCAACCGCCCGAGACATATACTTTACAGTTAAAACAAGAGGACCGTGTGCGTTCAATAATTTTATTCTGAGTCTAAAACAGAGCGGTCATGAGAGTTTGGCTGACATCTTAGAAGGAAAAAAATTTAAATTTCTGGATAACAGATTGGAGAGCGGTATTAGAGGCGATAACGTTATTGTCAAAGAGCCTGTCGGCGAAAGACATTTCAGATCCAACACGGAAAGGTAATATTCAAAGTGTCGTCGTGATTACAAATTATTTTTTTACCAATTAATGAACATTCGCACGTACCGTGCGGTTTCCTTTGAAAAGGGTACAAGACAAGTTTTTTCACGATATACAGTCATCGAACATACCTCTACGAATTCAAGTACAGAAGGCTACAGAATTTTTGGATGGACCTGTATACGAAAATGTCGAAAGATATCCGATGCGAAGTGAACCTCGTGGATTGGTTTTAATAATTACAAACATTCATTACAAATATTCCTATGAGGAACCTAGAAGTTCGGCAGCACACGACGAAGAAAATATCAAAAATCTGTTTGAAGAAATGGGGTTTCGTGTCATTTCCCATTTCGATTTAACAAAACAGGTAAATAACTGAATATTTAACAATATTGTGAAAAAATTAACAATTGTCGACTCTAACAACATATGTTCTTACAAGCAATTCTTGGAGAAACTAAGAGAATTTTCGCGACACAAACATTTACGGAATGTCGATTCTTGCTTTGTTATTGTTAGCAGTCACGGTAATGTAAATTCGCAATACGAGGTTACCGAAATTGAGTGTGTAGATAACAATCCTGAGAGCGATCTACAAAATGCTAAAACTGTTTTGTGCAAGGATATCTTGGATTACTTCACTGTGGAGGCGTGTCCTCATCTTGCCGGGAAGCCTAAAATCTTCATTTTTCAATTATGTAGGCAAGTAAAGAAGTTCCATTAAATTTCGCCTAATTTTATTTGAAGAAAACTCTTGAAAAGCCAGTAAAATAGAGTTTTACCAATCGGTAAAACGATTGGTCGCCGCGCTTCATCCAAGCACCTCAGTAAAACAATGGGTTGCCACTCCTAAATGCATGATTTCACATGTACACATAGTTTGAAAGGAAACTTGTCCGTAATAAATATTTTACAATATGTTATTGCGTGTTATATTTCAGAGGGGAAAAGATGCAGAAATCCGTGAAAGAACCGCGACATACAACGGACATTAGTAATTTTCGTTCGATCAACGAAATGACCGCTCCTAAGGTGAACTGTAACGAGACGATAAGAAACTACGAGGATATACTAGTAGCACAAGCTACTCTTCCAGGACACGTTGCTTTTCGAGATAAAATAACCGGCAGTTGGTTTATCCAAATTTTATGCGAAGTATTTATGAATTACGCGTGTAAATCTCATCTGCAGGATTTGCTCAATATGGTGAGCCTCCTTTTCGATCAACGATCCTTGTTTGTAAGACAGTTACAATAAATTACTCGATACCCGTTTACAGGTGGACTCGCGACTGAAAATACAAAGAACGACAAAGGAAGAATGTCAAACTTTGACGGTAACGTCGATAGGATTCAATAAACATTGTTTCTTGAACCCGGGTCTTTTCGAAGAAACATAGTTGGAAAGCGATGGTGATTGAATAACCGTCGAAGCATTTACAAATCTATTATTTTTATAACCGTTTATTTACCATCGATGGAATCGAATAGTCTGTATTCGTTGATCGAGTTTAAGTTATTTTATACTTTTTATTACATTTTATAGAATAAACCAAGAAATACACGTGTAAATTTGTATACTTAATCTACATATTATCTATTCGCATGCAAGAAATTACTGAACTTTATCAGAATCCATTGCGGTATAAGCATGAACACACGGTGATGATACAGTGATAAATATAGAATAGCCCCAAATAGTATTAAATAAACCGTGCTCGTTGTTGCCACGGAAGAAGAGAACGAAGAATATTGCTATTGGTGAGTAAAAATATGGATAAGATTCTAATCGAACGCGAACACGACAGTTACGCGTGTAGAAGAATTACCAAAAGTATTTCTTGACCTCGAAATTCAACTCCCAAAACTCCGAATTGAAGGGTGCTTTAAATTAAAAACATCTACAACGTTCCTCGTGAATCCTTATGATTTATGTCGTAATGATTTTACAGATTCAGATTACAAATTATATGCTTAACTATATAATCTATAAAATCAATTGGACGAAAGAATATCCTAACACGTTCGTTACCTATTTGAGTTTTGTTTTTTTTCTTCTTATTTTTGTAAGTACCTACAGACGGATGAATGTGAAAACGAAGCTAGAGATCTGTTTCTTTTCTTGTAGGTTGTACGGTGTACGATAATGATACGACACGTTATGAACTGATTTACAGCATTTTCAAACGATAGGAACAAAAGATTTTGGAAAATTCTATGAATGTTCATAACACAAAGGATATAGGTTAATTTCGTTTTCATGAATAGACGAATAAAATGTCGAAAAGGCTTTGACTTTTATGTCTGATACCGTTTCAAGTTTCGTTTGAATAATCAAACAAACGCAACCAAAGATAATGGTACCAGGAAAATAAACAAATTTTAATGATCCAACGAGAGGGTCGAGAATAATGTTTTCTTATGTCGCGCATGTTTCTGTTGGTTTTTTTTTTTTCATTATCGTCCTGTACAATATCAGGTATAAATAGTATGTATAGCGTGCAGTTTAATACAAGGCTTGCGTATTATAAGAACGAGGTTTTTTGATCTTCTCCAAATTCTTGATTACCAAGTCATGTAAAGAACAGTAACGATTACGGACTTCACACATAACTAACCACAAACTTACGTACTCTTTCTCATCTAACTCTTGAACTGCTCTTCTATAATCGTTAATATGTGGATACTTTGCAACTTTACTGATGATTTTTCCTCTAGAGACAAAGTACCTGTCGAACATAAAGATTTTCTTTCATGTTTTATTTTACGCTGATCGTTGCGAGGATTGTTCGCGCGTTTCTAAACTTTAACGTTCGTACGTGACACACAAATATTGAAGAGGCATAATCATAAGTATTACCTGGATATTTGATCGAAAAATGCGGCAGCTTCGCTTTCAACAGATTGTATTTCAGCAAGCGTATCTTCTTGAATAGACACTCCAAAATTATTTCCATCCTCTATTTTTGGAATTAGGTAGGAAACCCACATTTTTAACTGAAATTTGATACACACGAGATAAGCAATATATTTTAATGATAAAAGATAGGTTGAACAATATGAATGGGTACAATGCTTTTGATATGCTTACCAAATTAGAATCTTCCAGCAATTGTCGAATAGACGGTTTAACTATGCGAATCAGATCGCATAGAGGCTTGTTACAAGGTATAGGTCCATTTGGTAATACCATCACTTTGGTTCCACTAGTATTGTCTATGCTATTATCTACTTTTCGTTTCTTTGTAGTAGATTCATCTTCGGAATGATTGAGAATTATTGGATCTGGAATAGGCACGTTTAAATCTTGATGAATATCCGATAGTTTTCTGTTACAGAATCCAGGTGTCTCCAATAATTCATTTAACTTAACAATCTTCTCGGGAAATCCTTTTAACAGCAGTTGCTCGGCCTGAAAAATATAGACACATAGAACAATATACGATACATTTTGCAACAACTTGGACAAAAATATATAGCATTGAAACAACATTCAACTAATTACCTTAGTTTTAAGAGAATCTTTGTATTCTTGAACCTGTAAGACAAACTTTAAGGATAAGTATATTAAACAGAATGTGTGTGTGTGAACATACACATATATACAGGGTGTTCGGTAACTGGTGGTACAAGTGAAAAGGGGGTGATTCTACATGAAAAAATAAGTCAAAAATATAGAATAAAAATTTTTCGTTTGACTTTGAATTTTCGCCCGATACAAATGCACTTGATCATGTCTCGCTATAACAGATCTCACTGTAAGAACGTTGTCTCAATTGAAGTTTATGTTGATAAACACTCCCAGTGTCATGGAAATGTTTATTGTACCTGTCATCTTACTATCTTACCTTTACCCTTAAACAGTACCAGTATCTATTGGTCTGCCATCATGTCTACATACAGCAGTCGGAAATATACGTACATGATACTTGCGTTAGGTGCGTGCGGTGGAAACGCATCAGCAGCAGCTAATTATTACAGCGGTACCCCAATCGTCGTAAAAGAAAAGATTATTGTAGCCTTTCGTAGATTAAAACAACAGAATACGTTAGAAAGCGTTCATAGAATATTAATTAGAAGAGCAGAATTATATATTCAGCAGAATGGGCAACATATTTAGCAATTTCGGTAATAATAAACTTTATGGTTACTTCAACATATTATTTCATTACGTGTTCCTAATTTTCCGTTACGATAAAAACAAACTTAAACTGCGATAATATTCATGGAGACAATGATCTACAATGAGATCTGTTATAGCGAGGCATGATCAAGTGCACGCGTACCGGGCGAAAATTCAAAATTGATTTTTTCGAAAACAAAGCCTCAAACGAAAAATTTGTATTCTATATTTTCGACTTATTTTTTCATGCAGAATAACCCCCTTTTCGCTTGTACCACCAGTTACCGAACACCCTATATATATATATATATATATACATATATATATATAAAACTATTTATCGTTAAGTAGTACATTATAACAAACGACTGTGTAAATTTACATGTTTCATTTCCAATGGTATGGTATAATACAATATGAAACACAACGAATAAACATAAAAATATCGTACCGCTGAAAGGAAGAAAACTACATGTACTAGAAATATAATCTCATTGTTTGCCTGCGTAGTTGTGTGTAAGCGTTAAGTCCGATTGCATGGCGAATTAAATAGTTCGAAAACTGAATTATTTCGACTCAATATTCATGAATGTTAACGATAAATTGTTTTTCGAAAATATTATTGAAAAAGAAAAGAGAAAGCGAAAATTGTTTGGACATATTGATACCGGGCTGCGTTAAATGCTTCATTAACCTAAACATTGTGGCTTGTAATTCGTCGAGCAAATCATGCGAACAGCCTAGACTAGTACTGTCTAACGTTGAACACTATGATCATTGTACAAAATACTTTACCTTCTGTGCTGTTATATCAGCCATTATATATTTTACACAAAAAAAAAACACTTTATAAAATACAACCACCCAGCCTCTTTGTTGCAACGTACAACTTCAAACAGGAAGTAGCGATGCATGTTCCTACTACACCATCAAATCAGAATCTGTAATGTTAGCACAGTTACAGTAATGTTACCGGAATTTTATTTTTTCTCAAGAGTTAAAGATTACAGTTTGAATTGCATTATGCGACATTTTTACGATATAAAATAAATGGAAATAATATTATAGAAATATGCGTTATCTCTATTAAACTTTTCAAGTTTTTTGACATGAATAACATGACACGCGTGCGCGCGCACATACATACCACGTACTTGCATACACACGACAAACACAATCTATAAATTAATTTAATTATTTTCATTTTCATAAAAATATCTCCAAATTTGTATACGGTTTATATAATCGGGAATGTGTAGGTATGTACGTAGAAGATAGTATGGAAGTTTTGATCAAAGAGATTATACATACAACATATGATGTGCACATATATAACAGTTTAATCTTAACCCATTTAACGCTTCAAGAAGGGGATACTTGTATCTATTTAATCGATTTTATTGTCAAATTTATACAAATAAATTCGTGGATCTTTCGAGATTATAGAGATAAGAATTTGCGTTTTCGTTTCTTACATTCTTCAACGATTCGAGCAGGTTTATATAAATGAATAGCAAACAATTTTACATAGTATTATTGTATTTCACAGTTTGTAACCACCGCATCATATTAATCCGTCTTTAAAAGAAAAAGAACTTTTTAAAACAATTACTGCTACACACGACACCTTACAACTGTGTGTAAATGTACGCGTGTATGTTCAGTATTGTATTTGAAATGTACGTATATACGAACGAACGATCGAACGAAAGTATGCGTAACAGAAGGGATGAGCTTGTATAAACTAGTGTCTGCTACACGTATTACGATGAATGTGGATGTATAGGAAGGAAAGTATTTCGTGTACAAATGTTTAAGATTTTGAAATTAATAATATTGAAGATCATGTTTACATTACAAGACCATGATTTAAATTGTTTTCAAGTTTGTTGTTAGAAGTATATATCTATCTGTATATGTATTAAATACGGCTAAGTGAGTCTTTTCGCTTTTTGATAAAGCGTATCCACGACTTTTCCCATACTATGTATCGTATCCAATGCAAGTTCGTAAGTTTTGTCTCGTGGAGTATCTTCGAAAACAATTAAAACACCTTCGCCTTGATCAAGAACACCTCTCAGTTTCTTATCCAATATCATTTGTGAGAGTTTCTTTTCTACTTGAGCGAGCGGTAATGATATACAGCTGGCGATGTGACTGACCTATTTTATAAAAATAAGATACAAGAAATTAACGAAAGTTTCGTAATGCGGGTGAACCGGTTAATACATGGCTGTCCGTATGCTTGTATGCCTGTATAAATACCTGTACGCGAGAATAAGGTTCAACCAGGCGACACAAATTTTGCTCGAGCATAGCATCGTACAGAGAAACGAGATGAGCACGTACGATCACATCGTCCTCTAATTCGTCGTGATAGTTTTTTACAGCAGTTTGAAAGTCCGCCAGCGATCGTCGAGAACTTGCTTCGGCAACGGCTCGCATCGCGTCCAGATCCCGACCAGCATACTTGACCGCCAGCTTTCCCGACATAATCAACTGAACATCCTCGGGCGTGCGTAACATAATCTTTGACAATAACATATATTTCAAAGCTGTTAGTGCTTTGGGACTTTCGACGCTATCGTACCTGCGAGTAACGAATAAATTATTGAGGATACAAGAATAGGAATAAATTGTAGATACACGTGTACACATATAGAAAGTATGCCGAGCCGACAAATATAATTCACCCTTCGAATGCTTCGTAGAAATAAGAGTATGCCGTTTTAAAATCTCGTTCGTCTGCAGCATGTAGAATTCCAGACTGTAAATCTAGCGCAGCCTGCATTTTAGGCGGACAGTAAATTGCATTAGCAGTTGTTCTAGCACTGGTAAGTGCTGCTCTGGCTTTTGCTAGATTACTCAAGGCATGATATGTTTTACTCTCCAACAATTGCACCTCGACCAATAGTTGTTTATCATCCAACTTTTTCAGTTCCTTTAACAAAGCCGATCCTAATTGCAACGCCTCGCTGTACATACCGGTATCAAAGTACAATGATATCAAGCGTGTTTCCAAAGATTGCCTCAGAAACGTTCGACGTTCTTCTTTCGCCCATTCGATACATTCCTTACACAATTGTACCTATATGAACGAAACATTATTTGAAATTGTCTATCAATGTATAAGTGCATTATTGGGGCATTCGCTGCATTAGTATCTACCAAACGATCAAATCTTTGTACTATCAATATATCGCAACTGTTTGAAGGAAACTTCATGTTATTTTATATTAATATTTTTCTCTTTGATGTACAACTATGATAAATGAAAATCTACTAATTGTTTTATCTATAAGAAAATGAGTTATGTTTCGGTAGTTTTGTGCTACCAGTTGATACAACATTGACAATGTAGTTTTATCCATATAGAAATACCTCAATTCCAATGCCAGCTTCTAGGTCCAAGAAAAAATCTACCAAAGAGCGTACAAGTTTAGCAGCCTTGGCTTTGCTGATTAGACTTAAAAATGGTCTAGTCGCTTTGATCAATTCGGCTAATTCTTTCGCTTTGCCTTCTTTTTTGTAAAGTTCACCGAGGTGTAAAATGCCTTGCTCCTTTATTTGAATATTGTATTCGTCATAGTCAGCGACACCGATATTAGGATCGGAGATGATTTCATTCAGAAGAGAAATACCCTCGCTACGATTCGTTATTGAAACTGCTTGTGCTCGTTCAAATAACGTTACACCACCAGCCATCGTGACAGTATTTATGGTTCAAGAGACAACAATTTCAGAATAAATAACCTCTTTTCTCTGCCGAGGAAAAACTGTAAAGATGCTTTGTTAAATAAATATGATAAATCAGTTTCCTCACAACACTGGAACGCGTAGTTTAACCGGGCCTGGTAATATTTCCTTAAAGCGCTAAACGTTTCACGCTCTTATACTTACAATTAGAATTAACAAACGAGAAATGAGTTGTCACTTTCTTTCTCGATCGTTTGATCCCCAAAATCCCAAAACTCATGTCACGTAACTACGCGAGTCAACGCAACTACTAAATCCATCTACACTATTATACAGGTGTACAAGTACGTTTCTACGAATTGAATATATTTGAAAGTTAATATTCTTTTAAAATTCCTTAATATCCCATTATAGATATGGGATTACGTTCACATACAATGCCAGATTTGAAATGTTGAAAGCATTAAAAAAACATTTGAAACATCTTCCGATCCCAATTTTATGCTCTGACAATGTACAATTCACTATACATATACATGCTATAGACTGCTGTAGGTACGCCTTTTCATACATGGTTTGAAAACTCTATTAAATATGCGTTCAGAAGTTATGCGAAAAGTTTGATCAAAAATCCACAATAAGTAAATATTTAACAAAATAACATTTAAAGGACCAAAAAAGTGATTGGTGGTGCCATCTCGCGATAAGAACTAAAAACTCGGAAATCGGTAAAAAATGTTCAACGACTCTAGAAACAAACACGGGATTGAAACATTTGGAATAATGTTGTGGTTAGATGGCGTTACCAACTACTTTTGTTGGAACTGGGGTTGTTGCGCTACAAAGTGCGACGAGGATTGATATCCAACGTTACATATTTCTCTGTGTTTAGTAGAGAAAACCTGTGGAACTGGAGGAAATCGTGAAATTATAGTGTTGCTGTGGTTTGTCGTTATCACATGTCGATCAGATTTTTCGGATTAACGTTGATTCATCGTATAGAAATGGTATAGAATGGCGCTTTGGGCATACGCAGCGTACGAATTAGTCGGTGAGGGTTCGTTCGGACAAGTATTCAAAGCGAAACGATACTTTGATGGTGAGACGGTAGCTATTAAAGCTGTTCAAAAGGTAAGATGTAACATTGACCTTTGCAGTTTTCGTTTTTCTTTCCTTCGATGACTGATTTGAATAATTTCATAAATATGTTTGTTGGTACCGTTTGTGTCGGGGATCGTGTGACGCGTAAACAATCATAAAGCATGGTAGGTCGAACGATGAACTGAAAAGTTTGCGTCAGGAATGGGAAATCCAACGCGAGCTACAACATCCAAATATAGTGCCAATATATGGTTGTTATGAAAGTGAGAGCGAGGTATATATACACGTACATACATACATACATACATACATACATACATACTGACAAACATACAAAAACATATGTATGTACGTATGCATGTATGTATGTATACACATATACACATGCATTTGTATTCTGTATATCGAGCGAGGTGCACAAGTAGATTTTTTTTGTCAGATATGGGTCGAGACGGAATACGTGGCTAAGGATTTGCACAAAGTATTGAAGACCAGTAAGAATGGCAGATTGTCTATAGAAAGAACCCAAGCAATAACTTGCGATCTAGTTTCTGCATTATATTATTTACACTCCAAGGGAATATTGCATAGGTCTGTTACCTTAGGTTCTCGTCGATTTTCTCCATGATAACAAGAACAGTTTTGTTTCACAGGGATATTAAACCACAAAATGTATTAATCAAACAGAATGGGCAAGCGATGCTATGCGATTTTGGTTTTGCTCGCAGCATGCAAACAGGAACACGAGTGTTAACTTCGATAAAGGGAACGCCGTTGTATATGGCGCCGGAGCTAATAGAGGAGCAACCTTACGATCATAACGTGGATTTATGGTGAGCCAGCTTCTTGGATAAGAAGCTGGATAAGCTGGATAAGCTGGATAAGCTGGATAAGAAGATTGGATGTTGAGTGCATAAAAATCCATTTGCTTTCAGGTCTTTGGGATGTATAGTATTTGAAATAGTTACAGGTTTTCCGCCTTTCAATACAAATTCTATTCTGCATTTAATCAGATTGATAAAAGATGTACAGATAAAGTGGCCAGACTTCATATCGGATACCTGCAAGAATTTCCTACAGGTTGTAATAAGTTGAAACGATCGTACGATCCTGATATTGAAAATTTTCTATTTTTCATTCGAATCAATGTATGGATAACGCGTTGTAATTGCGAACAGAGACTGCTACAGAAGGATCCGTCGCGAAGGTTGACTTGGCCTGCCCTCCTGGTAGATCCGTTCGTGAAAGACGGGGTTGTAATAATCGACGGCGACACAAGTAACGCGCCGCTTGTGCCGAAGAATGATATAACAAAAGATGATTCTGTACCTCGAAACAACAGTTTATCCGATTGGAAACCAGTAACGGTCGAAAGCAATATCGAGAACGAAGAATGGATCGCGTTCTTGCAGAAATCCATGGAGGAAATTATGGACGGAGAAATGGATTCGTTGCTGCAACAGAATTGTGTCTCGGTATTCGTGTCTCCTTTAAGAAATCCACGGGCCAGCTTTCGAGTAGTGAAATACGTAGCGTGTCTTCTTTCGTTACCGTTTGTAGTTTCGAATGGTCAACCGAAAGAATGCCTTTTGAAAATCGAGCAAATATATTTGGACGTTTGGGTCGTGCCGAATCTTGTTTTTGCGCTGAAGCTTTTCATGTCGAAGGACTCCCGTAATACGAACAAGACGTATAAATCTGGAAATATGGATAACAGCTTTAGTTTCGCGACAAATTGGAACGCGAACCGCCTCGAAACTCTGGAATACGCGATACTTTTGCTTTGTAGACTAATTCATAATCAGAAGAAATTTCTTACCCAGTTTTGCGATGCTATCTATCTCGTCGATGGAGTTGAATTTCTAAAAGAATTATTGAAATTGAGAGAAGAGCGGATTCTCGGTAATCTCGTTGCGATTTTTAACGAAATATTGCGATCTCAGCCAGAAAATGCAAATCTAGTGAAAACTGTTGTTCTAATTTGGGATAAACCGGGTAAGTACGAGCATATTTTCTCCATACATACACACATGCATGTTGTTGTTGTTATTATTGATTATTATATTTATATGTAAGATAAGATATAGTTGGGTACGCAATGGTAAACGAATTCGCGCAACTGTATTCGTCGATGCTCGTTTGAAAGCTTGTTTTTTCTTTCGATTTTCTAATAGAGGATGCGGCGGTGATGCTCTGTCGTCTTGTAGCAGCGTCCGACGATACAACTGCCGGGAGATGTTGTCGTTTGATAAGACTGCTGAGTGCATGTTTCCGTAGCACTTTGGAAGGTGTATGGTCGAATGTGTTGAGCGTAGGTATACTAAGCGCGAAAACGTTGAACGACATTGGACCAGAGTTTTCCGAGGTACGCGGTACAAGATTAACATTTCTATTACGATTCCAATCTCGATACCTTCGAATCCGTCGATTCCGTCGATTCCGTTGATTTCGTTGATTTTCAGGTTGGCGACGAAACGAGGGCGTTATCTGCGACCGAAGATCGATGAATGTAATGAGATGAACAATTTAACACGGAAGTTTGTTGCTTTTTGTTTCGTTCGCGTCCTACGCATGTTCGACCTCGAACTTGAATTCGTTGCATTTTCAATTGTACTCGAGGAGGAAAAGAGAATATTTTTCTGTATGGGTTTTTGTCGTTGTCTTGGTCATTTCTTTATTACTTTCTTTATTAGTCGCATCGGAGCGACACAGATGGTTCCATCTGATAAAATTAATGTGAATTTCGTTGACTGATCGAGTCAGTCGATTCTTGAAGCGATTCTTGAAGCGATTCTTGAAGCGATTCTTGAAGCGATTCTTGAATCGTTGAACGGACGAGTCGAGTAAAACGCCGGAGGGATGGTTCGTTTGCGGTTCCTATCGGGTCATCGGTTACGACACTCTTCCTTGTACATTGCTTGTAACTTTAGTATATCCTTACCACTGAGACCCTTTCGTTGGCCAAGTTTCACTCCTTTTTTCTGCGTAACATATTTGGATCGTATATATTCTTTACACTTAAAACTCTTACTCTATACTCGATTGTATTATCGAGTGGTCGCCATCAACGGAAACGGAATCAAACGAGCCCAGCGGGTACGATGCTTACTTTTGGAGTGATAGTCGGTTCGCCGTTTCGCGAGAACGCGTGAGAACTGTAGTGCATGACACTCGCGTAATCGTAACCGATTCCATAGTCTGTAACGGTCTGGTTGTCATATTTGTTGAAATTGTGTTCTTTACCTGCGATCAACGAGAACGATTAATGGATCGGATGAACGAACGGGTGAATTGATCTATCGTTTACCTGATTTCACGTTCGTCCAATTTATCTTGACCCACTGGTCACGATTTGCTGCACTCTGTTGATGGTAAAAGCCCAGCGCGTGCATCAGTTCGTGAACGATAACACCGTGTTGCACGCATCCTGGATTTTGTAAATTCAGTACTTGTCCGTGGTCGTGCCGACCAACCAGAGACCAACATCCGGACATTTTTCCCTGTATCGTGACAAAGTCGGTGTCTGTTTTCTTGTAAGGTCGAAAACGTAAGCACGTGTTTTTGTGGTATTCTTCCATGGCTTCTTTGATCAGCTCGATCTCTTCTTCGTCTACGATCACGACGCACAGTCGTAAAGCGGTGCATAAACACATGCATAAACGACCAATCAATTATGAAATAAAACACAGGTGTGTCTGTGCGTGCGCGCGTATGTGGTAAAAGGTGTTACCGAATTCTTCTTCTTTGATGTAGTACGGTACTATTCCAGCAGGCCAACGGGACGCAATTTTCACTAAACCGTTCTTCGATTCGACATTTCCATCCGGATGCATCATTATGTCTCCTTCGAAAAGGCCGCTGAGTTCCCAGAGATTTTCTCTATCGTCTCTCGACCACGACTTTATACGGTTTGCTGTTGCGAACAGAGAAAATCAACGCATAATTTGTATGTTCTTCTCGTTGGGTTACATGTTGCCAAAGATCCATTGTTGATCGATCGAGCGATCGAGCGATCGTTTACCGATGACTCGATGCGCGTGTGTTTCGTCGAAGGTGCCTCGATGCCTTGGTGTTGGTGGAACGACCGGTATCGACCGAGTTTGATCGATCGCTTCAGAATCACCACCGAGTTGTGTCGCTGATGTAATTACCGATAGCGACAACAACAACGATAATGATAATAACAATAACAACAACGACGACGACGACGACGACGACGACGACAAGAATACCTTTGGCCGCGTCAACTTGACAGTTTTGGGAACGATTCGAAGTTTCATTGCTCTCGGAAAACGTATACCATTCGCCGTGGAAATATTGCGAACGTTGAGAAAGTGAAAAACTCACCGGATCGTTATATACCCAAGAAAATATTGATAATGAAAAGAGTTAACAACCACAGCACGTAATCCTGTTATCCAACATCGCGCGATAAAACTTGTTCGCAACAGATATGGTTGAATCGCTAGCATAAAAACCACCCTGCGGTTTCCGTTGATTCTGCGATAAAGCATTTTCCAGTCTACACGAAAGAACGATGAAATATCGGCGATATTCGAAGCTAGCTCTATTCGTGGATTCAACCGAATGAACTTTTAACGACAGACCCAATTTTCATCGCGCGTTCGTTAATTTTGTTCAATGACATAGTTTCCCACGCGCGCGCCGATATGCAAATTCATAGAGTAGCAATGATAAAGAGCACGGCGGCGGTGCGAATACCAACTCGGCTTTTACCCGGTTTATCTATTCGTAGTCGGCGGTATGCGTATTCGTTGAAGTGTGCTCGGTGGAACGAGCTTTGCGCGATCATTGCGGAATCATACGGTTTCGTTGTTGCGTCGTCGCTGCAAGTTCCTTTGCGAAGAAATTGTGCGGTCGTGCAAGCGCTTCGATATGCTTTCCGTTGGAACGAGCCCAGAAATGAGAAAGAACGGAAGAAAGAGCAGCCGTATCTACGGTATTTACGATTCTACGAGACCGTTTCCATATCCTCGAAACAGCAAAGATTATTGTATCGGAGGATGGTGTCGGTTATGTGGGTCAAAATGATTCGGAAGCCGGCCGTATAATTCGGTACGCAAACACGCTGTAATATCTTTTCGAGCATTTCGCGGCAAACTATTCGTTCCGCGACTCGTATATCGAAACAACACGATGCGATGGACGCTGCAGAAAATTCGAAATCGTTGAAACGAATAGATACAAATGAAAAACGCATGTTTCGTTTGAAAAGTCTTGACCGAAACAGCACCGAAAGCAGGGTCAACGACCAACCTGTTCCAGATTCGGTTAGCTCGACGTAGCCTAAATTCTAGCCGGACCTGTTGGAACCGCGATCCGAAGGAATGGTTGTTTCGGTACGTCACAATCGATACAAGTTTTACGTTTTTAGGTTTTGGTTTCTGGTTTCTGGTTTCTGGTTTCTGGTTTCTCGTTTTTGGTTTTCAGTCTTTAGTTTTCCTTTTTGTCGTAGACGAAGGTGAATCGGTCCGCGATTGCATACGCGGGAATCGGGTTGCATAGAAATTTTTTGACCGATAAAGAACATCGTAGGCTTTGCAGAAGCTTTTAAATATTCTTGGATAACGTTTTGCAGGTATTTTAGCCGAAAATTGGATACGCTTCGTGCTCGTCGAGTAGGCTGGTTGCTCCGAATGCTCCCTCGTGAACCACTGACCCACTGGAACCAGTTGGAAACGTCGGGACCGTCTCGAGCCTTGAGACGAGAATGTATTTCGGTAGCGGGTACATTGACCAAAAACCGATGTTCTTTCGCGGTTCAGTGACCCCTGGCCAGCCTCCTCCAGATCCATCTCTACTTTCAATTCTGTCTCTATCGTCGCACGCGTCTCGCTCTCCTTTACTCTTGGCATCTCCCTTTACATACTTTCTATTCCATCGAATTTGTGTTTGTGTTCGTGTCCGTGTTCGTGTTCGTGTTCGTGTTCGTGTTCGTGTTCGTGTTCGGTAACGTGTTCAAGGTGCTCAGAATCTTGTTCGTGCCAATCTTTTGTTGGAACATTGTTTCGCGGAGATCAGAATTTACGTACAGAGATTGCGCAGACTCGCAGAGTTATTTTCCAAGTTTTCTCGGTAATGGGCGAAATTGTTGATCGCATTTCGTTGGTTCGAAAAAACGCGAAAAAATTCGAGTCTGTATCGAACGCGATTCGATGGTCGCAACGAACCGTATCGACCGATTGCTAAGTTTTACGACGGCGAATAAATCAATCGGTAGGAGGAAAACGAATGCACACTGACTGGTAGATACGTGCAAGTATGCGACTACTGGGCCGTTATCTAGCGGATCACGCGCGCGACGACACCTTCCCTTTTGTAAATCATCGAAGCGGCGATTGCGAAACGAAATATTCCTTCGGTCGTCCCCTTTCGGCTGTCCCTTTCGTTGGATTTCGTCGCGACATTCTTCGTCCTTGCTAGCCTGGAATCGTCCATCGTCGTCACCAAAGTATACGCGTGTACGGCGTGCAAGAATTCGTATCGCATCCGATCTTTTGCGACCGTGTTCTCCCGATGTTTCTCCCCTGGTACTCTGCATCCCCGTTTCGTGTTCTCCGTTCGTCTTCCTGTACGTCTCGTATATTCGGGTAACGAGTATTGCCAAGAGCTCTCGCCTCGGTCATACACCTGTGAGAGTGAAAGTGTCCTCCATCCCCACCAAAATTTCTGCCGCAAAACCACGGTTGCGGATGCCGCCACGCCGCGTCGCGCTGCCGTACCGTGCCGCACCAAACCGCACCGCCTCCCACACCGATCATACGCGTACACGCACACCCTACCATCGCATCGTACCATACATATGTAGGAACTCACTGTACAAACGTACGCGTAAACGTTTGGATGCGTACGGATGCGTACGGATGCGTATGTTTGTCAACATGGTACCGTCACAGTCGCGATCGTCTCCGTCATCGATATCGATCGCGTTATTTGTTTGATCAGCGTATGCGGTACGGTTGGCATAGTTTCGATTCTTCGATTTACGGCTATTCGTTCAACGTTGTCCGCATTGCCGACGCGCGACGATAAAATTTCATCGAGCAACGGTGCAGATAGTAAATGCGATAGATTCATTGGAAATTGAATGGAACGAACCGCAAGGTACGCGCGTACGCAGGTACAAGATGAACAGAAGCAAAGGTACGCTCGAAATATATGAATCGATCGGGCCATCGCACTATCGGTCTATCGGTCTATCGGTCTATCGGTCTATCGGTCTATCGGTCGTTTTCTACGACGAGAAAAGTATATGGTACCTTACGCTGCAAAGCAGGAGAAAGAAACGCGACGGCGTTATTTGCGATCGAGGAGAGGTAATAAACCCAGAAACGCCGGTCGGGGCCACTACACCCGCCTTCTTTAACAGGGCAACGAACTCTGTCCTCGCACTGTATTACGACCGATGTCACTCGGTATGATACTCGTTTGCGACGCGACGGTGCACCGTCGGTGGGTTTCTCCAAACCAAACCGAAATCATGATCGATCGAACATCGGGATCGGTCGAGTATGGTCGCGAGTACCGTCGAGATGTCGAGAAGTTAACGTCGAAACGATTTGAACCATCGAAATGCATTCGAAAGTATTTGTCAATTGAATTTGTACGGGTGGCCTATTTCAGCGTCGCATCGGTTCGACCGCGAGTGTCGCCGTTAACTTGAAATTCTACGCGATCCCTGCCGATCGAACGAGTCCTGGAAACTATTAAATTTCGACGTTACATTTCGACCAATATTTATAGTCCTATTCACGCTCTGTACGATTTTGTCCAACGTCGTGCCACAAAACGTAAGCTTTTTCACAGCCTTCTCTCCTCCCTCTCCCTCTCTTTCTCTCTCGCGTCAGGAATATCTGTTGGTTGGATCATTTTATACGACGGACACCGAATGGTCAAGCGACATTCCTGTAAAGTACGAGAGTCGTGAAAATAGCATATTAACGAAATTAGCATAAGAGGAGAAAGTCGCGGTCGTCGGCCTCTCGACCACGTTTGGCTTCGAGTGCCGAATCTGCAAATTTTCATACGCGCGGCACTCGCGCGACTCGCGGGCAACCGACAAGATGGAGTTTACGTTGCAAACAGCCGACGAATAGGACCGTCTGCGAGTAAAAACGATAGACGCGTATAACCCGAGAAAAGTGAACAACGAACGCGCCGCCGCGTCAAACTCTGTTACATTTCTTGCGTTTCATTCTCGAGTCGTCGACCTTTCTTCCTTTGCAAAGTTGTCGAAAAGAGTGCGGTCGCGCATGCAGCTACAGTATAATAGGTTTCGAGCGAGTAGCAACATCAACGGCGCACGGATATCGAGCTTGGCAAGTTCATCGATCCTCCTCGAGGAGAAACGACGGTCTTTCGCGCGATCAAAGAAAAGGATCTCAGCCTTGATAACTGGATTCAGCCAATGACCCAAGTCGATCGTTGCCCCTTAGGTAGTCATCCACCTGTTCTCGCGATAAATATCATATCGCGTTCTATTTCTCATTAAAGAATCGTGTTTGATCTTTGCTCGTTTAGCCTCTCTTTAAAGGCGGTTGCTTCGAGCATGGAAAAAGAAACAGAAGGAGGAGGTGGAGGAGGAGGAGAAGAAGAAGGAGGAGGAAGAAGAAGAGGAGGAGGGAGGCAAGGGAACAAAAATGTAGGCAACTGAATTGCAAAGCTTTTTGAGGTACGTTGGTTGGGCGAGGAAGAAAAGAGATGATGGGTGGCGAGATGCAGCGGTGTAGCGATGAAACAGTGCGGCGGTGTGTAGCGGGAGGGATGAAGGATCGCCAGAAGTCGCACCGTTTGTCCGTGACGGTCAGCGCACCACAGAGTTCGTTATACCTGAAAGGAAATGGACGGAAGGTTATCGTTACCGGCGAATAACTCGCATGGCGTCGGGCGTCGGGCGTCGGGCGTCGCGAAGCGGCGCGGCGGGGCGACGCGACGGTCCTTGGAGAAAAATTCGTTTCATCGAACCCAAAGCAGTCGTCCTTAGGTCGAGTGAAAAATAATTTCATTACCGCAGGAGTTTGCCTGGCGTTTTACAGGGTCGGATTTACCGGGAGAATTCGCGCGAGTCGATTCTCGTTCGTTGCCAGAGGAAAATATACGAGATATCGGGGAGACGGAAGCATCGCCGTCGCGTCGGACAGTAACGAAGGAAGGGGAAATCGGTGAGAAGCCGGTCGAGCATCGAATGCGAAAAGAGACAAGGATTTATCGTTTCAATTATTTTGTTTCCGGATTCATCGAAGCAGCTGTTTTCGCATCTTCTTTGCGCGGTTTCAGAATAGAGTCGTCGCGATAGATTCGACTTAAAGTTTGGCTTTCAAGTTGTACCCTGTACGGTTACGAGTTGGGTTTCCCCGTATCTATTCTTATTCTCTCTCTCTCTCTCTCTCTCTCTCTCTCTCTCTCTCTATATATATATATGTCAAAGTATTCGAGTCTCAACCGTTGAACGTGATTTACGTCGCGCGATCGTTGCACGTTCTCTGCGAGCGCATACAGTCGTGTCAGCGGTTGCTTCGTATTCGTTGCTATCGCGTCTAACGCACCTATCCGCTTGGATCTTTACCATATGGGAGCGTGAAAAGATTATTCTTGTCGATCGTATACGATATATGTTTCTTGCGTGCTTTTGCCTCTGTATTCGACAAACGCGTCGGCATGTTAAAGATGGTATTTTCTACGTAAATGGAGAATAAAGGCTTCCGATGAAAGCAACGTCTTTTTCGGCAATTCGATGCCGAGAGGAAGGCATTGTACAAAATAAGAGATGGAGAGAGAGAGAGAGAGAGAGAATGTCGGTGGATGCGAGCGAGGGAGGGTAGAAGGGTAAGAGGCAGGCAGGCAGGGTGGGAGGGAGGGAGGGGGAATGAGAGAGAAACGTAGATGCATCGAAAAGTGAAAACGAACGAAGGGCGTTCGGGCAGGTATCGGGGAACGACTGTCCGCAGTAAAGGAATGACGGGTAGGCATCAGGTATCCGAGAGTCGGCAATCTACGAGCTTAGCAGTTTGGTAAGTTTGAACGCTCAGGAAGGTTTCGATTCGTGCAAAGGACAGGATAATACTTTAAAGACGATAATAGCGAGTACGTATCGATCTTGGAATATATAAATGTTGAACGGTTCGAATCGTCTGATCGATGCATTTGACAGTCAAACGAGACTGCTTACCGGTATCCGTTATAGTCGGACAGACGAAACTCTACCGAACGACGAGACGCGCTACAGTCCGGCTTTCGTTGTTGTCCGGTTTGGAAGATACTTTTTCGTTGGTCAGTCGATATCGGTGTTTTCGCGCAAGTTTCGAAATTACTGTACCCCGGTGTTCGATCGTAAGTATTCCCGTGATTCTCGATCCGACGAGTCGCGAGCAGACGACGAATTTCCAGCAAAGTAAAACGAACGAAACGACGGGATTTTCGGGTGATGTTTTCTCTTCTACCTTTCGTATCTCGGTCTCGGGCTCGGGCTCCGTGTGGAGTCGAATCGGTTAGGATCACGGGTATAAAACACGTGTTTCGCCACGCGTTCTGCAATATTCTGCGCACGAACGCGCAGTTGGACGGACCAACGACGCAACGGGTGCCACTACCGAGTACACGCGCGCGATCACAACTCTTTTCCGCGATTCAGTTTTATGACGTGAAACGGATCGCCATCGTTCGTTCGCTCGATTTTCCGTGTTTTATGCACACCCGTCGACACGTATACGCGCGTATATTCTTCTAATTGGGGATTGCACTTTGCTTTACCGTTTCCAGTTTGGAATTGAAGATTCGAGAGGTAGATCGACCACCGTCGACCCAGCCGTCCGAGTCTGTTCGGAACGTTAGCATTGAAACGGAGGAAATCGACCAAAGAGAGAAGAGAAGAAAAGAAAAGAAAAGAAAAGAAAGAAAGATAAAAAAAAAAAGATATCCGTGGTTGCGATGAATCTGGTTTATACGATATTGTTGGCATCGCTCGTGTGTCTCGCGTATCTGTTCGATAGGAACCGAAAGAAGGTGTCGCGTCGTCTTCCTCCCGGTCCTTGGCAACTTCCGATCGTCGGATACCTTCCGTGGATCGACGCTAAGAAGCCGCACGAGTCTCTGACGAAACTGGTCAGAAGCTATGGACCCGTGTGCGGGCTTCGCATGGGTTCCGTCTACACCGTTCTCCTCTCGGACCCTCGACTGATCAAGCAGACGTTTGCGCGGGACGCGTGTACCGGTAGAGCGCCGTTGTACCTTACACATGGAATTATGCAAGGATACGGTAAGAAAATGACCGACGCGCCGATAGAAATAGATCGGAATAGATAGGAATAGATAGGAATAGAAACAGCGATTCAGATAGATAGTCGTAGGAATAAGAAAATGTACGCGAGCAACGCAATTTTATGGGATTTGTCCGTTTGTTCGCGCGCAGGACTGGTCTGCGCGGAGGGAGACCGATGGAAGGATCAGAGGAAATTCGTCAGCACTTGTTTGAGGAATTTCGGTATGGTGAAGCACGAAGGTTCGAGGCGAGACAAATTGGAAGAAAGAATATCGAATGCTGCGGACGAATGCGTGTCGGTTGGTGTAATCGAAACGTTCAATCTTTTTTGCCCGACTTTGTCGAACGACGCGGCCCGCTACGAGCGTAGGCGTAGGCGTAACGTATAGTATAGCGCACACGATTGTACACGGCACAATGTTTCTTCCGACGTTCGTAGAAACTCGGACAACGTTCGACGAACGGACCGATCGATCCGATGGATACGCTTCATCATTGCATGGGTAATCTGGTGAACGATATCGTTTTTGGAAAAAGGTACCAGGAAGACGATCGAGTTTGGAAGTGGTTGATGCGTTTGCAAGAAGAAGGTGTCAAGCATATAGGTGTCGCCGGACCCCTGAACTTTTTGCCTTTTCTCAGGTACTCGTCGTTCGATCTTGCGCTCGAGTCTCGATAACCCGTTGTTTGAACAAACGTTTGCTAGGTTTTTACCGCGATACGGCGAAACGATACGGTCGATCGTAGATGGAAAGAACAAGTCTCACGAAATATATCGCGGCATACTCGAAGAGCATCGTAGTCGGAAGGTTGGTCGTGGCGCGACGACCACCACCGCCACCGCCGCTGCGTCCACGCATCTGGAAAACGAGAGCTTCTTAGCAGCGTTCGACGAGCAGATGGAAAGGGAGAACGCTACCGAGAATAGTTATTACACGGAACCTCAACTCTATCATCTGTTGGCCGATTTGTTCGGCGCTGGTACCGACACGACGTTGACGACTCTGCGTTGGTTCGTTCTCCTCGTGGCTGCTCATCCGAAGGAACAGGTACGTTTCGCGAAATCTCGTCTCGATCCGTCGAACGTACTCGAACGATCCGACAACGATTTGTAGGAAAAGCTCCAACGAGAGATGGATCGGTGTTTGAACGAAACGGAGGACGCGACGTTGAAGGACCGACCCTCGATGCCACGCCTCGAAGCCGCCTTGGCCGAAACGCAAAGACTTCGCAGCGTCACGCCGTTGGGTATTCCTCACGGAACGTTGGAGGTGAGGACCCACGGTATATTACGTTCCACTCTACCACCCTATTCTTAACATCTTGCAAAATTTCACCGTGTCAGGATACTAAAATCGGTGGATACGACGTGCCGAGGGGCGCCATGATCGTGCCGATGCAATGGGCCGTCCACACCGACCCGACTTATTGGCAGAATCCTCTCGAATTTCGACCCGACAGATTCCTCACAGAGGAGGGACGTTTCTTTAAACCGGATTCCTTTCTTCCGTTTCAAAGCGGTAACTATCGTATCGCGCGTTCTTCGCGCAGAACCTACCATTGCTTTCCTCTCTGCTCTTCGACGTTCGATGTTCGATGTTTGATGTTTGATTTTCGAATTCCTATTTTTGATTTTCGATTTTCGATTTTCGGCAACAATCAACGAATTCGAACTCGAGTTCGAGTTCGAGACGCACATTTCGACCACAGATTCGATTACAGGGAAGCGCGTGTGCGTTGGAGAAGAACTTGCCAGAATGATACTGTTCCTGTTCGCTGGAAAGATTTTTCGAAAGTTCGACGTATCGATACCATCGGACGAAACTATCGATCTCGAGGGCGACTCTGGTATCACGCTGGTTCCAAAACCACACCGATTGACGTTCGTCGAGAGATGCCGGTAATCCGTTTCAGCCCATTTCCGCTACGCGTCGATATTCCTATGCGTGCCGCATCTTTTCTCTTTTCAAGTAATTTTCTCATGTTTCGAATAAATTATGTTTTTTCTTACTCGTCGAATACAACGTTTGCTGTGTTATTCCACACAACGAAATACGAAATACGAAACGACGGTGCGCGCGTTTTGCGCATCGTACATCGTACATCGTGCATCGTACAATGCACCTTGCACGTACACGAAGAAAGCATGAATTTAGTGCGGGGAGAGTCGACGGCGAATCGACCTTACGTAACGTTCGTTTCGCCGGTACGGATCGTATCGGATTCGGATTCGGATTCGAATCATCGGATCGTTAACAGAATATATAGTCAAGTTCTCTTTATTCGTCGAATAGTTGAATTCGCTCGATTTCGCGTGGATAGTTGAGGGAGAAAGTATCGCGAAATGGTAGAAATGCATCCAACTCGAGAAACAACAGCTTTAATCGTAAGAAAAGAGAACAACATTAAATAACATTGATTCACGGTTGGCGGGTGAACACACTAGAGAGCGGTAGTCCTCGTTTCGAGCATACCACGCTTAACTTTCTTACTAGGGAGCACGATCGAAGCGTTGACACGCGGCCCGTCCGTATGCCACTTCCGTGCCATGTGTTCGAAAGAAAGAAAGAAAGAAAGAAAGAAAGATAGAAGGAAGAAAAAAGAAAAATCGCGTCGAAGCTTCGCTCGTGTTCCACGATTCGCATTACAAAGTCTTTGGAAGTGTTTTTACGATCGCGATATCACATGGATCTCGAAGATCCAGCGTCTTAAATTCGTGATTCACAGCCTTAATTTTTGTTCGCGTTTAACGGATCGTCGAGAGTTCGTTGTAGATTTTCAATTTTGTACGCTACATAATCTAACAATCCATATACGCAATCGCTTAGCTATGTCGCAACGATCTCGCACGTTAACTTTCACGACGAGATTCACCGTTTTCAGTGAAAATTCGCGTTCGTCCGAGATACACAGCCCTACCGATCTAACCTATTTCGATTTGATTCGATTTTATTCGATTCGATCGCATAAATACGAAAACGATTTCTTTCGTTTTCGGACGGTAAAACAAAGAGATCTCGGGGACGTAGCAATCTCGCGCTTTCGATGTCCGCCGTGATACGACGCATTTTCGACTACTAACTTACAAGTATACGTATACACACGCGTATGCTATAAATATATACAAAATACCGTGTCGCATCTTCTCGATGCCGTCGTCCATGAATTTGTCGATCCGATTGAATATTTTATTCCACGGTACCATCGCTATTACATTCGATACGCCTCATCTTTCTTCTTATTACCTTATCTTATGTTGTCGCGTATATTGCTCTTTTGCCCTACGACCGAGTACCTCGTTTGTATCGCGCTATCCTACCACTGTTGCTACTATTATTATCGTCAGTAATATTGTTGTCGTTACAATTAATATCTTCTTTCTTCTAATTCTTTTTATTATTAATATTATTATTATTATTATTATTAGTAGTAGTAGTAGTAGTAGTAGTAGTAGTAGTAGTAGTAGTAGTAGTAGTAGTAGTAGTAGTAGTAGTAGTAGTAGTAGTAGTAGTGCTTGTTATTATTATTGTAATTATCATTATCATTACTATTACTATTTTTCTCATCATTATCATTATCATTATCATTATTAGTATCATATCTACTTTTTTTAAATCCTCGTTGTTGCATTCACATAATTATTTTCGTTACTATTGCTATCGCGGTCGTTGTTAGAGGACTGTCACTGTTCCTCGTCGCGTACGAAACAACGTCGCGATTTTGATCGCACGTCGAATCGTTGTAGCTTATCGTACTCTCACCGATGGATCTTGCTAGGGTAAATAATGCATGAACCGTCAACATTCGTTTTTCGAATTTTTCCGAACAATTAACGACTACACGCGAATAAATAGCAAATGAAATGAAACGCGTTCTATTGTTCCGCGCCGGAACGGAACAACGAATGGAGGAGAAACAACGAGAAACGGTGACAGAATTTAACAAAAAGCGTCGTGGCACTTTTACGCGATGTCTTTTAGTTCGCCGAATACCGTCGAATGGAACTACGTGCGAGAACAATACTTCGAATTTCGTAAATTTCAAGACGAGATCGAGATCGAGATCGAGATCGAGATCGAGATCGAGACCGACACCGACACCGACACCGAGACCGTGTCTGGGTTAGGAACTACTACCGTGCTTCGTTGGTCGGTTGATCGTTGTAGAGCGAACAACAAAGAACGAGGAATTTTCTCAGTGGCTCCCGACATTCCGTAAACCTACACCCGAGGAGATTCGATCGATGCTCGCGTCTTCGATAAGCTCGAGATTTCTCGGTATTAGACAAACGCGAAAGGGATCGGGCGTGACGGTAGCACCGGCGTTGCCGCGCAAACTCGGCAACGATGCTCCATCCGGCGATTTCGGTTGAAAAGTATGCATCAACGAGCTAAAGAACAGAAACAATTCCATACGCGCTAACACATCGCCGAGACACATTCGTCTACCGACACCGAAAGGCATAAAGTATTCCGGTTTCTGGACTTTACCTTCGGCCGAGAGAAATCGACTCGGTCGAAACTCCTCGGGCGCCTCCCAAAGTTTCGTGTCCATGTGTACCGCGTGCAGCAAAGGCACGACTTGCGACCCAGCCGGGATTGTGTAACCATCTAACGTCACGTCCCTGAAATCAATCGTACGGTTTCCAAATTTATTAATTTTACTTTCCTTTTCTTTTTCTTCCTTCATTCCTTCCGTCCTTCCTTCCTTCCTTCCTTCCTT
>CM052088.1:86024-97497 GCA_028453745.1 Agapostemon virescens
AGACGAGACGAGACGAGACGAGACGAGACGAGACGAGACGAGACGAGACGAGATGAGACGAGACGCGGCCAGACGACACGAGATGCGGCCAGACACCGGCCACGGTGGGGATAAAGCGTGGGCATGTATGTTCGGGGTGGTGGATACTTCCGGCGAGGGTGCGAAGGCGGGCACCGTATTCCTTGGTCTCGTTGGTCAAAAACCACGAGGACTCGCAACCGAGTCGCGTCGGGGAGGAAGGGAGGGGGAGGGGGAGGGGGTGGTGGATTCAGGCTCCCTGCAGGGACTCGAAACTATCGACGTGTAGTGGGGATCCGTACCACCAAACTCAACGGTAAGTACCTCTTCGATTTACTCGCAGAGGATTCGCTTTGGATCGATAAACTTTTCGCTCCGCTTCTTCGAACGTATACCGATAGTCATGCGGAACTCACCGAAAGTTCAGCGCCACGCACACACGCCCGCTCGCAGAGAGAGAGAGGCTGTGCGCGCGTTTGCGTATACGTCGAAGGAGCAACGATCGAGAGATTGATCGAGAAAATTTTTGATAACATTGACACGCGCCAACGATGTACAAATACAGAGAGGGTTGTCGATTTTCGTAGGAAAGCATACGTCCGCCGGTCGGACGGACTCGCGAATCGCGCGAAAATCGAGATTCGTTGCTACAGGTACGAACGGATTTCAATTTTAGCGGTCCATGTTGACCCAAACGCGCGGTGTCTTTCGAACAGTCGCGGTTTTTCGGTGGCTGGTTCATTGACCCAGTTCGTATTCTTTCTCGATAGCCACGTCCGGTTTTCACCACGGACGGTACCAGAAATATCCCTTTTGCCAGCGAGGACGAGCGTTCCGCGGAGCGAAGTAAACTTTCGAAGTTCGTTCGTCCATCGACTGAAGGGCGCGAATCGTGAAACGCGAAACGCAAAACGCGAAACGCGTCGTAGTTGTAACCTTGCAAAACAATTGTTTTCGCGGAAATCCGCGGTATCGACTGATGGCCGTTGCGAATGAACCGCCCTCCGAGGCTCGGGGTTTCTATTTATTAGCGTGAAAAGGCACCGTGTCGCACCGCAGGACTATCGCGCGGATTAACATTTTCACGCTCACTCGCGAAATTGCGGGCACCCAACGCACCGCTGATCGCTGATCGCTGATCGATGTCCGGTTTCACGAGTTTTCTTTCTACGTTTCAGAGAGCGTGGAACTCGTTCGAATCGGTTTACAGGACCGCTCGACTATAACGCGACACCGGCGCGGCGATTCGATGTGGCTCTGCAAAATTCGATTCCTCGAAACGGTTGTATCCGTCGCGACTTGGTTCCCGGCAACTTTTGCAACGGTAATATCGCTTACTTGCTCGACCGCGCGTCCGAGTACCGAGCGCGAATTCATCGGGTTCGAATCGTTCGAATCGTTCGAATCGTTCGAATACGACTCCGGCGATCACGTGCTTGCGCGAACCAACTACATCGAGCGTTAAACTCTACGTACAAGAATCGAATCGAACGCAAATTAAATGTATGTATTTTTATACGTACACGCGACAACGTTGCGACGGTTGCGCGAAGGTGCGGAACGATACCTGTCAACTTTTTCTTTTACACCGATCGGTCTGACGGTATCGTGCGACCATTTTTTCGTAAATAACGGAAAGATTGGAAGAATTCGAAGAACCAACGAGATCGAAGCATCGATTTCTCGCCGATTCCGCGTGGACAAATTCGTGACGTAGCGCGATGCGACCGCGAACAATTCGGAACGACGAAGAGAACGCGTTACGATTTACCGTACGATACGAGCTACGATATTTCGAAATAACGACGATCGATGTGACAAGCGGTCGATCGTATCGTGGCAATCGTGTATCGTGTATCGGTGAATAAACTGTCGGCGAGTAGGATAACGCTGCAAAAACGGGAAAACTGGTATGCCGTGTATTCGCGTATTCGCGTATTCGCGTATTAGCGTATTAGCGTATTAGCGTATTCGATACTACACTGTTACAACTGTTACGGGCGGTGAGCACGCGTGCACGCAAACGTGATCGATTCTACGATTGTGTGCATACGCGAGAAACAACTTGCTCGCGTAATCAAGCCTGCAATTTCTGATTGTTTACATGCGAGGGCATTGCCCGGATGCCGTTTACCTTACGTACATTCCAGGTGTTACCACTCCCTCCTTTGCGTCCTACCGCTTTCAGCGCACCTACGACGCGTATACGAATCGCATACGATACGCTGCTCAGGCTTGCACGTCGCGCACCGTACCGTACCGCACCGCACCGTCCCGCATCGCATCGCACCGCACCGCACCGCACCGCACCGCACCGCACCGCACCGCATCGCACCGCATCTCACCGCAACGCACCGCACAGCATCGCATCGCATCGCATCGCATCGTATCGCATATCGCATCGCGTCGCATCGTAACGCACCGCACTGCACCGCACCGTCACTTTGAAACAACTGTCGCCCATGTGTCGTACCGTTCGATAAGCGGCTCGATCAATAAATTGATTAATAGAGACGGTAATTCGATCCGTGATCGATCGCTTGCAATTAGATTACGGTTGCCGCGACTTCGATAAGCTTATAGTTAGAATCCGACCGACTACGCATCCTCAATGAGATCGTTCGCGTCTGTCGATTCGAATTCGATCCCTGATTCGCGTGGCCTCGATTTCTCCTCGCATGCGTCCGGAACCAATCCAGTTGCCCACCTTTCGGTTACCGAATCTTACCGAAACCTTTGCATCGGTGTGCTCCTACGAATCTATATTTTATTTCTCTTTCGTTTTTAATCTCGTTGTGGAGTTGGTTGCGATCGTTGGACCGTCCGTGGCATTCGACGGACCGTCGCTGTACGTTTACATCGACGCGACGCGTTCGACGACGGGTTAAGTTTCCTTTCTCGCGTACACGCGGAATAGGTCGATTTTACGCGAGGACCTTGCGCGATCAACTTGTTTATACTAGATTCGAACGATTCGAACGAAAGTTCAACAAGCTCGACGCGCGCGAAGAATATCGAAAAGTTAGTCAACGAAGAGGAGTTTGGTAGGAAAATATTTTGAAAGAGTTGGATGTTATCGGGGAGCGATCGAGCACTCGCGAGTTGAGTGCGAGTACGAGCACGAGCACGAGCACGAGCGCGGGTGGGAACTCGTGCGCTTGTGCGCAATCCATCTTCGAACGGGTTTCCTTTCTAACGGCTAATAACGGACCTTAACTGGTCGGACACGAGAAGGCAGTTTTTGACTGTCCGTTATTTCTCGTCCGGGCCGTCCCTCGAATTACTTCCAAAAATTCTTTTCGACGCGTGGTTCGATCCGTTAGAAACCGTAACGAGCACGAGCACGAGCACCAGCAAAGTGCGATGTGTACGAACGAGAGCGCGGGTAAGGAGTGTGCGTGTGCCGCGTGCGAGAATACGGTAGCGGTCGGGTCGATTCGACGGTTCGATAGAACTCCCTTTAAAACTTGGATCGCGCGGTTCTGCGCGCTGTGTAAATATATTCGTTCGATTCCGAATCGGTTTGGCACGTAGAACGAAATCCCAACCTGTTCGGTAAAAGGTTACACATAGGAAATCCGAAAGTATCGACTCCGCGAACTCCGAACAAACGCGGAACAAACCGCGACACGTATTGCGAGCACGTGTAATACGTGCGAGTACGTAACAGTCGGGATAATGCCGGGTGAAGGACCGAACGAACGATGCGTTGGACGGATGAACTGGTTGTCCGATTGCCCGGTTGCCCGGTTGCCCGGTTGCCTGGTTGCCCGGTTGGTCGTGTGCTCGGTTCCTCGGTCGCGCGCGCCCGTTACCATCACTGACCACTGCCAACGGGTCGATAACCCGAGACCTCTTTCGCAGCCGAAATTTTCGATCGCTCGTTCTCTGGAACGAATCGAAGCGAATATTCCGACTTGATCTCTGCTTGCTTCTCCTATGCCTCTTTCGCTTTGCTTCCCTTCGTTTCATTTCATTTTTCGTTTCTCATTTCTCGTTTCTCCTTTTTCATTTTTCCTTTGTCCTTTTTCGTTTTTCGTTTTTCATTTCTCTCCGAGTATCGTCTTGTTTCGTCTCTCCCCTCTCGCCTATCGCCTATCGCCTATCGCCTATCGCCTCTCGTCTCTCGCCTCTCGTCTCTCGTCTCTCGTCTCTCGTCTCTCGTCTCTCGTCACTCGTTTCTTGTTCCTCGAGCTTCTTTTCAATGAATTCGATGTCCATAATTCCAGCCTGCTGAAAAGTTACTTGAGCGTATCGTCGCGCTCTTCTCTCTCCCCTTTCCATTTTGCCGATTGGCCAGCACCGTTGTCGACGGATACATGGTTGCGAGAAAGAATTCGAATGCTTCGATAGGACCGCCAAACTTTCCCGCTGATGTGCTCGATCGACCAATGGACCAAACGAATTCTACTTTTAAACGTAACAGAATCCTGTATGTTACGTAACCATCGCAGAAAGTCAATGGCCAAACTGCTCGATCGGCCGATATCGCGACACGTCGGTGTCGTTCGCGAAATCGCGTATAGTTGCCTACGGTTCTCGTTCAAATTTTTTAATTTGCCGAAACGCTACGCGTTTCTCGAGGCTTTTGCGACCGCTTTGCGCGCCTTCCCTCGCATTTCACTGTTTTCATTCTCTCGATCGTGCTCGATCGAATAAAAACTAAGAAATATCCAAGGGTTCTGGCGATCGGTCGAGGAACCAGAAGGCGTTGCTGGTTTTGGCGATCGCGCCTCATCGTATCGTGGCGCGTCCCTTCTCATCCCTTCTCGTCCTTTCGCGTCCCTTCGCGTCCCTTCCGCGGAGAAGCATCGTGGTGCGTAGATCGAACGCGATCGACGCGCGACGTTGCGCTCGAGAACGGACCAACGAATACGCGATTCTTCCAACGCTCGTAGACAATACGCAACTATACGATCAATGACTGGAACGATGACGACGAAACGAGTTCAGGTGAATAACGTAAACACCTTCGACTTCGAACGAACGAGCGAGTTTGGGTGAACGACCGACAAACTAGTCTCGAGTGCCGCCGTATACGCAAACTATTAGCTCTTACCGGACTGTAACTATTGCGATTCAACCTGATTCATTGGCGTTGAACCATTGCGAGAACAACCGCGTTCGTTGACAAGCAACTTGGAATCGTTGCACGACTTCGATCACGACGCTCGCATCGATGGTTTGGTACGAATAACACGAATACAGGCGAATGAAAAATTCAAGAAAATTCAAGAAAATTCAAGGGAATGAAAAGGAAGAAGGAGAAAAAGAAGAAAAAGAAGAAAAAGAAGAAAAAGAAGGTGATGACGACGATAAAGGGACTGGAAAGAAAAGGAAATGAAAGGTAAAAGGAAAGAACGGTAGAAAAGGAAGAAAAAATAATATTATTATATACGTTGCGGCCTCCTATCTACTGGTAGTGATAAATGCACGTGAATTAAATCGTCAAACGGTCAATGCTCGACTGACCTCAACAACAGTAAAAGTGACAAACGGCATAACTTGTTGTCCAAGTTGGTCGCGGAACTCGATTTCTCGATTCCTGCTCCGCTACTTATCGAAACGAGATTCTAGTCGAAGTCGATCGGTCTTCGATCTACTTTTCGTGGAAAGCACAGAGATTATTCCCGCATCGAACCGATCAACGTTGGAACGAAAAGCGAAACGGCGGCGAGTTTCGGTAGCTGTTTGCGATTAAGTCGTCGGTTGGAAAAGTAAAACGAGGAAAATGTTCGCAAAACTATAACGCGACGCAATCGCAATCGCAATCGCAATCGCGATAAACGCTAGGAAGAATTGCAAATGCGTCGAACGGATTGTGGTAGGGATTGGCTCGAACCGAGATCGAAATATCAACGGGAGCGTTCGAAACAGGAAACCTCGTGTCGGTATCTCTCGAGGAAAAGTTCGAGTTCTCGGTATCAGGAATGCATTGAACGCAAATCGAGTCTCACGGCGATGCTCGATCTAAAGATTTTTTCTTTCGTCGCGGACATGCCGGTGGATCGAAGGTCGGTTACGCGCGGATCGATGCGTACTCTTTTCTTTTCTTTTCTTTTCTTTTCTTTACGACCTGATCAATTTTATGACGGAACGAGACAACAGTCTCGTCAAATAGAAAAATTAACGAAACGAAACGAAACGAAACGAAAACAGGGGGTTTGTACCCATCGTACCGTACCGTATCGTACTGTATCGCACCGTATCGCGTACAATGGATAGGCTTCCACGGAAAACGTTCATTCGCTGTTCATATGTTTTCGCAGAGAAAAACCTCTGCAACGAAATCGGAGCGAACCGATTTTGAAAACTCGTCGATCCGTTCCTGTGACCAGTCGTTTAGATTGTTCGATCGGTATGCGACGTACTGCGCGCTCGGTCTCACCTTTCGGATCGCATGATCCCAACTAACGAAAGGACATTGACCGGTGTTGTATCTAGAGTGTGGCAAGTGGCAAGTGGCAAGTGGCAAGTGGCAAGTAGCAACTGGCAAGTGACAAGCGTATGAAACAATTGTTGCGGTACGATCGCGTATCGGCTAGCATAGGGCAACGGTAACGCGTATCGTTCGTTTGGTCGTTTGTAAAGAACCGTAGCGGATGCTCGAGCCAGGGGATGCAACGCGCGATTCGCGTGCCGCGAACGGGGCCGAATCCGCTCGAGAGGGTGGAAGGGTCGAGCGTAGCAGAGCGTAGCAGAGCGTCGAAGGAAAGAAGACCCTCCGAACTATCAGGATGAAATTATATTTTCGTTTGTTCTTTTGCGTCGCGTGTTTCGAACCATCCTGGAACACGCGCGCGGCTCCTAATTCGCAGAACCATCGAAATGGGATAGACGGAATAGACGGAATAGACGGAATAGACGGAACGAAGCAAACGTAATCCGAAACGAATAGGAAACGCATAAATACGGCAAAACAAGATATCCGTCTCTCCTGGTTGGTAACACCCGCGCGGAACCACGCCACGTATCGATGCGTCGCGGCGCGTAGGTAGTCACTTTTTCTGTCGGCCAAAGTACGAGCTCTCGTGTCGCGTCGTTGGCATTAAATTTCCAAGCTGAAAATATACGTAACGTCGAAGCGAAGTATATAGTATCCGTCGTGATCGTGATCGTGATCGTGATCGTGATCGTGATTCGAAGGACCGGTAATCGCACGGGGAAATACAAAACGTTCGACTATGCGTAAGTACACGATCGTCGCATAGGGAATTAAGTTCCACGCAACGATGCGTTGCGAGAAATATCGTGGAAGCCACGTTTACCCGGTTAACAGGGTATAGCAGAATTCGAGAGATTCGAGAGATTCGTTTCTCCGGGCCTCGTCGAAGATAATCGAATTCTGTACGAGAGAGAAATACCGTGTCGAGCGACCATGAGAGGCCAATCGTAATTACGTCACCGTGGCGACAGATATAGAATCACTGTCACTCTCAATGTAAACCGTAATACGCACAGGTCATAGGCCTTTTATTTTCTTTGAAACGTTGCTGTACAGTGAAACGCGTTCTTCTTCGTCTATTGTTTACGCTTACAACATCCTCTAGCAACCTAACCGAACCATATTATCCTTTTTCTATCGAATCTGCCTTTTCCATGCCCGCTACGCCACTGCATCATCCTCTATACATATGTATACGTTAATATTGTATATTGTATATTGTATATACACGTGTACGCATATATGCACGTATATTCTCATGGCTTTCCGTTTATAGTTTACATCATTGGGTTTCTTCCCATAAACCTTCCATTTTGCTTCAGCCGAAACGCGAAACGAACAACAAAACATGATAGATGGTGCAAGAAATGACGATAGAGAAAGAGAGATAAAGAGATAGACAGATGGATAGATGGATAGATAGATAGAGATAGAGATAGAGATAGAGAGAGAGAGAGAGAGAGAGAGAGCGAGAGAGAGAGGGGGGTAGACAGAAGTGAGCGGACAACTTGTTTGTCCTTTTTTGCACGCATAGTTACGTTTAACGCACTTATGTATGCACATACGTTATGGGTGCAGTACATACACTCGCACAAACGAGATCCGACGATCGCGTTGTCGTCGGATAATCACGGGGGGGCAAGATGCGTTCCGTCGAAAATGGTTTGTTGTATCGCTTCGAATGTCTGCGCGCGAGTTAAAGGTTCGAGAACAGTTTGATACCGGTAGGTAGCACGTTTTTGTCACACGATAGAGTCGAGAGGAGATCCGAGGGATCTTTTCGGTTTCGCACTCGGATTCGGGAGTCTGTCGGACTCGGCGCGAAATAAAACGAACCCGTCTACCGTAATCGTATGTATCTGGGTATTTGGGTAGTGTCCGTTTGGTAACCTTGGTTATAACCTCATTTCGAGAGTACATCGAGCGATCGGCCGAATCACTCCGAATTCGATTCGCGCGGCTCCCCTACTTCGAATGAACGAAACGGTATGCATCTTTGCGAGTCGTCGTCGTCGTCGTCGTCGTCGTCGTCTTCTTCGTCGTCTTCTTCTTCTTCTTTTTTGTTGTCTTTGTCTTTGTCTTTGTCTTTGTCTTTGTCTTTGTCTTTGTCGTCGGTAGTCGATGCTTTCGCGAGAATTAACGGTCTCCCGTGGTTACACGATGCGAACACGAGTTCATGCTCATTCCTATTCGTGCTTTCGAAATTCATTGCTTCGGTATTACGCAACACGTTCCTTCGAACTGCTTTTTCTTTCGTTACAGTTGCTAATGCCGTTGCGGATTCAGCCTCTGCGTTCTCGTAAATTCGAATAGCGAGTTTCGAATCTCGAAATATCGTTTCGAACCGATAAAAGGATAACGACGCTTCCAATTATACGATACGCGACGCGAACGTAAACGCGACACCAGCGGAGAAAGCGGACGACACCCGGTGGCGTTGATACGAAACGATAGAACGCGTTGTACGACCGGACCCTCGCGTTGTGGGTGCGGAAACTTACCGCGCGCCGTAAACGCAGGGACAAGCACTGCGAAGTCGTCCGATCGTCTCCCAATTTTTCCGAGATTCGTCTGTTTCGAGAAAAATTACGCGAATACGTGGAACGCGTTCGAAAAAGGATATTTTTTTTCTTTTAAATTAGACGAGTCGATCGTTGGCGTCGCACCGCGACCATAGTTTGCCTCCGCCGTGCCGTGCCGTGCCGTGCCGTGCCGTGCCGATCCAAAGAACGCGACGAGTTTTTCGCTTTTGTCAGCGTAGAGCGATAAGAAGACTCGATCGTCTCGTATCGTTCGTCGCCGACCTAACCTAAGGTACCGAATCCGATTCAAAAGTACTCGCTCGCTAACCGAAAAAACGTTTTGATCGATGACTTTTGTGTTAGAGTCAGCAACGAGAAACCCGATGTCGATTCACGGAAGATCGGCCGGTTGCTGCGGCGGCGGCGGACACGACGTCGAACAAAATTGCAAACGCTTCGAAATCAACGGCTGTCCGATGAGGTCTGCTCGAAGAATTCGCATCGTACCGCCTGTTCCTCGGGGGCCTGTTTGGAAACATTGCTGCCTTCGAAAATACGATTATCCGTGTACCGCTCACGCGAAGCCTCGGCCATTCGTACGCTTCACGGATTTCGATCTGTTCTCTCAATATTGACGATACCGAATCTTTCTAATTTCTATATCGAAACGCCAAAGGTGGTGGACCACGCGATCGCGACAAGCGAATAGAAAATAAGGAGAAAACGGCACGAGACTCGGACCGAAAGCATATTTTTGTCGCGTACAGCGAACGTTTCAGAAATACGACAGGATCGTCACCGAGCCTATCGCAGCTCTATCTTTCTGAAAATGGAGACGCGAGACGCGACCATTATATCTTGAAAATCGTCGGGAAGATCGAGTTTACCCGACACACGAAACGTTGTTTCCTCTGTCGCGCGTAGTCGTAGACGTGGACGTAGACGTGGACGTAGACGTAGACGCACCCACCGATAAGCCGCAGGAGTCACGAATTCGAAGCCGCACGCGTGTACAGATTCGTCGACTACGAAACCCAACGATCGATCGTTTTTGTCTGGTTCGATAGCCATTTGTCGGCTATTGCGATAGAATACGATCGCAGAATAGCATCCTTGTCCTTTGCCGCGTTTATCTGCTTTCTCCGAGTATCTACGTCACACGACACCGTGACACGTCTAATCCGAGACAGCTACGATGAAATCACATTTGATAGGCCGATGAACTACCTTGTGTCCTTGATAATCTATACTGTTTTCCGTGTTTCTTCTCGATCGCCTGTCGCCTGTCGCCTGTCGCCTGTCGCCCGTTGCATGTCGCACGTCGCATGTCGCGCGTCGCCTGTCTCCTCTCTCGTCCCTCGACATCGATTCCGTTCCAACTAACATGATTCTATCGAAAATATAACCCAGACCATTTGCCTTTAGAGAGTTCGCTTTCACGCCCCCGGGGCTTCTTCGTCATGTAATCCAGCGAATTCAACGGCATAATTTTGAAGTAACTGGAAAACTATTTTGGGTATAGGACCGTCGAGTATTGCGAGAGCCCGTTGTAGCTTTTGCTACGGTAATATTTGGTTGGTCCCTCTTCTTTGGTTTCGCTTCTGTCCCCTCGATTGCGAGTCGATCGACGGAAATCCGGCATTGCGGCAAGTAGGTAACAAGGAAACGGGAAACGGGAAACGGAAAACGTATTCTCTTGGGGACGATCGATCGACGCGACGCAAGGGTTGGCCGAATCGGGCCGCGACGCCTTCGGATCGGAAGCGAACGCGCGTAAACGTTCCCCCGAACGGGGAGAAAACACCTGCGTTGGAATAGGCGTCGGGACGACTGGCGCCCGTGTATCGAGCGGCTGGACCACACGCTAGACGTTCGTATCCGTAGAAACTCGGCCGCGGCCGATCGGGCAAACAGCCAGATACGTAGGGTTGCGCTACGCGCAGCGGCGAACCAACTTTCCGAACGTATCCACCCTTTGGTCGCAGGGTTCCGCAAGGAGTGGTCGGTGCGCAAGTACGAGGCTGCATCCGCGCGTACATCGACGCGGAACAGCCGTGTCAACCGATAGAACTGTACGATCTTTGCGCGTAATACGCCTGCCAAGTATGGTATAATCGCGTGCACGCGGACGCGCAAAGGCGCGTACAATTTCGTACGCTTAGTTGGTGTACTTGAACGAAAATTCCAGCGGAATATCGATGTATTCATGCTAATACGAGTTTTGAAGTTTGCGATGATACACCTACGATCGATTGCGTAAGATATTAAAGTTAGCACGCGCAGGCTGGGTCTCACTTTCAGCATGTCAAGGACATCGGCGACAGACCCCGTCGGCCTAATTCCCCACGATCGCCACCAGGACGAACCAGAACGAGCATTAAAGTTTTCACCGATGCCTCCTCCCCCGACGAGCAAACTTTGGCCATCTCGTCCTCTCTTTTCTCTGTTTTCTCGATTATCTCTTTGCCTTTTTCTCGTAAGATTTCTG
>CM052088.1:97507-148305 GCA_028453745.1 Agapostemon virescens
TCTCTTCTCTTCTCTTCTCTTCTCTTCTCTTCTCTTCTCTTCTCTTCTCTTCTCTGCGGATTGCGGATTGCGGTAGCGTCGCCAGTACGATGCCGTAGGCATTATTTTACGCGTGTTTCGCGTCGTTCGAAAGCAACGAATTTGGATAAAGAAAATCGATGCGAGAGACAGGAAAGATGGAAAAGATAGAAAAGACAAAGAGACGGTTGATCGACAGTTTGCACGCCGAACGCGTGTCGCATCGTTCGTAACGCGTATATCAGAGTGGAGGTAATTTTCTTGACTCTCAGGAAAGTTATCGCGATGATAGACGCGTTGTCCTTGACACGGCGCAAACACGCCGTCGTCGCGATCGTCTCGAACGCACGAAAGAATTTTACTCTTTGGGCGCCGAAAGTGAAACACTGGTTATTTAGAGACAACACGACTGGAAGTTTCTGTCGATACAAATTATTGGTCGACCGAATGGGCGATCGTCGAAGAATTATTTTGCTATCGCGATCGGTTCCTTCGATTTCGATGCTTTTCTCTTCTGACGGATGTCGTATTTTCTTCTTCTACTTGTTGTTGTTGTTGTTGTTGTTCTTCTTCTTCTTCTTCTTCTTTGGCTTCTACTTATTCTTCTGTTCTATTTTTTCGAGTTGAATGATCTTTTTGCTCGGGTTCGCTGGCGCGCGTGTGGTCACCCGTAGTACGGAGACAATTAAAAAGCCATATTCGCATCGCACCGTATCGCACCGCATCGCACCGTATCGCACCCTATCGCACCGCATCGAATTCAATTATGAATAACGTGTTTCTTCATCGAGTCTACGTGTCACGCGATTCAATGGCAAAATCGTTTCAAAACCATTTGCTGGTATGTCGCAAGCTGCGTAACTTCTCGATCTTGAATTCCGCACACGGAATTCTTGTATACGAATCGATTTTCTTCCTTTTACTCGTTACCGATCAACGTGATAGACTCGTAGCGTTCTCGTATTCGCGCTCCCGCTCCCGCTCCCGTTCCCGTTCCCGTTCCCGTTCCCGTTCCCGTTCCCGTTCCTGTTCCCCTTGGCACTCGCGCTCGCGCGAGCTTATTCTACCGAATCAACTAATAACCACAAGGAAATTCGAAGCGCATGACTGTATCCGTTCCAGGCACGTTCGGATGCGAGAAGAGGAACGGACAAGAGCGCGACCATACATCCTAGTTTAATTCGATTGTATGTATATCCAATACGTATTTGTCAGCGACACGAGTACGGTAGAAACAAACCAAAAACAACGGGCTATAGGTAGTTTTCTTCTCTGAAAATGTTTCAATTCCATTTACGTAGCGAATCCTCGGTTAGGAATCGACTTCTATTCGCAACATCGACGGAACGTCGTCATCCTGTGATTCTATCGTTGCATATTTATCGTGAATTGTGCGTGGCAATGATCCACATAATCCTCCCACCGAGTCATTGTGTGTGCTTGTTTGTTCGCGCGTTACAAGTAAATGAACTGAACCAACCGAGAGAATGTAGGCACCGATAGCGTGTTACCAGATCTCGATACATATCTCGAACTACCAAATTTTCATATCGAGAACGAATCTCTTTCCGACGAACGAACAAATAGAGTAGAAAGAGAAAATAGAGAGAGAGAGAGAGAGAGAGAGAGAGAGAGAGAGAGAGAGAGGGCAGGAAAAACATTGAGGGAAATGGAAAGAAACGAACTGAAATGAAACACGAAGAGACAAATGTAATCGGTGCAACCCGTTTCTCTGTTTTCACGATCAGGTTTGCCGACAGACACTTACTAGCCATGTCGCTGACACTGGCATTGGCCTACTCTCTCCGATGTGGTTCGTTCTCCCGGCTTACCTTCGTAGTCTCGCTTTCTTTCGTGTCTTTTCGCCTTATCGTCCGTTTCTCTCCCTTCCCTCCAACTCTCTCTCTTTCTCTCTCTCTCTCTCACTCACTCACTCTCCCTCTCTCCCTCTCTCTCTCTCTCTCTCTCTCTCCCTCCCTCCCTCTCTCTCCCACGCACACGCACAAACACTCATACAAACAAGCTCCCGGCACTCTTTCGCTTTGTCTCTCTCCTCGTTTTTTACGCCTCTTTTTCTCACCCTTCTTTCTTTTTTTTTTCTTACATGTTCCTTGTCTTTCGCCGGAATGTTTCTAAAGAAATTCGATACGGATAGAAATTGAGATTCCGTGGAGTACGTAGCACGTGGGAAAAGAAAAGATAGGGAGAAGCAACGAGGAGAGGCCGGATTCGAAAAATTGACAGGAAAAGCATGCGCGTGTAGGTAGATACGCGGCGTACAGCGGGGATACGGAGCGTAAGCGCAAATATACGCGTTGTATCTCCGCCTATACGACACGGCGTATCGGAAAAGGAAGCCAACGCTAGTCTCGCTTTTTCTCGCGACCCAGTTTTTCGAGGGAAAAGTTGAAGATTCGTCGTTCGACCGGTGCGCTCGTACTTGAATTCGTTCTCGAGGGAGAAATTGGACAAACGAGCGATCCTCCGATAGCAGATCTCGCATCGTATCGCGCTATCGTAATCGCAAGGTAGCGTATAGTTGCATCGAATGGCATCGATACCGACGCGAACGCGATGGTTCGACGGATGCCTGTCTGGGTAGTATGCGTCTCGTTGGCCAAGCGATGGATACGCGGCGTCGTATACGGTAAACGCGAAACCTCTGTCCGATAAGAAAAAGGGTAAAAAATAATGCTAGCTTTCATGGTTGGTATGCGAACGCGTTTGTCCGAGGACGAGCAAGGGTCCGAGGCGATCGAGAAAACCGATCGAGAAAACCGAGGTACGGAGCAACGACCGGCCATCAAGTAGGTCGGTTGTGGGCGCACGCAATCGTCGCAACGATTTTGAAAAACTGTCGTTCTACTTTTACATGAAAGCACTTTCACGGTCGCTAACCTCGCGGTAACGAATCTTACATCGAGAAACTTTTCGTCTTGCTCCACGTTGCATACGCGTACGTCGTGAGCGCGCATCGGTCGCGTTTCGAGCGTCGCGTTCGTACGAGTTTCATCCAAGATTCGGACCGATCGTTTCGATTCGAATTCGCGTCGGAGACGAGAAACGAGTAACGAGACGACGCGCCGGTGGTCGAACCACCGATCGCGATCGGTTCGCGTCTTTCCCTACGACTAAATGGATTCCGAAAGTCGGCCTACCGTCGCTACGACGATACGGCCCACAGCCGCGAGCCGATATCGTTCGTCTTTTCCTCGCTTTCCTCCGTTCGCTCGATTCGTATCGACGCGTGCATCGTCGCGGCTGTGTCTTCGGTTGTACGACTTTCACGGTAACGCGCACGAGGAAGGAGAAAGGGTGAAAAGCGGGAGACGCGCGCCGTATCGATCACGGATATCGTCTCTTCTCTTGGACAGCGTTTCGTCGTCCGATCGTTCGATCGCGACCGCGCGGTGGCTGGCTTTGCGTCGTACGAATCGAATCGAACCGTCCTTTCTTGGTCGACCCACGCGAAACGAGCTTCGAATCATTTGCTAGGCTCCGACAGGCTTTACCAGAATCCTCTGCATCGTAGTTTGTCCGCGCCCCCGTCCGCGCAGCAGGCGTCGTCGCGCGAACGCTTTTCTTTCTTCGCGACAACCCCTCGGCAAGGCCTCTTCTCCGGCAAACATCGTTGCGATCGCGCGAACAGGAAACGAGCAAATTGTTTGCCGATATTACTCGAGCCCGTTTTAGGTAAAAGTATCTCGCGGCGAACGTACGTCGCTGTTCGAGCTCGAGGCATCCGAACGAAACACGGCAGCATCGTCGTCGATAACGTTTGCTCCGAAAGAAACCGCGAACAGCCGTATCGCATCCCGTCTGCGAACTTGTGAAAATGCAAACCGTTTCTCGAGTAACCTTCGCGAACAAGTAGGTCGCAGGGTCTTTCGTTCGCAGGTTTTCAATTCGACGACCAACCACCCGCTGGAAACGCGCGTTCGAATACCGTTGCGAGAGACATTTCGTCGATTTACTCCGTTTCTCAACATTGCTGACCGCATCGTTCGAAATTCCACGACCGTGTACGCATAGTAGTTTTTTCGTCGCTCGACGTTCTCGTTGGCGACATCGACGGGATCGATGGGCCCGTCGTACAGCTCGGCGACTGTAACAAATTATTAGAGTATGTCGAAAGCGACGCGGCCCGCCGTTTGCGAACCCGGATGTTGGAGCGTCTCGACCGCGCTGGTCGCGTCGCAAAGTTCGACGAGCAGCCGTTCGTTCGTTGACTCGACCTACGAGAAAAAGAAAGAGTAGACGCGCGATGCGGGATACGGGATACGCTGAAAACAGGGTTAACGGGGAGTCAGCCCTAAACGCGCAAAGGGCGAGAGGCCGAAGCAAGGAGAAGCAAAGAGGGAAAGAGATCGTAGGAGTGCGGATGCGCGACTGCATGCGCCGCTGCAGCGACGCCCTAGTACCGCAACCCGCCGTTCGACGTCGTCTCGGCGCCACAGTCTCTCTCCCCGCATGTTCAGAGCCGGCCGAAAACTGTCGTTCTCGACGCCGCTTTCCTTCTTCTCTCCCCTGTAACGTGCGCATCGACCCTTTCATCGCGATTCGTACAAAATGGTAAGTTATCAGGTTCCCCTTCAAATTGCAAATTCATCGATTTTCCGATCGCTTTTTTTCTACCGTTTTACGCAACATTCTGTCGTCGAACTTGTTTGCGTATACGTTCGTGAAAACCCCTGTCTCGATTTGTCTCGTACCGTGTCTTGTTCTACCGTGCCGTGCCGTGCCGTGTCGTGCCGTGCCGTGCCGTGCCGTGTCGTGCCATGCCGTGTCGTGCCGTAAAGTAACGTAAAGTAACGTAATGTAACGTAATGTAACGTAATGTAACGTACTATACCATTCTGTAGCATAACGTATCGCATCGTGTCGTGCCACGGCGTGTCTGAACGTCGACGCTCCGATTCTACTGTGAATCGTTCAACGACCGTACTCAAACGTTCTCGAATAATTTTTCCACGAATCCTCCATTCGACGATCGTTGTTGCTAGCGGAACGCGCGGTACAATCAGAAATCGTCGCGCCGACCGTGCCGGTAGCAGAATATTTTTAAAAAATTGGTGGACCGATTCGACAAGTGGTCCGTTAACATGGTACGGTGTACAGTCACGGGATCGAAACGGTTGAAAATCAAACGGGAAAGAAGTCGGACTCGAAAGACTGTTCTACTTGATTCGTCGTTGTTGCGATTTGCCACGAGATAGCAGCACCTCGTGGAATAATTGCTCGCATCGCGGTAACCGCGGGAACCAACCGTATCGTTTTATAATTCGAATCGTTGACCGAAGAATCGAATTCGGAAACGTAGAGACGACAATTATTCGTACCGCGATCGTTGACAACGACAACGTCCTCGTTTTTGTCGGCATCACCGTCATCGCCGCACCGCCACTCCGCCATCGTCATTGCCATCGTCATCGCCATCGTCGTCGTCGTCGTCGTCGTCGTCGTCGTCGTCGTCGTCTTCGTCTTCGCCTTCGACTTCGACTGCGCCTTCGACTTCGCCTTCGTCTTCGTTTTCGTCGGCAACGATTCGTAGAAATTTCTGGCAGACTATGTGAAAGGTGGTAAATTTCGCAGGTACTTGCAAGCACGAATCAACGCCGAGAACATCGAGAACACCGGGAGCATGGAAGAAAAGAAGACGAGGGGTGCGAGCAACGGTATCGGTGCTTGGGGGGTAGAGAGGTATCGCAGGAACGAGAGAATCGGCATCGCGCGGCACCGCGAAACGGTAATTCGGAAGAGATATCGGTGTCGAATTTGCTCGACGGAGAGAGTTTGTGCTACAGTTTGGCTTTGATACGCGGCCGAACGACCGCGGCGAGCGACTCGATCACCGTCAGAAACCAAAAGAGTCAAAGTTCGACCGAATGGCCGATCGTGGCCGGAGAATTTCGCGCCGTCGTGGAATTGGCACGGGGCCCGAACAAATTGGAATTGGAAGCGGCTGGACGGAAAAAGAAGCTTCTTCTGATCCACGAGCCTAGAACGACGAGACTACGGGTGACGCCGGTTTACGTGATCTGCGCCGGCCACGACGGATACTTCCAAGGTCCCCGCGGCGAAGATCGATCCCCGGAAAGCGCGGCGACCCGAATCGGTCTCGGCGCTCGGCTCCTGCAGGCTCTCACCGCCGAAAAGTTGCGAGAGGCGGGTTACGAGAGGAAAACCTTCCAGCTCGAGAGAGACTTGGATGGTCCGGAATGTTTGGTGATGCACAGTATGCTCGACGTCGACAGAGCACGCGCGATGAGCCAACGAGAACTTTGGGAGCTGATCGCGCGCGAACTGATGACCGGACCGTTGGCCTCGAAGCATCGGAAATATCTAGCGTTTTTGTCGTGCACGAGGTATCGAGGCGCGCCTAACCCTCGCACGCACGAGGACACTCTCGCGAGAACGCAGGGGCACGCGGCGCTCGGCGGCGGAGGATTGGCTCTGTTCGGCTCGGCGTGTCTTCACACCTGGCCGACCCGCATGAACCAAGTATTGGCAAAGTTCCTGGACGCGACGGTCGTCGACACCGAACAACTGATGGACGACAGCAATTACCGTGGCACGCACGGCGGCTGTTTCGCTACCACCCTCGGCTCGGTTCTCCACGAGCTCGGCCACACTTTCGACCTCGGTCATACCCGCGAAGGCATAATGGGCCGCGGATTCGACTACGTCGATCGAGTGTTCGTCGGCGCGGCGGGACTCGACTTTAACCGAAATCCCGTTCTTCTACGGAAAGATCCGCAACACACCACGGTCGCTTTGAGCAGGCCGCTCAGCGTCACGGTTACCGTCCAGCAACCGTTCGCTCTCTCGATCAGTCCGCGAAGGAGTCGATTGCTTTCGGAAACGTCGCGACCCTCGCCCTCCCAGAGTCCTCCGCGATTACTCGGTCGATTATCCGCGCCCGCGAGTCCAGAACTCAATAGATCCTTCTCCAAGAGCCTGATGCAAGCGCAATCCGCGAACGCGATCGAACAGAGTTGCGCCAACAATGCGCAAACCGATCGAACCTTTTGGACGACCTCGTGCGCAGCCTTTCTTGCCTATCATCGATGGTTCAACAGCGAGATGGACAACGTACCGAATCGTCGCTTCTACGACATCGAATACGATGGAAAAAGGTAAAGCGAAACGTTTCGAGAATCTCTTTTCTATCTTCCACGCTCCAATCCCACCTCTCTTTATCTCTCTTTCTCCCTCTCCCTCTCTCTCTCTCTTTTTTTCTCTCGATGCTACACTGCCATTACTACCGCATTATTGCCTGCCATCGCCGCCGTTGCCGCCGCCGTTGCCGCCGCCGTCGTCGTCGTCGTCTCCGTCGCCGCCGCCGTCGCCGCTGCCACTCTGCTACCGCTGCTATCGTCGTAACCCCCGACCATCGTTACGACCAACGATCGTCGATATACTTGTAACGTTTTTCTGTTTGGTTGTGATCGCAGGAACGTGGTAAGGTCGCGTTTCGGAGTACGAGTGATCGAACTTAGGGAGACCTCGGGCGGAATGGTATGCGGTTCTCGACACTTCCCTGGAACTCGACCGCCGCTGGAAGCTTTGGTACCACCGGCTCCGCCTCACTGTCTCGTCGCCCTGACTCTCGTTGCCGAAGATTCGACCGGCAATGTGCTCAAATATCCTCTCCCGACAGCATTTTGAAGTTTCGTGCTCGCCGTCCATTGGCACGATCTGAAATTCTCGCGGACGAATACCCGACAACCGGTGCCAACTTGTACGAAACGACACGATTGCGTTCATTGCGTTCATTGCGTTCATTTTCACGTATCGTGCGTCCGTGCGAAGCAACGCTTCAGCCTGATCGAACTTGGACTAGAAATCGCCTCTTAGTCGCCATGATTTGGTGAAATCATTTTTCACGAATACGCTGTTGCAAGGAACGAGTTTTCTCACTTTATACCATCCAAAAATCGCTATCGCGATAAGAATGCCTTTGCTATCTTTCACCGACAGCGTAACACCCGAATAAATTGCTGCGAGCGAAAGCGTTTCTCACCGTGTACGTTGCGCGCGCGTAGAAACAGGATCGAGAAAGAGAGAGAGAGAGTGAGAGAGGGGGAGGGAAGCAAAAAGAGAAAAAAAGAAACAGTTTTGTACAACGTTACGCCTGGTATTTTTTGTAAATATCATTTCATCGAGGTTAGACGCGCTACAAAGTAATATAGTAATCGGTACGTTCGTCGACGGACGATAGGTACACGTACGTATAAATTTATGTAGGTGTATATCTACGCATATAAGTTCACACATATTGTACCAACGTAAACGCATACGTATGTAGACATAGAAAAAAGAAAGAAAACTCTAAATTCGTGAAACATTAATTTGTTGCCGACAACTTGGAGAGAAAAGAAAAAAAAAGATCGAATTGCAAGATTTATCGAAAAGATGTCGAAATAATTATTTATTTCGCGCGTATGCGCGTAGGTACGCGTGCCCTGTAGGAAGAAACGACGAAATTACTTCGGACGAAATTTCAAACGACTAGAATGCCTTATCGATGATGATAATAATCGTATTTAGGCGTAGCAAAAAGTACAAGTTAACGAATAAGTGCGAAAACTTGGCGAAACCACGATTCAACGATGAACTAGACGATAAAATACGGTTCAATCGTAAACCGTTTGTACCGAAACGCGTTCTATCGTAGATACACCGATGTACCGCGTAAAAGTATCGCGATCACGATTATCGTTACGATCGTTATCGCGTTCTCGTCTTCTTATAATATAATACGATATTTGCGTTATCGATAGGATCACGGAACGAAATAATCGCGTCTATGTATAGATTACGCGTACCGTGTACTCGTATACGCGCATGTATGCTATACGTATACTCGTGTTATATCGCGCCGTAGGATAAAACTTTAACTGGCCGCTATCGTAACCAAGCATTATCGGAATGCTCGTTCAAACACACGTTTATCCAAGATATTGTCGTTTTTTCGTGTGGTTGCCAACCGATATCGCTGTTCGAAACAACGCGAAAACTTCGGGAGAATCAATCGAGTGATCGCGATTCGGACCACCAACGTGTCGTAATTTTCCGTATATCCGAAACGATGGATCTTCTCTTTCCGTTTGTATAATTATTTCTCGAGTTCCACCGATATTCGTTTCGCTTGTCAGCGACAAAAGACGATACCGTACCTACTACCGTCTCTGCCATACCGAGTACATCGGGAAAGATGAATGCTCTCGATAGTGAAATTAAAATATTATTTCCCGAACTCGTCCAACAGAAGATAAGCACCGTCGAGTTTCTAGCTGCGTCGCGTGGCGTTGTCAGAATAGTAGGTACGTACTCTTTCATTCGGTACGATGCAACTACATAACCTACGCGAAACACCACGAATCGACTAAACTCGAACCGCAATTATATGGTCGACCGATCAATTAATGTTTCAGATAAACTTGGCAAAGTCTTTGCTCCTGTCAAATATGATATTCAAGGCAATATCGATGTAAGTTTTTAGAAACACAAATCTAGTGCGCGTATTCACCGAACTACTCGTACATGTACCGTTCAAGTGATCCTATTTCCGATATCTATTTCTTCCAATCTAATTGCAGAAGCTCGCTGCTAGATACGCGAAAGATATGGAAAGAAATGTAACCTTGCAGGACATGATTCTACTTGAAAAAGTTTCCGAAACGAAATTAGTCGCTATGGATGCTCTGTTATGGTTGACTAGGTACGTGCGATTCAACTCTGTACTCTGTGTTTTATGCTTTCTCGCGACCAAATCCGCTAACCATTTCCCTCTCTTTTTCTTCTCTTCTTTTTCATCATTCCTACTCCTCTCTCTCTCTCTCTCTCTCTCTCTCTCTCTCTGTCTCTTTCATCCCTCACTTTTTCCTTTATCGTGTATGACGAATCCGAATATTATTACAGAGGGTTACACATGATTTTACTGTTCTTTGAAAAAATTGTCGAAGACAGTAAAACGGGTTCCCCGACAGAAGATTTGGTAGCGTTTCTTAAAAAATCCTATAAAGAAGCCTTAGAACCGTACCACGGATGGATGGCACAGCAACTTTTCGATGTAAGTGCACATTTCTCAAAGACAATGTCGGAAAAGATGATCAAACGAAAGCGTAATTCTTTTGGTTTTTTTCTTCTTCTAATATTAGATTCTTTCGCGGATGGTTCCCACACGCTCGAAACTTTTATCGGCATTGACTGTAAGCGAGCAAGTCGATAAATGCGATATCGTAAGCGACATGGAAATTTATTTGACAAATCTACGTAAAAATGTTTCGGCGATACAGTCGTTTTATAAAACTCATAACCTTGAAAATGCAAGATAAAAATTTGACTTAACAAAACCAATATTATTCAATGTACAAACACAAAAGTGCTCTTTATAAAGTTATCTAGATAGATGGATAGATAGATAGATAGATAGATACATAGATAGATACAGAGAAAAAAAGAAAGAGAGAGAGAGAGAGAGAGAGAAATGAAAAGAGGCACTTTGATTGGTAACAAGTTTTGCAAGCGATATGGAAATAAAAATTTATTAATACAATCTTCCATAATAAATTAATATTTGCTGGAAGTGTTGTACAGTTGCGCCAAATAAAATGTTCTAGCACGAAGGTCAGCCAAATTCTTCAAGGCAATTGCACCCGTAACAATTTCAAGGAAAAGAAGAAAAATCATAAAGTAATCGACAAACACCTTTCTATGTTTGTACAGCGATCCATGGTAGTAAACGAGAAATATTTCCAGAGGTAGTTGTATCGATATCGAGATCAACCAACAAGCAGCCAATTCTGGAATCTGCCAAACACAGTTTTTTATGACAATTAACTAATCGAATACTAGACTATTACAACTATCGTAACATGACCAAATACAATTACCTTCCCACCAAGATTACCAAGATAACCCAAGTATAACTTGAAACTTTCGGACAGCAAAAGTATGAAAAATATTATCAACGATATCGCGCCGTAAACATCTCTTACGTACGTATTGTACTGAAAAAACAACAAATAAACATCGGATTAATTCGGGTACCGGATACATCGGGTACGCCTACAAGTAACTCTTTACATCGAACAAACAAAATTACATGTACATCCAAGTCCAAATTGAAGACGGCTATCAGCAACCAGCTCGGAAAGAACCAGAGATTAATATACAAAACTATTTGAAAAGGCAAATTTGATTTTATTTTGTGCCTTGTTGTCCGTTCCATTCTACGTAGTCTTTTCTCAAAAGATCAACGTCTACGGTAGACCGATTCGACAAACGTATCAAATTAACGCATTTCTCACGATCAAAAAACCCATGCGAGTATGGCACTTTACACTTTGAATTCAACATGAGTTTAGGTTAGGTGGTAATTGACATTGGTAATCCAAAACATACACTAACAAAATCGCAATGAAAAAACAGTGGAGCGCGATCTACGGTGAAACACTGACACTACCTGCCAACGTATCGCGCCCATCTACGTAAACAGATGGAGTTGCTGCGTTGATCGTCGAATCTTCTGCATCGGATGAAACACGCGCAATATGCGAAGATCGAGTTTGTGTGGAAGTATCATCGGAATGTATCTAGACGTATCGCGTATATAGAATGTGCAACGATTACGTACTCGTCGGATTGTTTATTATCGAAGGTCTAGATTCTAGATTATGAAGATGGTAAATGTGACAACAGCGATCAGAGAAATGATCGTTTACGGCAAAGCACCGGACCGATGAAAAATATATGAACCGATCGGAATGCATATGATACATGTACGGTGATCGCGCTTTTGTAAGCAATCAACCACCAAAGACAAAAATCACGTCGACGACAGGCACTAATGATATTTCTTGGTCTGCTTGTAATGGTTGCAGCTTTATTTAGGTAAGCCGGCATTGTTAACGCCTCTCGCGTAAATCTCTTTGGCGAACTCTTGTCTATTTCTATTTCTATTTCTATTTTTATTTTTTTCTTTTATAATCGTGTTCTCTGGATCGAGATCGTTTATGTTTACGTTGCTTTTCTGTTTTTCGCGTTTCTGTTGCAGTTCGCGAATGTTTGTTTCGTTTGTGTCGATCCTTGAACGATGTCGCATGCGAAGCTTGGACACGGTCGTTTCGAAAATGGCCGATTCCGTGACAATGTTGAGAGTCTCTACGAAAGAAATTGCGACAGTTGTAAGGAGAATCGGTGGGTGACGACGCAGATGCATTCTGCTGCTCTCCAGTGTCTTCGATATGCTTTTTAGGACTTTCAGGTTTTCCGAGGTCTACAGCTTTTGTATTACGATTGACTCGATGTTCTTGCGTAATATGATCGATGTATAATTCCATTTGTTGATCTATGATCTCTCTAAGAATTTCAATATGAGACTTTTTATTCGTATGAACTCCTCTATGTTTGGCTCGGCGTCGTTTCAAATTACGTTCTTGTACGAGTAACTCCAGAAACGATAGTTCCTTGTTATCCTTATCCCGATGTGCTCTGCAATAAATTATAAATTATTTCAAACGTTTCGCGTTAAACGACGAACGAAAAATGCATCGTTTGCATAAACTTACGAGGTGTCGGTGTCCGTAAAGTCGTGCCCAACGTCCACCTTAATCGTACGGGAAACAACATATTCGTACAATGTTTTCCTTTCGTCACGTGTGAAATCTGTGAAGATTCTATCGGATGTTCGTGGAATTAACCGATCACCCAAACCTATTATCAGTGTTAAGAATGTGGATTTTCAACAAACTTATACATTATAATGGCAAGTAAAATAAGGAAACATAAAATCGTATGTATACTATGCGAACACGTATATAGAGAGAACACGAAAAAGGATATATAGTGCTTGTGCCAAGTATGATATTGATAACTTTCTGGAAAAAATTTGAGCAATTTAAAATATTTAAGGATACATTTTAAACTTTGTTTTTCTGTACTAACCGATGCTTATGGTAGGATCCTTTCTTCTCGCTTCTTTTATAATGCTGTTTTGCAAATCTGCATCTACAATTGGAAGCGGTTGTTGTAAAATAATAATAATAATAATAATAATAATAATAATAATAATATAATTATATCGTTATCAAAGGCATGCTTGAAAAAGACTTGAAAAAAATTTAACAAAGCTCTCGACTTACCGAATTTTATGGAGAAAGGAGAGTGCGAATGTACATTTGGTTCGGATAATGGTAAATCAAATTCATTGTAACCATCTTCTTTCCACTGACACTGTTCCAAATGTTGATCCAAGATTTCTTTGCCAACGCGGTGAGACGAATCATATGGACATATCAGACGGTTATCGTTCTACGGAATCAAATAAATAATATGTTTCTGATTTGGATGTCCACTAGGCAAACGTAACTTTTTGCAATATAAACGCTTACCTCGACTTCTATGCTTTCTACCGTCCAACCTAAGGCAGATCTTATGTCCATGATTTCTTGGTGAATTTTCTTCGTGAATTCATTCAAACGTTGATGCTGTGTTACGCGATCATTAGGCGTACGAGTTAACATTTCAGCTCGTAATGAAAATTTTCACGTAAACAAAATAATCTGTATAAAGGAATTATTCGAAGAGAACCGTCTTTACGGAACTTGCGACACGAACTTGTCACGTTTCTATGAAGTAAGTTGTAAGTAACCTCGTGATGGGCATTATCGACTAAATTCAACTATCGACTAATTACTATTTAGTTACTACATACTATCGAATATTTAGTCGATAGTTTTTAGTCGACTGAAATTTCGTTTTAGTGGTTGCGTCTAGATTGCGGGCTATAGTCTATGCCTACGTATAGATCTCATTTCTCACTCACTCTTACAGCACTGTACTACAGTGCTCACTCAGTATTATAGGCACAGTAAGAGTAAATTGAAGTAAATATACCAGACTGTGGTGCAAGAATCTGAATTCACTATTATTTTTATAAATTTCTTACTCCATAATTTAAATTCCAAAAATACAAGATGTGAACAAGTTTTTTATTTTAACAATTACTAATATTTCCACTTACCGTAAGCTATTTATTGTTGGCATTTAAAAAATTTTTGTGTTAAAATCAATTATAAGTTATATGTGGACTGAAAATAGTAGTATTTTTAGTCGATGGTGCCCATCACTAAAGTAACCAGTAGTTCGCTATTTGACCGTTTCGTTCAGACAGAGCCCGCTACTGCGGTAAACGGTGATTACAAGTTTCATCTTCCATCTGGTATTTGACTTGTTCCTGGTCTGATCATCTAACCGACTTCTTTAGGACTCTTCTGTTCTCTTCTTTTATCTCCTCTTGCGAAACGACAGCAATCTCTACGTGGTAAGACGGCGAGACTCGGACAATCGATGTGATCCTCGATATCAACAGTTTTGTTATTCGAAAATCACGCCGAACTAATAGCTGTAAATCTGTTAGTTAACAAAAGCTTGGATTGGAATACAAGTACGTCAAGTTTTACAATTACATTACACGTATGTATAAATAACTCACATTTATCACACTCGTTTCCTTTGCAAAGTTAGCGATATATGGTATACGTTAGCGTCTTTGAAATTAATTGAAACAGCAAGGGTCATTTGCTATTGTAGCATCGAGTAACAGGTATCTCGAATGTGCCTATGAATGCTACCAACGCTCGTCGCCATCGAGTAAGAAATCGTACAACGGTTAAATATCAATCAAGTATTACAACGCCATCGAAAATTTAATAATTTCAATAAGAAAACTATATAAATTTCAAAGTACAACAATCTTACTTTAATGACAAAATCAAACTTTTTAATCAAGCATAGTGTTTTTCTTGGAAGTTATTTGATTAGCGATAAATGTTTAAGCAAGAGTTTAAGAAAACTAACAATTGAAAAATTGAAAATACGCTGGAAAAACTGCCTATAAGACGCTATGTAAAAGCCAGCATGAATATTTATGTGGTTTAGTTCGGGGGCGCCACCGCTGGATGGCGAGAGTATTTCATACCTGTGGGACTTGTCCCTAACGAGATTTAGTGCGCAGACTCAGGAATAAATGAACGGCAGGTTGTAGTTTGCACTCCGTTTATTATGTGCAGGTCGGTGGACGGAAGTCGAATGAGAATGTTTTTTACTCTCCGTCCACCCACATCGACTACGCTTCGTCTTAATCCTAGGGTATAATTAATTTAACCTAAGGGCTTAAAACTAACTATACTAATGACTGGTTACATTTTAATTTAACCTAGTTACCCTAGACGGCGCGTCGATCTTACCGCTACATACCCTGTGAAGAGCCCATTTAAAAAAAACCATTTTTTAATTATCATGATCTTTTAAAATATTTTTGGTTTTAAGTTTCGTTTTAGTTTTAGTTTTCAGATTTTACATACTGTGTCTTACAGGGAAAGCGGTAACAATCGCTTGGGCCGATAAAATATTGAATATTTTTGCATTTGTAACAATGAAAGTAACGTTTGTTGTAACTATATTTTACGTTTTTCCCAGTTTGCGTAACGCGCGTACAGTGGATCCTCTCAAGATTGTACACATATAATTCGTGACATTTTGTCCATAAAGCAATACGCGTAGATTTGGCGTGGATTATTTGGTTGGGTTAATTTGGACGTGCCACCGCTAGATGGCGAAGCTGTTTCATGCCCCGTGTAGGAGGATATATTTCTCGAAAACTATAATCGCGTATGATTATGAAAAAAATTTGATCGAATGCATTTGTTCGGTGCAAGTACTTGAAGCCAAAGATTATATCAAATTTGTTCCACTGGTTCTCGAGTTGTTGAATTTTTTCTGAATTTGCAATTTCAGTTTTCGTCGTTAGATGGTAGCACTGTTCACTTTTCGGTATTCAACGTCTTAACGGTGCGCGAATCTTTTCAGGATCTTTTGTATTTGGTCGATGTAGAAGACTCTCTTGAACATCTTTGTGCTCGTAGATTATTTTTCATTGCAATACATTTACCTTAATTTATGTATCTTTCGGCTCGCAATGCAATTGCACTCGCGTACAATTAATTCTTGCCGCTTTCTCCATAAGACATTATGGAAACACGGCGCGAATTATTTGGGTGTGTCGGTTCGGGAGCGCTTCTGCCAGATGGCGAAGCCGTTTCGTGCACATGCATTTCATTTCGACGCAGTTTTTCACTGCGATTTCTCAAAGTCTAGGAACTTGAAATTTGATGTATCGATTTCAGCGTTATCGAATTTTGGAATTTTGGAATTTTGGAATTTTTGAGCTTCCGGATTTTGCGCGGATCGCGAAAACAGAGTTGCTCGATCGACGATGTACCGTGTACCACAGCGATAGGTGAAAAGTCGAAAAGAACGTCATCGATAGCTCGAGTTTTTCTAGCGGGAAACGGGACGGGGTCGAAAACGGTGTTCCTTGACTTCCATTTCGTCGAATGAAATCGAAACGATCGAATCGAGCGAGATGCTTGAGCGATAGAGACGGAAATGGGTGATTTCGTCGCGGAGACCGTCGAAGCGATTATCAATCGTTACCGTTTTAAAGAAAGAGGGCTGTCAATTTTCCCAATAGACGCATTCGTCGACGACTCTATCGAGAGTCGTGCATGAAATTTTTTACCGAATCCGACGCACAAGTGTACGCTTTAAATTTGACATAGGACGTTTGACAGTTAACGTTTGACTTTCGATGTTCGACGTTCAGATTTGTCGATGGTTACAAACGAATAAAGACACGCGCGATATACGGCACAGTGCGTCGCGGCAAGCAACGGCGGCACGATGCTTTAGCGGCGTATTTTGTATTTTCTATCTGAAAGAAACGAGTGACAATTAAGGACAGAAAAATCGAAATCCGTAATGATCTTTCCGCAGTCCTAAGGAGTAGACGTAATGTGCGTATATTTACTTTAGTACCCACCTGTTGCCGTAACCCAGTTTCTTACGTACACCGACCGGGAAGTTTTTCAACTTTCCAAGAATTCCTGAAATTCTGTGGACTTTTATGCCGTATGCGGGAAAGAACGGTCGATTAGAGCGAGCCGAGTGTAAATTCTCTAAAATATCGTGATTACAATTGCGATGCGATGCGATGCGATGCGATTGCGATTGCGATTACGTTTACGTTTACGTTTACGTTTACGCTTACGCTTACGCTTACGCTTACGTTTACATTCACGATTACGATTACGATTACGATTACGATTCTGCAGCGTTTGTTATGGATCTGTTTGTACAAATCGATTAGTCGCTGTTCGCACGTAAACATTTTGAAGCCACTTGGCGACGTGTAACGTTTAAAGGCACGGCAAGTCGAGAGATCTCAACTGGAGAGATTTCGACGAGAAAGCACCATTCAAGAAAAGACTGGACCAATGAGAGCGAAGCGCGCGAACCAGCACGCGCTTCCGCCGGCCAGGCGCGCGAGCACAAGTCAGAGAGCGCGAACTTTCCGAATTTCTTATACTACGCGACGATAATAATTTTAAGAAAAACGCTGCTGATTCTTGTTTCAGAATGTCTAAAGAATAATCACTAATTTTTCAGATCCGAAATAATAAAGCATTTAGCCGTGTCAGCCGTTTTAATTTTCTGGTATGCATGAGATTTCACGCGTACCACATGAAATTTTTCTACGATACGTACTGTGAAGATAAACCATAAGTAACCCCGTCGAAATACATAAACGATATTTAAATTGAAATAATTCTGTGTCCGAACAGAATTCAAAACTTTCAATTCGCAAAACTAATTTAATAATAGATAATCGCGTTAATCACAAGTGTTGGAAATTCTCCGCGCTCGACGTTCTCTAATGTCATTCTCGAGACGCTACAGTAAATATCGCATGGAGCGATGAGAATTTCAATAACAACACCACCGTCGGGCGAGCCGGGCGAGCCGGTCGCTGTTGAATCGACAACGATTCAATCCCCTTCCTTTAATCGCGCGGGCCCGCAAAGTGGGGACAACGGGTCGTAAAAAAGCTCCACGACTCGTCGTGGCGAGAAGTCCCGGGATGACGTAGAGGCCCTACGTCAGCAGATAGGTATGCCATTGTTCTTTCGCGTAAATTCACGGTTTTGCTCAGGCATAAGACTTTTCGATCGGCCGAAACGACCCTGCTACGCGAGAGGCCGGGGTGGGAGCAGCTTGTATGCGGGGTGGGAGAAGGTAGCTACGGAGTATTCTTCAGGGCGTAAGACTGCTCGAACGATATTGGGATCTTGTTTCCGTTCTCGTTCTCGACACAGTTCCGCAAACGGCCCCGCACCTCCTCCAGGCTTTTCGATTTCGCCTTCTTTATCCTCTTGTATTTCGCGTGTTTTACTTATTGTTTATCTTCACAGTACGTGTCGATGTGATGCATACCAGAAAATTAAAACGGCTGACACGGCTAAATTCTTTATTATTTCAGATCTGAAAAATTAATGATTATTCTTTAGACATTCTGAAACAAGAATCAACCGCGTTTTTATCGTCTTAAAATTATTATCGTCGCGTAGTAAAAAAAATTGGGAAAGTTCGCGCTCTCTGACTTGTGCTCGCGCGCCTGGCCGGCGGACAGTCGAACGCTCTCATTGGCCAGTGATTTTTCGACCATAACTCGTTAACAAAGCCGCAGATTAAATTTTCGCTAAGGAAAAAGTTGCTTCAAATGACCTCAGGAACCCATTTCCTGCTGTCAAATTATTTTTGGGACACCCTGTATATACAATATATTGGTGCGAATAGTCGAACGAGGATCGATTATAGGAGATAGACGAGACCGATCGACGCGTGGACTGACTGGCAGGGTGTCAGACGCGTTACGCGTACAGCGCACACCGTACAGCGTACAGCGTACAGCGTACAGCGTACAGCGCACAGCGTAAAGCGTGCAGAGTACAGCGTAGGCAACGGACAGACCTAACTCGGACCAACCGACCGACCGACCGACCGACCGACCGACCGACCGACCAACCGACCGACCGATCGACGGATAGCTAGATGGATAGATAGTGGTTAAAAGAGGAAGGAACAGAGGTATGGCGCGACGCGTCACTGCACGTGCACGCACATTGATACCGATATTTATGCCCGCCAGTTAATCATGTCAAAGTCGTTTGATTTGTCGTTGGCTTTTATGGAGGGGAATTAAAACGTTCATTTTGCCACAGACACTCGGTAACAGTGTGCTCGTCCTGTTAGCGTTGTTGTTGCTGGCGCTGTCGTAATTGTTCTATGAATTATTTTCGGGACAACCCTTGCGCGACGTAACGAAACGGAAGGGAAAAGCTTTTTGGAAAATTACGTGTCTCGTTTACTTGAAAAATTTCTACCCGTGACGCGTACACGCGTTTCGCGCGAGTTTTACGCGCATTTCACGCGCGCCATCGGAACCGAAAGAAACCTACCCTTTGGTACCGAACGATTTCAGAACGAACCGCGAAACACGGAAAGGTACAGCAAACTGTGACATCGGGGAAATACGCGTAGCTACTGGTACACGTATCCCTCGAACGTGTTCGAATTCGTCTCGTTTCACGGAGTAGTTTAGATAACCCGTAATCGGTTGTCTGCTTTCGTAGGACCCGTAGGACCCGTAGGATCCGTAGGACGAGTACACGCGTACACGTCTACAAATGCACGTGTATTCGTTGCGATGCCGAAAACTCGAAATGATCGAAAATTGAAGTTGTAATGTCAACTTTTATCGTCTGCTATCCGTGAAAAGTTCGTTGATCGTATTGTCGGACGATAACACCGTATCAGTCGTCCGACGATATTCGAAGCGCACGCGTGTTTGCGCGTCGTCCGCTAGAACGTATGTATAATTTCGAAACAAACGATTTACTCGAAAGTTTGAAGTTGGAGCGACATCGAAACGTTCGTGTAGGGACGATGATAGGGATCTCCGCGGATCGACGTCGACGGCTGTCCGTCGCGCGATCTCGACCGAACCGTGGAACAGAAATTTGGAAGACTCGAGAAGACTGGATCGCGGTCTATCGAGGACTCGAGAATTCAACGATTCGAAACGATTCGAAACGATTCTCAACGATTCGAAAGAGGATAAGGACGAAGAGAGAAGGAAAGAAGGAAAGAAGGAAAGAAGGGAGATGGAAGATGGAAGGTGTAAGGTGGAAGATGGAAGTTGGAAGGTGGAAGGTGGAAGGTGGAAGGTGGAAGGTGGAAAAGGAGGAGGCATCAGCTAGGACCGCTTCTAGCGCGCTTCTATCACGTTGGGCGAACGGGCGGACAGTTTCGAGGCGATTTGTCTTTCATTTCGGGTTAATTTATTGCGCTCAAGCAGCTACCTTCCCCCTCGTTTCTCTCCCCACTGCTCGTGCTCGTCCTCTGCTTCTCCCACACCATCCCTCCCATACTCTCTGGTGCAAGTTCGCTCTCTCTTCCTCGTCTCTCGCTCGCTCGAGCCATCCTGCGGGTCTTGCTAGCCCTTACCTATTCCCTCTCCGACTTCTCGGACCGTTTCTTATTCCCTTGCATTCTATCACCTAGTCCCTCTTTCTTTCTCCGTGTCTTCTCTCGTCTTTCTAGCGCTATTCTCGACTCTGCACCATTCAACCACGCCCCACCCAACTAATGTCCCACATAAAACTTGGTATCAGCGATCCTCAAACGGGGATTTACAATCCCTTCAAGCACCGCTGTCACGATAAATCCTCGAAGGCGACGTCGATATATCTTGCGCGCGAATACTTCTGTCCCTAATGGATACCCCTCGGTACATACAACGAACGTCGAAACCGACACCGGTCTAGATCTTTCGTACGTACACATCCTTTCCAGTCGATTCGTCGTTCTAGCTGTCCTTTCCTTTGTTCGCTTTCCGCGATGCCTGCGCGCGTGCACGAGCGTGTGCCGTCTTCGAACTTGGGCGCTGCGCGATACTTGAACAGTTCCTTTCCCCGAACGATTTTAAGCTATTATCGCGCGTGCGGTTGCTCCCTAGTAGAACGAAACTTCTCGTCGATATTATCCGGTCCAATTATTTTTTCCAATTCTCCGTTTCCCCGCTGTTTTATTCTGGTTCGGTCGTTTTCTGTGTTTTTGTTGTTCTCCGTTGCCATGGGAACGTTTAGCAGGCGGAAAGGACAAGAAACGGCGGTAAAGATCCGCGGAAAACGCATTATCCAGGTTATAACGCCATCCTATTAGGACACTCGTCGCCGACAGTTAATAAGAGTAAAAGCGCGCGTTCGCGCAATTAAGAGCAGTAATAAGCGCCTTAAAGCCAATAAGATGTTTCCTAATGGAACTAGCTAACAACGCCGAGCCAATTATCTATGTGCTCGCGCGCGCATTAAAACGAATATCCAGGGGGGGGGGGGGGGAAGGGGGTTCGCACATACGACAGACACAGTCCCTTCGATACGTAAGTCCAACGCATCCGCCGTCTCGCCGAGATTCGCTAACGTTGATGCAGCTTTTCTCGCAGCGTTTCGTTCGCAATGGCCCGCGTTAGTTTGCTTCGGTGTGCAAAGAGGAATGTCCTCGATTCGACAACTTGTACAATCTGGTCTTGGATGGAAAACGCTACCGGCTACGATAATGTTTCGGGTATGTTGCGTCGAATACGAGGGATGCGTTCGCCTCGGTTGCTGCCACGGTCTTTGCAGTGGGTAGTAGATGGGGAAGAAATGTAACTGGATGCTGGCAGAGAGATGGAGAGAGAGAGAGAGAGAGAGAGAGAGAGAGAGGGAGACAGCGAGACGGGGACGAATAGAAGCGAGGGGAGTGAAAGGGGTAGAGACGAGGAAAGCCCAACGGCTTCTTGTCGGAGGCTTTCGGCATAAGTCCTCGTTATGATTCAACGCGCTTTAAGCCGGCATTCACGGACCACGAGCTTCGAGCTTCGCTCGACCCTTTGCCTCGCCTTTCTCTCTGCCTCGCTAATTCTCCCTTGCAAGTTACTTGTCCTTTCCGTATCTATATTTTCGAAACAAGTCGCCAAAGAAGTCGAACTCTCGACACGTCGAGTCGTATGGAAGTTTTAGTCGTGCGTCGCGACGCGTCTACTCTGTCACGGAAGTCGAACGATTCGTCCTACGGATTCCGATGGATTACAGTCGGTAACGCGCGTATCGTACAATCTATAATGTGGAATTTATAATGTATAATGTATAATGTACGACGCATTATGTACAGCGTATATGCACGATGCGTCACGCGCATCGGGAGTATCGTTCTTGTGATGGGCCCGTGTTAACCGTAACGATCGTTAACTCGGTAATCGCACCTGTTTTCGCACGCGATGACGTACGCGAGATAAAATAGCAAGACGAAATCTGAAAGAAGCATCGCGTACGTCGCGCGTACGTACCAAGAAAGAATCGCAGCTGGTACGTTACGCGTACGCTCGACAAACGAACGGACTAGCCATCGGCGATGGATGCAGTTGCATTCGCGATCGCGGTCTCGATCTCGATTGCAGTCCCAGTTCAAGTCCGAGTCGCGCAATCGTAATCGCAATCGCAATCGCAATCGCAATTGCAAACGCAATCGCAATCGCAAACGCAAACGCAAACGCAAACGCAATCGCAATCGCATTTGCACTCGTAGTCGCAGTTGCACGGTGCAAGCTGGACGGTGCAGCGGGAGAGAGCGAGCGAGTCGGCGTTGTTTTACCGTAAGGGGTTAATTGCATTGCCAATAACAGATAATGCAACAATCAATGATTTAAAGGAGGTGGGGTCGGGAACGAGGTCGGGGAAGGGGATGGAGACACGGTGACGAGGAGGGGGCAGGGAAGGGGACGGGCGCAAGCAGGGGGACAGTGACGACGACGGGGATGGGAACGGGGATTGGGACGGGGACGCGGACGTGGCAGAGGGTGGTTTGGAGAAGGGCGAAGAGGAGGGACGGGCGGGTGGGGGGTGAGAGAGAATGGAACGGGAACGGGAACGGGAACGGGAACGGGAACGAGAACGGCAACGCGGAAGGGGTTGGAGAACGGGACGTGGTCGAGAATGAGAATGAGAATGACGACGGGGGCGGTAGCCGGAGTAGATGAAGGTAGAAGCGCCAAAGAGCAGTATGTGGGATAGGGATAACGAGCGAAGCGAAAAGACAACCGGCTGGAGGAAAATGGCGGGACATTGCAACGACAAGGAGAAGGAAAGTATTTCGGCCGACTCGAGCGCGTATCGAATCGGTGGTATCGCTGTATGTTTGCAGCGAACCAAAGATACCATCGCGTAATCCGCGTTCGAATCGTTGAACCGATCGACCGAGTTATCGGGTGCGTAATCTGTACACGAAAGTCGGGTCGCGGCGATGGGCTCTCGCGTCGCGTTCCATCCCTTCGAATCGCGTCGTGTAACACTAAAATAACGCATCACCGAAAATTATCGACGCACGAGATCGTTCGTTGTCGAAGGGAATCAAAGCCCTGTGAGAAGGGAACCGCGAAGAAGACGAGATTGGCAAAGGATCGAAGCGCGAGGCCGAACCGAGGCTTTCTCAGGGTAGAGAGCAAACCCATTACTTACTATAACTGCCGGCAACGGGGTAGGAGGCTGACCGAGGTAGGAGTTGCTGTCAAGCATCCATCATCGCGACTAATGGTTCCACTCTCCTGCCAATAACATCCGGGGGTGCACCTCCGACCGGCGACCCCCACGATTCGGTCGCTTTGTTCGATCTTACGTCCAGCTTTTCTTCGAGCGCTCGCGTTTCTTGTTGCGCTCGCTTCGCGGAGACGAATCTCGTAGAAGCGGGAACAGGCGGAAACGCGAGGACCGGTTCGCGACGAGCGGTGCGCTCTACGAAATTCGGGATTCGGGACCCGCGGGTCTGGTACGCTCGACGCTTTAACCGCCAAACGGAATTCATAGATCGTCAACGAGGAATTTTGATAATCGGTCCCGAATAGTTTCTCGCGGAGAAACGATTCGATCGCTGGTAAGCCGAACCGGTGGCACGAGGCACGGGGCACGGGGCACGAATCACGGATTTCAGGCCAGCCGCGTTATATGTCCGTACACGCGTATAGTATAGCAGCGACGCTCGGATAGTTATTGCTGAGCGATTTGATAGGTGGATAATGACGAGTAATGACACGCCGCGGTGGGAATCGAACCTATACTCTCCTCCTCTCTCTCTCTCTCTCTCTTTGTCCAGCTTTGCACCCGATACGATTGCCGGTGTTTCTGCCGCTCGTTGCGCTCGATGCAACGCAGCGTTCGTAGTGTCCACTGCGTCTACGATGTCGACGATGACCGCGGCGCGGCATCCGTGAATTCCGCGGTGTTGGCGGCGTTGGCGGCGTTGGCGGCGTTCGCGCGTCGCTTCCCGGCCTCTCGTTCTCCCGTTCTCTCGTTCCCTCGTTCCCTCGTTCCCTCGTTCCCTCGTTCCCTCGTTCTCTCGGTCGCTCGTTCTCTCTTTCCCCTGTTCCCTCGTGTTTGTTTCTGCTCGCTTTCAACTCGAACCGTTCCATCCGCGGTGCGTTACCGACCCCCCGCACCACCGCCATCCACCCTCGCTTGTGTCGCGCACGGGCTTGCGGATGTGGATACGAGATTGCGTCATGCATATGCAGCTGCATTTGGCATCAGACTATGCCCGTCCGTCCAATCACTGCCATGAAACTTGATTGTCGCCGATTAGCCCCCGTCGATCGACCTAATAAAACTGCGAATATTTCCCAACGTTTCGGTCGTGCGAGAGCAACCGTCTTTTCATTTTCGAATCTCGAACTCGAGTTTCTCGAGAATCGACGCGTACCGTGACGAGGACCTCCCTCCGTACGTTGTCCGTTGTCGATCGGTTTCGCGGTCGGCGAACGATCGAACCGGTACGCGATCCTGACGCGTCGCGCCCGCCACCGTTCCTCCTCTCGTCCCGACGAGCGACGTCGATGAAAAGTCAAACGAAATACGACGAGATCGCGAATCCTCCCCGATTGCTCGACGCCGTTCGATCGAGGCGCGAGAATTCGGAGCGGTTGTTGTCGGTTTGCGAACGAAAGAAAGCAGTACCTGTTGCGTACGTCACGGATTCTTTTTTTATTCGACGAACGTTGTCTTTCGTCCGAGAATACGAATCCACGATCCGATCCGATCCGATTCGTCTCGGTGCTACGAGAGAACGACGCGGAGGCGGGTGTTTCGTTGGGAGGACCTTTCGAAAGAGATTTTCGTTTCGCGACGCACGAAGCAAGGAACGACGATCGAAAAACCGTTTCACCGTGGACGAAACAATGTATAGTCTCTACCGAGTATTGTCGTTTCCACGGAAAATGATATCGGCGCGCGTAGTTGTCGGCGAACGATGTCGCGCGCGGTAAGGTGGACCTAGGAATATCGGTGGTGCGCGCCGTCGAAGCACCGGTTATCTTGGCAATTAATATGATTGAGGAGACATCTCTCACGTCTCCGTAATATCCAGCAATGGCCCAAGTTCTGATTGCTTTCCCCGTTCCACCCACGCTTTGCTTCGCTATCTCGAATACCATAACCCTAGCGGGTTTCCCGACTCCCGGCACGATGTACCGAGTTAACGAAACCGAGTTACGACGTCTTACCTCGCATCGCACCGCGACTTTTACCTTTCACCGTGGTTTTTCTCCGCGAAACGATCGACGCGCGGCATCGGCGGTACGACGAAAACTTTTCAAACCCGAAGCCAGGTTACCGAAAGGTATGTCTCGAACGCGTTCGCCGGCAAATAGAACGCGAGAAAGTGGAAGACGGGAGGGGCGGAAGAAGATCGAGACGGAGACGGAAGCTAAAGACCCGGCGAGACGCGGCGAGACGCGGCGAGACGCGCCGTGGATACCGTGGAAGAATGCGGGGGAGGAGTTCGCGTGGGTTGCGAGGGTTGCGAGGGTTGCGAGCAAAGATCACGGCGAAAACGGTACGTGACGAACCGGCTACCGGTTCTTCTTATCTGCCGATCCCGTTTTCCATCCCCGCGATGCCAACGATGCCAACGATGCCACCGACGCCACGGTCTAACCATGATAATTCGACCATTCCACCGTTGCTCGACGTTTGCCAGGCAGCCTTAAACTCCCCTTTCTTCTTTTCTCTCTGTCGCGGAAGCAGCGACGATGGTAGCGGTAACATCGGCGATATTGCCAGCAGGAGTAACGGTGTTGCGCGCCGGTGGTGGCGACGCTGGCAACGAGCAACGAGCAACGGGCAACGAGCAACGAGCAACGAACAACGAGCAACGGCCCCTTTGTCTCCTCCTCCGTTAGCCAGGCGCTAGGTGTACCGAACCCAGCCTCCGGCTGGCGTCGGTTTCTCTACCTTATAACCGGTATGTGACGTTGTAATCGCGATCGTGCGGCTACCTACCCTCGCCTCGATCATCCCTCTTGCTTGCACCGAGCGCCCCCGACACCGCGACACCTCCGTCTACCGTTTTGCCTCTCCGTTTTCCGCGGTCGTGCCCTCGCACTCGCGCTCGCATCCGCTACAACCAAACGTGCGCGCGCTAACGCACACACAAACACACACACACACACACACTCGCTCGCATCGTATCCGAGCACGGATAGGGGACGAAACGAAAGGAAGAGACGTAGAACGTGCTCGTCCGTACCCTTAGCTCAAACCGTAACCGCCCCTTATGAACGAGTACGCTTTCGCGACCGTGTTCGTATGCAAGTATCGCAGCTTCAGACTATGTCACGATCACCTCGTAAACTCGCCAGCTTGGAATCAAACGCCTCACCCTTGGAACGCTTCGATCGTGGCGCTGTATCGCGAACGTTGCCAGAAACTCGACAGCTTCTTTACGTAATACCTAATTCAACGTTAATATAATATAGGACAAGCGTTCCGAAAGCAACCCTCGTCCTCGCGTTTCGATGTCGAGGCTGCGCTGCCAACAGCATTCTAGTTCGACCTAAGAAAAAGAAGGCTTCTCTTCTTTGTGCCCCTCGAGCCGTTGAACACCCCTAGAGAACGAACCCGGTATATCCGTACTCGTATACGTTTCTCTCTTTGATTAACCTCGAGAAGCACGAAGGAAATCAAAGACGCGACGCTCCTTTGTACCGTACTTTGTGCCATCGAACGAAGAAACGAGCGGGCGAACGGCCGAACGGCCGAACGAAAGACGTTAAGAATTCCTCCATTCTTTTATTCGGTAGCTCGGATTGGAGTTTTCGCCGCGGGTGTATCCGATGAAGAAACCAGCGAAAGAAACGAGTAGTCTGCTCGTCGTCGCGATTCTCGACGGGTTCTCGCCAACGATCGACCGTCGTACGGCCGGTATCGTTTCATCGAATTAGAGAAAAACGTTTGCGCGTGCCCGTTCTCGTGATCGGAAGGTGTAGGAAAAGGAGCGAACAGCGATGCGAGCAGACGATCGACGTACGAATCGGTCGCGAACGCGGACCCGACTCGCTTCGGTGGTGCTAGCGAAGCCGGCTCGTCGAGTGTATAAAACGATAAATAGCCGCGTCACGAGCGCGATAGAGAAAAAGGAGAAAGACGGAAAGTTTGTGTTGGCAACGGAACGAGAGAATGAGAGAAAACGAGAGAAAACGAGAGAAAACGAGAGAAAACGAGAGAAAACGAGAGAGAGAACGGGAGAACGAGGAGGGGTATATACAGAGATAGAGAGATAGTGGAAACGAGAGAACGAGAGAACGAACACATGTCTGTGTCACCGTCGTCTCTCCTCCCTGAATCCTAGAATTTATGTCGGTCAGTGAATCACGTCAAAATTTGATTTGTCGATGGCTTTTATAGCGGCAAGTTATTGCGCGCGCGTTAGGTACAAATTCGGTATGGTATACGTCGACGATGTTTCAAACATTCCCACTTTGTCGGTGATGTTGCCTTTCCAAGGAAAAGGATCGCGAATCGCGATTCACCAAATCTTCTCTCCTATCGATCGATTAACCTCGACTCGCGTCGGCGGACCAAATCTTTGGATCCGATACGGTCGTCTCGTTGTTTGTTCGTTTGTTTGTTCGTCGCACGACGCGAGTAAAATGCTTCCTAACGATCGTCCTCCGGCCGAATACGCGATCCGCGATGCGCGCCCGTCGACGCACGGTGGGAACGAGCTTCGGCCGAACGATCGGTTCGCCCAAAGAACCAAATTTTCGGTTCGCAAACGTATATTTACCTGGAAAGTACGAACGGATTTTCGAAACGTTGCCGCGACTGCAGTCAGGCGGCACCGACGCGAGATACGCATATATCAAGCGAGCACAACGAATATATCATTCATAATTTGTTCGGAACGGTTGATTTGTAGCCCGCGACGTGTGGCGTCGAGCTGTCCCCCCATACGCGTGCTCTCTCTCTCTCTCTCTCTCTCTCTCTCTCTCTCGTTTGCTCGCCCGCTCTCGCCCTCACCCTCCCAACCCCTTCGTTTTGCCGTTCCCTCGTCGACAAAACTATTCTCTCCTGATCTCGCTCTCTCCCCCTCCCAATCTCCAACCCCCACTCACCCTTTGGCGTTCTCTCTCTCTTTGTCTGTCTTTGCGAGCTATTCGTTCGCGTACGCGCACATTTCCTCTTTGCCACTCTACGCTCTCTTCCTCTGGCAAATTTTGAATACACCGCTTTCGCGCTTTCTCTGTCCGCGACGCGCTCTCGGTGCCGCCAAACTCCTCTTCCCCGCGTTTTGATATATCCGCGTCGGGTCGCGTCACGCGGTATTCTATCCCCTCTGAGCGTAGATTGAAATTAATACCCAATAATGCTTGTAAATCATTAGGGAAATGCACGAGCCGTGTTAAAACCGCGCCTCCGTCCCCGGCCGACGGTGGACGTACCATGTTTGTTCAACGTTGCTTTCGTCGCTCGAGAGAATTCGTGCTCCCGTTCGCGCTCACCGGTTGACGGAACGGCGTTCCACGGAAAATAGCCGTCGGCCGAAGATGGTAGAAGGGGATAGGGATTATACGTAGGTACTCGGTCCGCTGTTCCGCTGTTCCGCATAAGCGAGACTGTGAAGCTGGTTTGGCTGGTTAAGCGCGAGAGAGCGAGAGAGCGAGAGAAAGAGAGAGAGAGAGAGAGAGAGAGCAAGAGAGAGCGAACGCGGGCGTCGCGATCTTCGGCTACGAGTAGGTATATTAGACTCGGCGGCACTGCAGAAGCGATACCAAGCCAATGGGCAAACACGAGTAAATCAAGATTGTCGGTGATTTGTAGCGGTCTGAACGTCCCTGCGAATTCGGGTTCTAAGTTTCGTCGATCCTCGTTGCGGTTGTTTCGTGCCGAGGTTCAACGCGACGTTATTCCGATTTGCTCGAAAGCAGGAAAAATATTAGCGAGCGCACGGGGTGCGTTCTCCTGGCGCGATTCTTTCTCTCGAGGCCAGCGTTTCGATTCGAAAGCCCGGTGCTTGACCGTCGTCGAAAATCGTAATTCTAATCTTTTTTCGAACCGAATATCGGCAACGGATTCGGAAACACGGTCTCGGCGAATGTGTTTTCTTGCGGATCCGAATGCAAAGACTAAAAGTTCGACCAGGAGACGCGCGTACGTGCAACAGGTGGCCTATAAAGCGTGGACGTCCGTTTATCAAGAACGAACGAGTGCATTCGCATTGACTGATGGATGTTCGGGTTCATTGTCACAGGTAACGGCGACACGCGGTTCCTATGTACCGACTTTAAATAGGAACAACGACGCGCGTCGATTTAGTCTCGAGACTCCAAGTACGTAGTTTCTACCGCGAAATTCGTTGGTACGCGTTACGCGCGGACCAATATCGACGCGACGCGACGCGTACACAAGCTTTCAACGTTGAAGAATCCGATTCTTCTTACAGATTCGATCGATCGACCATCGAACGGACCTGCGGATGACTCGTTTCCTTCGACTTCGGATGACGATTCGACGACGTTCTTTCCCGTTGGATCTCCTGTCTCGGTCACTGGTCGAAAGTCGACGACGTTTCTTTGATCCTTTCGATCACGACGATGACGACGACGACGAGGCAGCGCGACGCATCGACGGCCAGAGTAAAACTAGCGCGCGCGCGCCAAGATACCTTAACTCGCGAAACGTTACATTCGGGCGAATTTACAGACGAGGTGGGACCATCGAGGCTCTGCATCATAGTTCCGCGTCTGGCTCGTCCCACGGCGATAGTAAAAACTTTTACGCTCCTTATAATTATGGGTAATTCGCGGTAATTAACGAGGCTGCTCAGAGTCACGCTGGCAATTTTCTGAGTAATATTTCTACAACGATAATATCGCGTTTTCCAACGACGCTGGTTTCCCTCGGTAAAAGAACCTGCTTCGCGAATCCACGTTCCGCGTCTTTGGCGCAGCCATGCCGCTTCATTTCGATCTTTCGCCGCTACGCTTGCAATATTTAACCGATACGACCCCTTTGGATGGTTGCGTATCGCGAACATTGGATAACGGTGAAAGAACGCGATACGCGACGCACACGATTGTTCCAGATTTTACGCGTTCGAAGGAATCCTCTCGTGTTTCTCGGACGAATTCCATCGAAAGCGCGAGATATGTTCGGCAGATTTGCCAGGGATTCTGGCAGACTCTCCATGGACACGCGAACGACAAACTGCAAGGATCTACTGGTTGAATTTATTTTATCGCTTCCGTTGGAAATGACGTTCCGTAACGAGACATAAATTCGAAAGGCCATGGTAAACAGAATCGTATATAACGCGAGGGCAATGGTTTTTCCACGACTGCCGGCTCTGTTCCGAGTATCCAGCTTCGAAGACGAATCGGAAATACGAATGTAAGCGATAACTATTGCCGCGGGAACCGTATAGCTAAAATGACGCGATAGTTTACCGAGTATTTAACTCGGAAAAGGAGTGTCGCGTATTCTCTTGGTCTAGCCGGAAACGCGTTCGCGTCGATGTGGGTGTGGGTGTCGGTGTCGGTGTCGGTGTCTGCATCGGATCGAAACGAACCGCGTTACCTTTATCTGTTTTCCCCGTTTGCGATCGCGTCTCATCTCGGTTCGATCGCGTAATAAACGCACGTGCTGAGCTGAATTCAGTTCTCGAGGGATCTGCTTTCTCTCTCTCTCTCTCTCTCTCTCTCTCGATCTCTCTTTGGGTACACCGTCGCGTTCGCGTTCGTGCTCATACGTGCACGAATAAATACAGACGCCGAACAGAACAGGCAGAGGTGTTTCAACGTAGACATGTGCGTACAAATACACAAACACACGTGAGCAGAGAGAGAGAGAGAGAGAGAGAGAGAGAGAGAGAGAGAGAGAGAGAGAGAGACCGATTCTAGTATATTTGTATACTTGTATACTCATTGGTGTGCGGAGGAGAGTTTACGTAGGGATGGAACGTTGGTTGAGTCGAGTATAGGGACCACCACCCAGCCGTTGAACCGGGTGGAAGCGTGGCTTGCGGGGGTGGCTGCCGGCAGTGTCGGCAGTGTCGGCAGTGTCGGTGCTGCCGGTGCTGCCGGTGCTGCCGGTGCTGCCGGTGCTGCTCGGTATAAGCCAGTGCGCGTCAATAACCGTCCATCAGATGTAATAGCTCCCCGAGACACATCGGTTGCATTTAAATGGCTGCTTAGCCGACTCTGTCTCGACGCCGACGTGGATCTATGGAATTCCATCAAGCTCTACGGGATCCCTTATCGTCCTAGCCGGGTCGTCGCGTCTCGGTCCAAACGTTCCCGGACTCGAGCGTTATTTTCTTTGCGTCTTCCAATGGAGTGCGCTTTCGCGGTTACCTCTCCTTTCCCCCCGGGAGATGGCAACTCGCGACTCGAAATTCGGTACACGGACCGGGGACCGTCTCTTTCGCGATTCGGTTCCTCGTCGATTCGAAACGGAACGGCTCTCGATCTTCGAAATTCGGCCGGCCGGCCGGCCCGCCCGTGTCGAGAAATGTCGAACGTTTCTATGGGAATCGATTCGGCGTTTCCGTCGTTGGATCGTTCGTTGGAACGGTGTAACGCGACGACGACGGCGGCGACGCGGTAGCCCGAGAAAAACGTAACAAGGAACGATTACCGAGTCTCGCCTCGACCGTCTCGTCCCGACTCGAATAGTCACGAAGTAAAACGGGAGAGGAGTCGGGCTAACAACCCACGACACGGTCGAAATCCGCTGACTGGAAGATTTTCCGATTGCCTCCATCGACGAACCTACGTGCTCGTCACAACACGGTTCGTTCCAACCGAACCGATCCTCTCGTTTTACTCTCCGCTTCCGCTTGTTCTTCGCCGTACGCTCGCGTCCTACGTATGTAGGTACTCGCTCGTATTTTTCTCGTGTAAACGTCGCGTCGGAAGAAGCGGCGTCGTTTCATCGGCTGCGGCGTAAAGTCTTTGAAATCGAGACTCGTCGAGCTCGTAACGCGACGGACGAAGATTGCGAAGACACGCGTGCGCGCAGGCGATTCGATGCCGTTTCGGTAACCGTGTGGCTACGCTCGTCCTTCTTTCTACTTGTTTTTCCGTTTTTTTTCTGTCGAGGTAGGTGTAGCTCGTTTCTGGTCGGTTCCTCTCAGGCGGTGAGACTTAATCCCTCGCGGGCGCGTCGAGGCTGCGGGGGTTAGGCGTGCTCGTTTTGCCCGCGGGATTGCCGTAGAGCCGTAGAGCCGTAGAGCATAGAGCGTACAGCGTAGAGCGCACAGTAGACCGTAGATGGAGGTGGCAGCTACGGTGGCGATAGCGGCTAAGGGGTGCAAGGGGCGACAGGGACGAGTGGGACGAGAGAGGGACCAGAGAGGGACCAGAGAGGGACGCGAGGGGGCAGTTACAGGCAAAAGGATCTGCATGGCGGCTCTACCGCGTCGCAAATCACTTAAACTGCGGCTGGTGGAGCTACGCGAGGGCAAGCTCGACTCTCGGGAGGGAGGGGTGTTGGATAGTCGAGGGTGCGGAGGAAGAGGACGGAGGGTCGGGGAGAGAGCTGGATGGAGGACGGAGGATAGAGAATGGAGGAAGTGTACGAGGAACAGGGGCAAGAGGAGAAGAAGGCGGAGGTGGAGGGTGATTATAAGACCGCTCGGGGTTGCTGGCTAGCGAGGTAGTACCATCCGTTATGACTATAAATCTAAGATAACAATAACGTCCCCCTCACCTCTGAACACTGTTCTCTCTCTCTCCCTCTCTTCGTGCGCGCGTGTGTGTGCTCTCGCGTTTCCCTCAGATTTCTCTGTCTGTACCTTTGCTCGGTTCCTCCCTCTTCTTTCCCATCCAACGATTCTCTGTGTTTTGCGCTTGGTCTTTTCGATTCGTAGTTTTGTTTTTTCCCTTGTCGTCCGTCCAACCAACGATGCATCGTTCGTCTCGATCGGTGAACGGTCGATCTGCCGGTAGCGAATCGTCGCGCCTCGCAGTCCTTAACGAAACAGCAAAGATTCGAGAAAGCGGCGAAAAACTTGCCGCTCGAATAAGTACCAATTTGTATCGTATCGTATCGCATCGCATCGCATCGCATCGCAGCGCATCGGTCCGGATACGTGTACGCGTACGCACGCGTGTACGTTTACGTATACGTAGGCTGGACGAAACGAAATCGTGTGCAGGGTGGTCGGGTGGAGGCGAACGGGGTGGTAGGGAATCGAGCGCGCGTGTATGTTTTCGTCCACGTTAAGCTCTTCGAAATTGATGCACACCGGCCGCTCGACGCGCATTTGTGCAGCGCACCTGTGAATTTATCGATATTAGCTGGAACGGCCGATACAGCTGGCGCAAACCAAATGGAACCGAATCCTGACCATTATTCCGGAACGCGTTCGAAGGAAACGGGAGAGACGCGAACGAACGCCGCGCGACGCGACGTCGAAAGACACGCGTGCTCAAAGCCCATACTCGAGAGTACTTTCGTTGGTCGTCGCTGCGGTGTCTTGTTGGATACGTCGGCTTGGGTGCACCGATCGTTTCAACTCGAACCTGCCCCTTGCGTCGCTTACCACCACCGTTCTTGCTGCTCGCCTACTCGCCGTTAGAGCGTTGGTAGGCGCAACGAGATAACGGTTTGGCTTTAACGTTTGTACCAGCTACGCTTTTAATTGGGCTTAATGCCGTAAACAGCGAGCGCGTTAATGAAAAGTACCTCGACGTGGCATTACTATTCGGTACATTAAGTCGCAAAATGAAATTCACAATCGATGACCACGCTGGACCGTCGGCGAAAGAGTAATAATGCATCGCGATAAATATGTATACCAGTTTATCGTAATAATGAGTTCACCGTTTCCCGGGTCGGACGAAGAGGAGCACGGAAACACGAAAACGCAGAGAATGACAGAAGCAGACCGTAGCCGTACCGTCCGCGCGGTCTATCATCCAAGTTTTCGAGTTTTCGAGTTTTTGAGTTTCCGAGTTTGCGAGTTTGCGAGTTTCCGACTTTCCGACTTTCCGAGTTTCCGAATTTCCTAGTTTCCGAATCGGGAGCAAGGAGGACAGCCAGCGCGTTCGCGCTTGCCGGCACGAGGAAATAGGCTGTTTCTGTTGCTGTTGCTGTCGTTGGGCGAGAGATGCGCGTGCAGGAGAGTGGCGGCATCGGCAGGCCAACGAGCAGCCGGCAACGTGCGACCGGCCGCGTTGGCTCGACGGAGGCGGCAGGGGTGGTAATCAAAGTTCGTTATTTTATTGGAAATTTTGGCGAGTCCCCGGTCGAATTTTGTGAATCGCGACTGTTCGATTGCTTTCAAAGGTAAATTAATATCGCGCCATGAACACGTGCCCATCCGATGCACTGGTGAGCTTAATGAGAACGGAAGTAAAGAGCCGTGGATAAATGCTACTTTGATCAGCAACTAATTGGACTCCCGGGCAAAACACTAATTGTCGATGAGCTGAAAAGCTAGGGATAAACCTTAATTCGTCGAATTGATTTTAGTAGGAGCAATATTGCTGTCGATTCGGAGCGATTTTGCGGACGAGTGTCGATCCAGGTTCGGCCGATCACGGTCGACGGATCGGATGGAATCGCGTCGCGTCGCATCGCATCGCATCTAGCCGCGTCTAGAACGTCGTTCGACCCCCCGCAAATAGAAGCAAAAGCAGAAACAGAAACGGAAACAGAAGCTCGGGGTAGTCGAAAGGTATCGCGATAGAGGTTACGGGAAGAGCGGCGGCACGGGACGAGGCGAGGCGCGGCGAGGCGAGGCGAGGCGAGGCGAGGCGAGGCGAGGCGAGGCGAGGAGAAGCGAGGGTCTGGAAATAGCAGGCGCTGCGCGCTGGCTGCAACGCGTGTCCGTTCAGCAATAAGGGAAATCGAGGAATGAAGAGCCGTTTGGGTACATCTGCTGCTGCGTCGTCTATCACATCCGCAACAGGGCCAGCTAATACACGTATAATTACTCGCATCTAAGATTTATTTTAATTAGCCTGTATAACTTCCCCTAACGAGCGCAGCTCGGATTCGCGGTCCGGTAAAGCGTTACGCGCTTGCATTAGATTCTAACGCGATGAAAGATTTTTCATTCGGTGAAAGGTTCGCGCAACCGTCAGAAAATTGCGAAAAAGTGAAAGGTAAGAGGCAAACGGAAACGAAAGAAGTAGCAAAGGGGAAAGGGTGTGCGAAGGTAAAGACGAAGAGATTTCCTCGGTTGGGATAGTTGTTCGGCGCTGCGATTCGTTCGCTCGATTAACTCGTTCATAGGCGATCTAACGTCGTGGCGTTGTCTCACACCCAATAAGCCGGCAGTAAATCAGTTCTAGTATCCGCCTTACCATCTTCCACCCTTGTGCCTCGCTGTACGAGCTTCTCGAGGTTGGAAAGGTGGCGGCAAACCCGAAACTCGAGCCAAACGAACGAACCAAGGGCGAATCTGGCGAATCGAGAGGGTGGTGGCTGCGAGATGGCGAGAGAGCGCTGCTGTAAGATCGCTGGCGAACCCGTAATCGGCGTAAACCCGGGGACTTGGACGGTTAGGATGGTTAGGATGGTTAGGCGGATCCTTTATCGTGCTTGCGTGCCACGGAAAGAGACGGAGAAAGAGAGAACATAAGAGAGAGAGAGAAAACAGGGGATCATGCCCCGTCTATAGGTACGCGGAGCAATCCGTATTAGATTTCTCGCGTAGTCGGAGTAATCGTAGCTACGAGAGGGGAAATCGGTGGTCGCCTCCAGCCTAAATCTATATTTCCATCTTCCATAACCCGTATCTGTTCATCTGGTACCACCGACGTAAACGATGGCGAGAGCGTTTCGCGTAACCTTCCGCCTCCCGACTCTCAACGTTTCCTTCCCCACGTTCCCCGTCGTCTTTCCGTTGCGATTCCCCTCGCCGCTCCGTCGGATAGCGCGTCGACTCGCAACCCTCTTCCACGCAACACGTACATCGAGTGTACGTGTAATACCTATAGCCTAGGCTCTACGCGATACAGACGATACAGACGATACAGACGCATGCTTACACGGATATCATGGTACACGCTATCTTGCGGGTCGCGTCTCGCATCCAGCTCGCGCTCGACCTCCGACGCGACGACGATTCAAACTCGCCTCCCCCGTCCGCCGCGCGGCTCCGTGCCCCGCGTCGCGACAAATCCTCGCGCGGTGTTCTTGCAGACCAGCGCGGCGCGACGGCTCGAGCACATTTTCTTGAAATACGGCGTCCCTGGGAGCATAAACGCCGTTACTATTCCCACAAATTGTAACTGGTGTTAATTATTGACTCGATACGCACGCGCGTTCTTGCAAGCGTGCTCGTCTTCTCGCGGTCGAAGCGGAGCACCGAGACGCGCGCGAGCAAACTTCGAGTCGAACCAACGGGAAAAGAGGCGAACAGGCCAACAGATTATCCAAGTAGAAAATTACAGCCGCGTATATTCGGAATAGAATCGTGCCAGGGAACCGATCGTTGTCTCGCTCCTTGGCGACGCTTATTTTTCAGGGAATTCGGTCGGACTTGACCCAGACCAAACCTGTCACGATTTTTAGAATGCACGATAGGCTCAGTTTTTCACAGTGGACAAACTCTGGGCGACGATCGACAACTGCGAGTAATGCTCCGCGTCTCGAGGAAATTTATACGCGCGCACCGCCAATGCTCGATGACGAACGCGAGACAGAGAGCGCATCGAATAAAAACACGGTAGAATCGGTTGGGTGCCGCGTGTCGGCGTCGTCGTTGTCGTCGTTGTCGTTTCGATTCGTTTCATCCGAAAGGAAACTCTCTTAAGCAGACGGACGGCGTACATATATGGAACAGGCTCGGTTGCGCGTTCTCTCCTCTTATCGTACGAAGCATCCGACCAAATTGAAAGTTTCGTCTGAGAGGGAAATACATTTGTAAATGAAACAGTCGCGAACGTATGGCCCGACAGCCTGCGGCTATTCAATCTAACCGGGGGTACAAAGCTAATAGAAATTCTACGTCTCTCGCATAAAGGAAACCGTGAAATAAAATCGAATGTGGATCCTCTTGCACGGATTATCCATAAGTTACACATCCGATCGCTGGACATTTACCGAACGTTGCAGGGGTATTAGTGAAATCAAGTTTCGATTCTCGACTTTACCCCGGCAGGCTGCGCCGCGCCAGGCCAGGCCAGCCACCGCGCGCCGCCTCTCGTTTCGCGTTGACCGCTACCGGCGGTGTTTTATCGCATCCCGCGTTTCACTCGTCAAAGTACAATAATAAATCGTTAATGGTAATCTGGTAATCTGGTAATCTGGTAATCTGGAAGGTGGCTGTGAAAATCGAAAGATCTCGTCGAACGCGCAACGATTTCCGACGATAGATACATAGATTCGTGGCAGACGATAAATTTCGAAGAGGAATAAAGATGCGATAATTGGATGGCGTCGAGGTAGCGGTCCGCGCAAGAGTAGCAGGGTTGGGACAATAATGCGATGCTCGCTCTCAGGATTGTGGCGTCGAATTAAGATTCCGAGGAGGAAGCACCGGAGAATCCTCGTGGTAAAGTAACATGGGCTTAAGTCCTCAAGATAATTTACCGTTGAAACGTTAACCCGAAGCCAGTTCGGTTCGCCAATCCGGAGTGTTTCTACGGGAATTCGGAGGATGGGTAGCGAGAAGGGAGTTTGGGTACGGAGGAATACAAAAGGAAAGAGGACGAGCAAGAGAGAGAGAATCGGAGCAAGCGAAAGACGGTGAGCCTAGGCTCGGCAATCGCGAGACGAGAGAACAGGGACGAAAAGAGCGAGTAGAGGAGAGTAACGTTTTCCTGGCCATGACACTGCGACGACGGCGCTCGGTTCCCGACCTTTTTACCCTCGCTGCCGGTGACACATTTCTTGATTTTCAGAACAATGCGACCATAAAGCAACGAAGGCGTGTAAGAATGCGTGGCAAGCAAAGTATATTTACCTACCGTGTCGTAAATACCGAGAGACGCGCGGCTGGAGCGATCGGTTCGCTTCGGATGCTCGTCGCGTACAACCGAATTCTAGACATTTTAGACCAACTAGTCGCGTGTCGGACGCGAAATCGCGGTTCCACGCGAACGGGGAACACGATCGTTAAATTTATTCGGCACGTTGAAATACCGAATCCCTGGTAACATCCTTTCCGATACTCGTCTCCCAAGAATAAGCTCGACGCATTAAAATTCATCGCGTTTACTTGGCGAAAACGGCAAACAGACCGAAGGATCCTGCCGGTGCTGGGCGTATCGCTTGGAAACGTTAACGAAACCCAGGAGGGAGCACGGTCTCACCGTCTCAACGACGCGAAAAAATTGGAAAAAACGCACCGGAAGTATATTGGCAAAGACGAGGAGAAGGAAACGAAGAAAGAGAAGCAGCCCGCTGGAGGAAAGGAGCCGACAGACGTTTATCCCTGGTCAGACCGTGGACGATTCCACCAATAAGAGGCTTCTGTAAGCGAAGGGATCAACCGCTGCGAGATGATTATTTCGCGGCTCAGTGGGATTGAATTCGCGTTGAAGAGTGCTCGACGGTGCGGTCGGGCCAGTCTTGCGAGAAAGAAGGATCGTACGTTCGGTTTTTTTTATCGGACGCCGCTACCGTTCAACGGCATTTTCACCTAGCACGTTTTCGCTCCAATCATCGTCGATGTCGTCGCAGCCGCTATCGGCGTTTACGCGATTCTTTTCGCTGTAATTTTCGAACAGAGTGTTTTTCTAGCGGTGGAATCGTTATCCGGCGCGATCGGTAGCGCGTTACGCGGCACCGACCTTTCGCCCCATCCGAATGAAAAATCGTGTTTCCGATTGCCGGAACGAAGCAGCCTGTGTAAGATCGAGAAACACGATGCGATTCTATTTAGCGGTGCGTCGTTTGACGGGGTTTATTGGGGGTGCAACAGGTCGGGTTAGACTGGAGTGTGTTCTCTCACCACCATCATTAGTCAACGTCACCACTCGATTCTCCCTCTTTCTCACCCTCCCACTCTCCTGCTCTCCTACTCTCCCACTCTCCCATTCTCCCACTCTGGCACATCTTGCTCGCGCGCGCTGTCTACGTATCTCTTCTTTGCGTATCCGTTCGTCTGGCTACCTGACCAACCGAATAGTAGTTTACCGTATCTATTACCAACGTTTAACGTCGAGCCCCGTGAATCGAGCAAGGGTTTATCCCTTGTTTACTCGCATACCTACACGGATATACTACGCGTACTCGTACAATTCTACGTACACGCGTTGCGTTTATGCGCGTGTGCGTGTGCGTGTGCGTGTGCGTGTGAGAGAGGAATGCGAGTCGAGAGAGAAAGAAAAGCAAAAGATTGAAGGGCAAACGGAACCGATCGAGCACGTAATAAGCGGGTAAAGGTAAAGGTAAAGGTAAAAGAAAAGCGAAAAGTCGCGACGGAGGACGGTGCTGCAACGATAGGCGGACCATGCGCGTGCCTCGAGAGGAGATTTCGTGGTTCGTGGAAACCGGAAGCCGGTGGACGAGGAGCCGGTCTCGCGGTGCTCGGATTGTTAAAGTGTACAGTGAATGTATGTGCAGTTAGACTCGAATACCGGTAACAAAACGGAGCCGTCGGACTCTTCTTCGTGTCGGATCGCGTAATCCCTGCAGGATCATCCCATTGTTGTTAGCCCGCGTGTGGATAGGAGCTTTGTAGTTTCACGAGCAGAAGCCACGTTGCTGCATCTTTTCCCTACCTTCTATTCCCTGTTTCTACGGTTCCAGCGAAGGGGCATTCTCTCTGCCTCGGTATGTATAAGCTCTTTCCAACAAATCCACCACCTCGTTTAGACCCGTACCGTGGATTAGCGGGAAAGCCTTCTTCTTGCGTCGCGTAACGCGCCTGACCGCGTTCACGGTGCACGGTGCACGGTGCACGGTGCACGATGCACGATGCGCTATGCACGATACGTCTCTGCGTTTCCTTTCCGTAGCCTGTCGTTTACAGTTTGCAAACTTCTCGTCCGTGTTTTAAGACGAATCTCGTTAGGCGTCGTCGTGGCACGACTAAAAACGCTTACGATTACGCGCTATCGAGGAAATTTGCATTGGCACGCGAACACCACGATGTATCGTGTGCTCGCGCTCTCGGGAAATCCAGTAATCGTAACGTGTTTCAACTATCCGTGGATTGAGCCAGCTTCGGCACGGGAAGGTTGAAAGCCGCTGTCAACGTCTCTCAGTGGGCAGCGCTGTCTAGTCTGTTAACCTCGTTATCAACCACCGGCCATTAGGGGTCCAAGGCGACAAAATGCCGAGTAAAGTGCCATCTTTCTCAAACAATTACGGTCCACGTTGTCGATGTTCCACCGCACGTACGCCTTCCTTACACGCTTGCTCGAATTATCAACGCATAGAAATTAACGACTCGAACCGTGCGCGTCAGAGTAACGTTTTCTCCGAGCAAATGAAATTCGTTTAAAAGAACGCGTCGTTAAAAGCACGAGCGAACAACGTACCGCATAATAATTTAATGTTTTGGAAACCGTCGCGCGATAAAGAGGAGGAACAGCTGACGGAGAGACGGAGGGTAGGAGAACGCGCGATCGTTTAGGAATCGCCTTCTCGTTTTCGCCGGAATAAAATCTGCATCGCGTAGATCGTTGGATCGTTGGATCGTTGGATCGTTGGATCGTTGGTTCGGCTGGTCGTTGGATCGGCGAACGCTGCGATCGACGAATATCCGAAAATCGTTGGATCGATCGATCGTTAGAATCGCGTTTGCAACGTTCGCGCTTGCGATTCTGCATCGTTCGTACTCGACTACGAACGAGTCGAAAGATTCGCTGGTTCGATCGTTGTTTTCGCATTAAAAAATTGGTAAAGTGGAAGTACAAATCATCGAGTGACTACCGGTTATTTGGAAACGTAGCACCGACCAAAACTGGTGAGAATCGACGAGCTGGCGGGAGAGGGTGGTTGCAGAGAAATTGGAGGTTGGGGGGAACAGCATTTGCAGTAACAAAATGCGAAGCGCTGCACGCGTTAATTCCCGTCCATAAAAGCCATCGACAAATCAAACCTACGACATGATTCACTGCCGACATAAATACAACTAGATCAGCGTGTGTACGAGAAACGTGGTATGAGCGATGGGTCGACAGCCGTTTACCCCTGCCGTCCCTCTTCCACCCCACCTCGCGTCTCTCCGCTCGCTCACTCTCTCTCTCTCTCTCTCTCTCTCTCTCTCTCTCTCTCTCTCTCTCTCCTCGCATACCCTCCCTCCTTCTCCCTCTTTCCATCGCGGCATCTCTTTCTCTCTGCGTGCGAACGTGTGTACGCGTGTGCCGTGTGTTGCTCGTATTCCTTCGTTGGCACTACCACCGCTACCATCGCCGCCATCGTCACCGCCACCGCCACCGCTACTGCCACTGCCACTGCCACTGTACCGTTACCGCTACTGCCACCGTCACCGCCACCGCCACCGCCACCTACGCTCTTTCTACTCTTGCCGTTTTCTCTCTTCTCGTCTCTCGCTCCGTCTCGTTTGCCCGTTTCTTCGTCGGGACGTTTTCTTGCGATATCAGCATCGAAGAAGAAGAAGAAGAAGCGAGTCGCGAATCGAACGAAATTTCCCTCTTTTGCTAAAACTTTTAGTCGCGATCCTGTCGCGTTGGTGGCTCGCGTCCGGCGTCCAGTTCGGTTCGCGTAGTCGGTAGCCAATAGCTATTGGCTCGGAGTGGTCGACGGGTCACCGCTCCTTCCCCTCGCGAATAGTTCGGAGGTATAATATGCGGTGTTCGCGGTGATTTATGGATGCGTGATATTTCGATACAATGGCAGCCGCGGTGGAGGCAGCGGCGTCTGCACGGAAAAGGTAGGCGCGCAGAGGGTACGGACAGCAGAGGGTACTGGTGCGGGAATGGGAACGGGAACGAACACGGGTACGAGATGGGCGCGGGGTGGGTCGAGAGCGCGAACAGAGAGACCGCGATACACACCGGAAACGGAAAAATGATGGGAGGAGAAGAGCAAGAGAAAGGATGGTTTCGGGCTGAGAAGTTAGCAGTGTGCGTCGAGCCTGTGAAACGAATGTCCGCGTTTCTTGCGGCGCAAACTCTATCACGGTGTTCCATACCCATGCACGACGCGACTCGACTGCTTCGAACCGAGTACGAGCGCGAGCGCGGGTTCTAGCACGAGCACAAACACGAGGAGCGGGTGAGGGAATGGTCGACGTGGAACCGGAGCGGGTCGAGGGGGATCGGAGGGGCGAGCGGAACGGTAAAAGAGGGTGCCTGTTCACTTATCTCGCAGCCCGTAAATAATAAAAATATAGACATTACGCGACCGTATATCAAGCGAGCGTGTTTGGTTCGTTTTACGTTTAAGATAAATTCAGCCACCGCGACGTCGGCGTCGTTCTCTCGACGTTTGCCCGGAGGAACGAATTAGAAGAGAAAACCGATGGAAAAGTTTTGCCTTCTTTGCGATCGAGTTCGGTCTAGTTTGATCGAGTCGGTTCGCACTGGGATCCACCGCGACGAGATCCGTCAACGTATCCGCGAAACGAAATCAACCAAGATTACTCGAGAATCCGATCGATCGGGCCTTTCGCACCGGCAGGATTCGCGCGATGCTCCAACGGTTTGCTAACGTCGGAAATCAAGTTCGCTACGACTCGGTTATGATCGTTGGGACGGGGGAAAGCCGCCGGTTCTTCGATTGTCCTTTGGCCTCGGTCAGCCTATATCGGTTGTCTGTTCCACGTTCGACGTTCTCACCCTGGTCGCGTTTGCTTTCTCTCTCTCTCTCTCTCTCTCTCTCTCTCTCTCTCTCTTTCTCTATACATGTGGGTGCGAGCGCGAGCGCGTGCACCGGTGCACCGTTAAAAGACAAGATCGTCGGGACGTACGCGAGGCAGAGGCAAAGGCATCGGCACTCCACGGCCGCTTTATAAACTATTCCTGTTGTCTCCTTGGGTATTATTCCGGGTGCTGATTTATAGATGCCATTAATTAACGGCCGCGCCTTTATTCGGACGAAAGGGATGGACCTATTGCTCACTGGTTAGACGCCAATTCAGTGCCATTGTTCTTGCGTCGTTTGCACACGTACGCGCGCACGCACACAACTGCAATCTCGGAAGCAAAGCGTGCGAATACGACGATAATTTTTCGCCGGTGAAATAAAGTCAGGAAAAGCGCGAGTACGGAGAGAAAGCCGTTTGAAGAGGGCAAGGCAGGAAGAAGGGGAAAGAATAGGGGAAGTTCGAAGTGGGCGGGCTCGCGAACACCGTCAGAAATATTTTTCCTCTCGCAAAACAGCTTTTTCCGTCTCTCCGTGGCTCCTTTTATTCGTACGGTTGCCGGTCGGTTCGCGCGTCGATTCGCATCGATTCGCGTCGATTCGCATCGATTCGCGGGCTAAACGTCTTTGCCCGCGTATTTTCCCATGTATCCGACTCGAAACAACGCGACGCCCCGAATTATTCTGCGACCGCGAAAACGGTCGGGAATGGTTTCCGGTCGTTCCGCGAATGTCTCGCGAATAAGATCAAAGGTAAAACCGGGGAGAAGCGCGGTAGCTGTCGCCGATATCGTTCGATGTCTCGCTACTCGTCGATCATTTTTCTGTCGACGAAACACGATGCCGCCCATCCGACGATATAATGATAGCTCGCTGAAATTTTCCACGCGCATTATTCGAGACGTAACACGTGTTCGTTGTAGCGCGTAATTCGTCCGGATCGGTGGTTGACAGGTGACAGGGCTGACGCGGGTCAGCACGTGACATCTGTCAACTGTGAATGTTTCGAGCGGTGACGGCCGCCGTGCAGTGAACGCAGGCTGACGTTGTTATCGAGTCGACACTGCTCGACGACCTAATGAGCCCGGTCGAGAGAGAGAGAGAGAGAGAGAGAGAGAGAGAGAGAGAGAAAAAAAGGAGAGAGAACGAAACACGCGGAACACACGCGGACACGCGGTGAGCACACGCGATCAGAGAGTCGAGGTGGGGTGGGCTCAGGTGGGCTCGGGTGGGCTCAGGTGAGGTCTGGGTGCTGGACGATCCGATCGGCGGCAGAGGGAGGATAAGAAGGACGAGGAGCGGAACGATGCGGAGGAGGAGGAGCAGACGAAGGAGGAAGTGGGAGGAAGTGGGAGGGAACGGAGAAAGGAAAGGGGTCGAAACGAAGAAACGTTACGAATCCGAGTGTAGTGTCGCGCGAGATACGGTTAACGCGATCTAAGAAGCGAACTGCATACAAACTTGGAGAGAATATCGATGCGACGAGTTCGTTTGCAACGATCGAAAGCGTGGACGGGCAATGAAAAAGCGAGCGCGATTCGTCGCGGTCTTCCGCGCGACTAGAAACGCGTAGGTACGGAGTATGGGGCGCCGGGCATGGGATATGGGACGCGGGACGTTGTTGACGCTACAGAGTGCCAACCCGTGAATAGAGAAAGGGGGAAGGAGACCTCGCGAAGAGGAGAGCGGCGGGAAAGGGAAGGAAACGAGAGACTCGTTATTTGTCACGGTAAGCGGCCTTTCTCGCAGTATTATTTCCCACAAAGTGTTATTAACTGCTCTCATATTTCGTCCCTTTCCACCGCTCGCTTGTTTTTCTTTTTTCCTTCCGTGCTGTTGCTGCTCCCTTTTTGTTTTTAATCGTTAATAGCGCCCGTTCGTTTCGGCGCTTAATCGTCGCGGAGCGCGCTAGAGCGTCGCTTCGGGTTTGAAAGTTTGGACGTTTGGTCGTTTGGTTCGTTTCGTCGCCGATTCGAACCGGCAAAGACGCGAGTGCCTGGCGAAGAGCGGGTGGTTCACCGAACGACTCGAGCGGAAAGACGAGTAGTTTCCGGCTAGGAGGGGTCGCGCGAATCACCGTTGTCGCGCGTGGAATAGTTTAAGCCGTTAACACGTCAAGCTATCGCGGCGCGCGTTACGTTACCCGACTGTTTATATTTTGATTCGTCTATCGGCGTGCGGCCTGGCAAGGCCCGCCTGACGGCTAACCGTGGCTTCAACGAAACGGCACAGAAATTCGGCGTGCCGCTTAACGTGTTAACGGGGCGCGACGCGACGTCGATCACGCAGGTAGTCGGCTGCGAAGCGGATATACGATACGAGACGAACGAGCATCGCGTTTCGAGAGAAACGCTGCTTATTTCGATGCGTGGACGCGGAGGAAACGCGCAGGGACGACCGTGAGTCGAACCACGCGAATCTAGAGGCTGATACGCGTAGCCGTTTAGTTGGACGGTAGGCATGCGCGTTTAGGCCAGCTCGTCCGGCCCAACGTCGTTCCCATCAATGAAAAAATGACACCGATAAAAAATGCTTCGTGTCCGTTATGCGCCGGTGTAGGAGGATAAAGGGTGGTCAACGTAGCGAGCTGAAATCGACATGACCGTTCGGCACAAAATTTATTTATTATTTTTGTCGTGCGATTTTGTATCGTGCCCAACTGCGGTGAAATTAAATTATTATTTTGCTGGTATAAATCATCGGTCCGTGGAGTGGGAGGGGTAAAAGCGAGGGAAGCGACGCAGAGGCAGAGACGATAGGAAGAGTGCGAGCGAGACAGGAATCGGTTGAAACGGCAGTGCGGGGGACGACGCGGTAGCGATGCCAGTGGGAAAGAACAGGCACGAAGTTGGAGCGAACGAGCCAGCGAGTTACCGAGCGACCGATCGAGCGAGAAACGGCAAAAGAGAGAGAGAGAGAGAGAGAGAGAGAGAGAGAGAGACCACGAGAGAGAGAACATCCGTTCGCTTTAAATCCCCGCAAATGAATATTTATATTTTCCATTGAATTACTCTTTCGGGGCGGCATAATACGCGTGAAATTGAAATATATTCGATAAATTATTTTATCGAGTAGCGGCACGACTAATCGGTGCTATATTCCACGGAAAATCCCGATGCTGCTGGCAGAGTGAAATTTTACAAAGACTCGGTCGCGTTCGATTCTGGTAGACCGGACGAGGATGGCGGTGTCGGGTCGGGTCGACTGCTCGATCGTGCGCGATCTCCGCAATCGTTCGTTTCGATCGTTTCTCATCGAAATCCGTAGGAACGACCACGGGACGCACGGTATCAACGATGACGGCTAGATTCGAGCGATCGTCCACTCGGAAGTTTGAACGATCAGCATAATCGCGGCATCGATCGAGTGGTTGTGTGCCGACGTAGCGTGGCGTGGCGTGGCGTGGCGTGGCCTGGCCTGGCCTGGCCTGGCCTGGCGTAGCGGTGTGGCACGATGTGACTCGACAAGGCAGAGAGAGAGAGAGAGAGAGAGAGAGAGAGAGAGAGAGAGAGAGAGAGAGGAGAAAGAGAGAGAAGAGAAAGAGAGCGACGCGACGCAGCGCGGCGCGGCGAAAACTTGTCCGAGTCTCCCGCTTGCATAAATCGGCGAAACGATCTTGTTTTTCCGCTCGCGGTCACCGGCGATGAATCGAACGCTCGGGCACGCGGGGAACAATCGCAATGCCGTTCGATCGACGTTTATACGCGTAAGAATGATTGCAATTCGTAACTCCGTGTAAAAGCCCATTTCGCGATTTCGTAATTCGAAATAATTATTGGTGCGCATTGCGACGGCCATTATCGCGGACAAACAGTTTTATATCGTAAACAGACGCCATTAACAAAGAAGAATTGTTCGGTGGTTTCGATGTGCTCAGCAACAAAAGCACGGTCAGATTACACGTACCGCCGATGTAACTGTCGTAATAACGAACTGCGTGGATTAATTTCGCAACAAGCACTGCGGTTCGCAAAATCCACAGTTTAATCTGTAGTCACAGTTGCCGCGCGGTGAGACAATCGCGTGGCCCGATTCGCTCGGCATCGTCCCTTCTTTACCCCCTCGTCGTTATCATTTTCTCTAGAATTTTTCGCGTTACGTAGCTTTCGCTCTCTCTCCCTTTTTAACGCGTTTCTCGTCTATCCGTGCGACGCTGTTTGCGCCGATACCGTCGTTTGCTTGTCGGATCAATCGTTTCCTTCTCTCTCTCTTTCTCTCTCTCTCTCTCTCTCTCTCTCACTCTTGCTTGATCTCTTTGTTTCTGTCCACTTACTATTACGCGTGTAGGGTCTATCGTGCGCGTCATGACCTCTGCGAGCGGACGAACGAACGTTACCCGCGTATCTACGCTCGGACACGCGCGTAGACGAACCTATGGAATTTACGCGAAAGCTATCGGTGCTCGTAATTAGAGTAGATTCGAGCGTACGCGCGCGAGAAACCCGGTGAACGAGAGAGAAGAAGGGGCTAATGAAAAGGCGGGGAACGATAGGGGTGGAGCGCGGAGTAAGGTGAGTTAAGCGTTTAATAAGCTTAATCACGCGACAGATCCGTGAGATACAACTTGCTTCGCCTCGGTAGCTAGGCGGTAGGTATCGAGGTGGTAGCGAAGCGGTAGCCGAGCTCTAGCGGCAACGACAACCCTTCCTCTCCGCCTCTGTTCCCTCTACCCCTCGTCTCCTCGGCCCCTCGATCCCTCGAACCCTGCACCCCTTTCCCGATGTTTCTCTCGTACGCGTTCCACCCTCGCCGCGACTCGCCTCCTCTCTACCGTACCATCTGCTGTTACTATTTTACCGGCGCGGCGGTTCTACCAATGTACGAGTCTCGTAGCACCCGCCAGCCGTTTCACCGCACGATCCTCCCGATTTAGCCAACGCTTCGCCAGAACCACCAAGACCACCCGGTCCACCACCCGTTCGAACGTTCTATTAACGGAAAACTGTTTATTATAGGGCATAGACGAATAACTGATCGGCACCCGAGCCCGTCCGAGACTGCTCGGCTATCTCGGTGTCGGTGATCGGGCAGAGGCAGAGGCAGAGAAGGACGAGTCCATCGAAATCTTATCTCTCGAAAGATTCGCGACGACATCGACGGAAGAATCAGGAGAATCAGGAGAATCAGGAGAATCAAACGAAAGCGGTATGTCGCGTTTCCTTCGCGAACCACGCGCTTTAGCTCCGAAACCGGAGATTCGACATCAGTATTCGGCGATTCCTCGATTCGCGGACTTGCGGCTACTGGCCGAATAGTTTGGCAACATTGATCATTCGGCGATAACGTTACCGGTGCTCTGTAACGACGTTACGTCGAACATAGAATAGAATCGTGCCGGAATTCCAGTCGAAATTGCCCGCGAAAGCGACAGAGCTTCCTCGAATCGAATGGGCGCGGATCGATTCGTTTCGCGAACCTAAAATCGAGGATAATTCGAAGAACGCCGTCGCATCGACGATCGGTTCTCGCCGTAACGAATGGATCTTTAAAGACGCGACTGTAACAACGGGTCGAGCGGGTCGAGCGGGTCGGGGAAATCTCGAGCGCGTATGCGGTCGACGTACGCCGGGGATACGGAAGCAAAGACCTTGCGCGCGTTCGACGCGTCGTCTCGTATCTTATTCTCCGAGTCCGTGTTGCGAACAGAGGATGAAACACGGGCCGGAGAACGGCATTAAGAGAAAGGCGGATGCTTCAAAGGTTTTCCAAAGCTTTCGTTTGGTCACCGTGCTGCCGGTGCTACCGTGCGCGCGATTAGACCGTCAACCGTCGGATAATTAAGGAAGACGGTCCGACGAAAATCCCCTGCTCACGGTTTTCCCTCGGTCTTGCAGCCTCGTCTAGCTCTCTTCTCGGAATATGCATATTTAACGAGTTACAAACGCCGTGAGCGCGGGTGCGGGTGCGGGTGCGGGTGCGGGTGCGGGCGTGGGTACGGGCACGGGCACGGGAACGGGTGTGCGGGCGCGAAAGCGCGACCGAGGGTGCGAAAGACGTCCTTCTTGCCTCCACGGGTCTCTCGAGAGACGCTCCGCTTAACCGGAAATTACCCAAGTTTCTCACCGGCTACCGGTATGCGGAGCTCACCGGAAAGGGAGTCAATCTTTCGCTCGACCTCTCTCGGGCAACGCTGCGTGCTACTCGAGACGCGTGCGATTGAAATCGACCTGCCCGGATCGGGTAGGTAATCCAACGGCGTAGGAAGGACAGTTCGGGGGGTGTTGTTGAAAGCGACTCGCGATTTCAAGAATTGGAATTTCAGCTAAAGTAGCAGCAGTATTGGCAATGGCAGTAGCAGTAGTAGTAGTAGTGGCAACAGCAGCAGCAGCAACAGCAACAACAACGACAACTACAGCAAGAACAGTAGCAGTAGCAGTAGCAGTAGCAGCAACAGAAGCGAAACGCAATGGGAGGAGGACGGTGGATGGTGGCGCGGCGTGGATCGGTTCGGATCGAAACGAAACGGATCGGATCGGATCGACTACCTCGCGGAGAATCCACGAGCGGCGCGTAACCGTGCATCGGCATGGTCTCGTGGAAGGTGGAAGGTGGAAGGTGGCGAGGGTGGCGGCGAGGGTGGCGGACCGCGCTCGCACCGGCCGAGCAACATTGATACGGCCGGATCACAGCTACCGGACCAATGTATTTTACTGCCCCGAGGCTTAGCGCTATCGAAGCACGCAGTCACCCGCCATCACTCCGTGCACGGGTATGTAGTGACGGTAATAGTCACTATATCATTGGCTCTTGGTAATACCCTGGCTGCTGGCGGTGCTGCTGATGCTTCCCTTCGCTCTCCCTTCCCTCCCCGTTCCCTCTCCCACCTAGTTACCCTTCGATCGCCACACACGGCTCACGGTTCACGGCTCACGGCTCACGGCTCGCGGCTCACCCTTCACCCTTCGCCCTTCGCCCTTCTACTCCGCTGCTGCCGCTGCCGCCGCCGCCGCCGCCACCGCCGCCGCCACCGCCGCCGCCACCGCCGCGTAATGTTCGAAATGAAAACGAATGTATTTCGGATAGCGGTAAATACCGAAGCCGATTCGGTTGCATCGCGCTTAGCGACCCTCGCTCGCCTTTGCCCGACTCCTCTTTGTCCTCGACCGCGTCGCACCGTGTCGCGCGTTCGCTTATTCGTTGCCGTCGTTGACAACGGTTTAACAACGATCGCTATCGCCGTCGGGATATCTTGTCGCGTCGACTCGAATTTGCTGTTGGATCGAATGCAAGGCAAACGGTACGTAACGCGATGCGAAGCGAAGACGAGCGAGGACGGACGACCGTATCGACGCCGGTGTAGACGCATAGCTCGACGTTGATCTCCCGGTTGGTCCGGATCTCGATCTTTTCCTCGGCTTCGGCTTTGGATTCCGGGCCGAGGAGATTGATCCGAGGTAGCATTACTTTTGGTTAGCCTCCGAGCGACGCGCTGTTAGTCTTCATTCCCTCGCGCCTCTCTCGTAAGTAGCCACAAACTCCGGCACCTCGCTTGATTGCGTCTAGTTAGAGCCACGCCAGACTCATCGGTTGCCTGCCTCGCGTCCTCTACCACGATTATTTGTCTTCCAGGTTTTAAGAGACTGGAAAGGAACGCGACCGACGCGAACGAGCGATCGCTCTGCTTTCGGTGACCGGAAGTCGGCGGTCTCGTTCGATCGCGAGCTACCGAACGATTCGAAAAAGACTTTTTCCGAGGCGAGGCGAGGCGGCGCGGCGATCGAATCGAAAATGTTGGAGCTTCGCGGAGCTTCGCGGAACTTCGCGGAGCTTCCAAGG